>CM061534.1:22187768-22384976 GCA_030545055.2 Neoaliturus tenellus
GATATGCGTACTTGTGTATGGGGCTTCACGCACCAAATCCGAGTCGAACTTGATCTTTCATCTGGTTGGAAGACTTGGTTCGATTTGCCGCTCCGACGACCACATTCACACTCGCTAGTGTGATCCTTGTTTGTTATTTTATATATCTGCTTGGGTTCTGTTGGAGCGTAGTACAGTGTTGTGAACTATTTTAGAATATATATCTCAGGAGGATAGTGCTAACATTATGGTCCTAAGTTTTGCAATAAAAGTCTATCAAAGCGTTTGACAGTGTCCTTGTCATTGGAAGATAAAAAGTGATAAAATAGTGACAGGACCAAGCGTTACGGAGCATCTATTGGTTTTGGCTATGGAAACTATATTGGCCAATTTGAAATTCTTTAAAGGAAATAAAAGTTCTCAGAGCTTTCGAAGAAAGAGTAGAAATGCGATGAGCTCAATGAAATTAATGTTCACACTCATTCAAAACAATCACAGCAACTGCAACCTTTGATGCACTCAGCACTCAGCTTCACGTTTTGGGAGTAACAGAATAAGTGAAGTGGCGAACCTTCAAGTGTATGTTGGGCTACTCCCACAGTGGATGGAGCAACGCGTACGAACTTTGTTCAGTGAAAGAAATTCGCCACTCCAAGTTCCCTATTGTATGAACCACTTACTGGCCGCGACTTGTGATCCAAAGGCCACCGGGCGAGTCGCCAATCAACCGTGTCCCCCTTACCGGTCTCCAGATGACTGGAATACTAACACGTGACTTGCACCAGAGCGGCGAGCCAAGGACAGTCGATGATGCATTCCGTTCAGATGCACTGCATTATACCGAGCCCTACAGTTCCCGGAAACATCGCCAGTTCTGACGATTAGGAAACATTTATCACTAGGTGTTCCTAAGTGTTTTTCTTCTTCAAGGAATGTTGGGCTACAACACTAAACAAGTGGCATAACAATTGAAATTATACTTTTACTGTAGATGCATCTAGTGCTTTGACATGCTGGTGTTCCTTCAAAGGGAAGCGTACAAATCAGTTGTAAACTAGCTCTATGTGACTTCTCACGCAAATTCCTGATCGGTCTTTTCTTAAAACAAACCGATATACATACAAGAATGCTATCGCCTGATGACAGCGTTGGATTACAAATCCTTAAACGTCCAATCTAGATAATTTTCTATCTACGTGGTATCAAATGTCAGCAATAATGAATAAAAATACATTAAAGTAATGCAATGACGCAACATGAAATTTTCGAATACTTTCTTTTCTATTTCCAGGCAAATTAGCAATATCTGCGGCTATGACGACAGGACAGAATCAGTCATTAGAACGCAGAAAGTCTGAGAATAACCCACCACACTTTTTGGCCATACCGGTGATTAAACAGTGTCCTCTTGAACATAAAAAAACTTAAAACTAGCAAGAATTGAGATGTGACGAGATCTCTTCTTGAAAGCAACTTTTCTCGAAGGTAGTACATCAATTACCTTTGATACTGATTTCGCAGGAAGCTCTTTTCCATGGCAACTTATCAAACACTATCCTCCTGACCTAACCAAACCCAAATATTAGAATTTTCAAGTGTTACCATGTAGAAAGCTACCGAAGAGAAATTTTACCTTCCAGAAGGCCTTCAACTCCACTAGACTTTTTGCCGAAGGCAACTTCCATCCAGATGTCCAATCGCGATTTCCACTCTTGATCAAACAATGGAAAACTGAGAAGGCATTGAGGATCGGCGACGCGAGCCACGACAAAGGTTAATTGTTGCGACGGAAACGGAAATGCAGCTACAGTATCGGGACACTTCCGGCGGCGCGGCGGGGCTTCCGGAAACAAAACACCTCCAGCTGTGAAGGGTTGGGTTAACACTGCGGACCGGTAACTGTGGGCGTATATTGTCCCGCGTCCGACAGCGACGTAAATAACATTGTACAGCTCGGCGTCGACGGGGGGTATGAAAATATTTATTTTATGTGAGCAATAAATCACGTTGTCTTGCGAATATTTACTTACATTTTGTTATCGTCCTTGTTATCGTAACCGAGGATTTCTTTCAGAGGCGGTTCTTGTAGAACGATTTGGGCTAATGATTTACATTCCATTATCATTGGGGTTCTTATTCCTTTCGTCGAGACGAGTTCAATGGAGTCAGTTGATCCTACTTCTACTAACTGTTTCCCTCAGCTATATAAAGCTATGCAATAAAATGTGATAACAGATTAATTTGTTTATGTTGACAATGATTGTCATTGTTGGGGTTGGTGACTTTGGCGCTTTGGCAAACATGTCACTATAGCATATCTCTTGTCCTTTTCCCATCCCGTCTTCATAGGCGTCTTCAATGGAGAAAGACAATTTTAGCTTTAAAGGTATGGCTACACATAGCAGGAAAGGATACGGAAAGGAAACGGAAAGGACAAGAACAAAATTCTGATTCGACGTCTGACAAAATTCTGGTGGGTCCGTGGCTACCCGTACGGACAGGACATTTCTGAGGCGGGAGGCTGCGCGCGCAGCCGTCAGACGTCGGGAGGTCCGTGTCCTTTCCGTGTCCCGTCCTGTCATGTGTTCCTTTCCATGTCCTTTCCTGTTATGTGTAGCTAACTTGGAACATGAAAAATAATATTATAATTTTTGGTGAAGGAAGATTTTAAGAGTCTTCATCACCCCTGCGAAAAACGTCAAAAACATGCGTTCGTAGTCCCCTGTTTCGGACGACATTTATGAACCGATTTTATTGGAATTGGTCTCAAACTGGTCAGAAAGAGTGCCTGCGTGGTTCTTGTACCTCATAATAATAAAAACGTACTCGGTAGTACTTAAAAATACAGTTAAAAAGGAGAAAATTACTAGATATTTAACATTTTTTTTAAATACTTTTAAGAAACATTATCGAACTATCGAGGTACAAGAACCACGCAGGCACTCTTTCTGAACAGTTTAAGACCACTTTCAGTCAAATCGTTTAAAAAATGTCGTCCGAAACAGGGGACTACAAACGCATGTTTTGAGCAAAAACGGGGTCTGGGAATTCGTCCTTTCGAGGCGCTACTAGCCTTTTCGCAAACGTCGTCTTTCTCACTAACACAAGCACACACACACACAAACATTATCGCATTATAAATCACTCAGTGATGTTGGGGGACACATTCCTTGTATTTATTTGAATACTTCTTTATCCATCTAAATTACTCGTACAATTCAATTTTAGAACACGTGTGTTTATACAGCACTATGGTTGATTGGCGATTGTTTTTTGTGTACTCAAGACGAGCAGTACATTATCTGCACTATACTGGTTTTTACAGTACATAATACAAAAAACTAGTAATGTGTAAGTTTATTTTCAATTTCTCACAGATGAGATTCAAATTTTAATCTTACAAACAAATAGCCTAAACCGTTCATCAATTTTTCTAATGGCAGTGTTAACAAATACTGTAACACCGGAAGTGCGCGGAATACGGTTCCGCCTGATACCACCTGAAGGAAATTCCTTTTTATAAGGCCGGCGACACACTACTGAACTTCCCATCAGACCGTATATCGGACCAAGCATCGTACCGAACATTACATCGTAAAGGGACGTAAATTTACTCCGAACATTTCGCCGAGCAAAACATCGGACCGAGCATCGTACCGTACATTACATCGTAAAGGGACGTAACGAACATTTCGCCGAGCAAGACATCGGACCGAGCATCGTACCGGACATTGAATCGTTAAAGGGGCGTAAGTTTACTACGAACATTTCGCCGAGCAAGACATCGGAAAGAGCATCGTACCGTATACATTACATCGTAAAAGGAATTAAATTTACTCCAAACATTTCGCCGAGCAAGACATCGGACCGAGCATAGTAGGCCCCCCGTACATTACATCATGGACGTAAATTTACTCCGAACATTTCGCCAAGCAAGACATCGGACCGAGCATCGTACCGGACAAATCCACCAAGCGAGGTGAAGGAAGTTTATAGAGGGATAGGGAGAGCGTGAGTCAGGGCGCTAGATGATGGGGTGGAGAAGGGAGGGGCTTTCCATCCCGAGCGTTCGGGGCCACGCTGCCACGCTCGGTACGGCGTTCTTAGCAAAATTGACCTTGACACACTACCGTACACCTGACCAATATTTTTTTTGATTTTTCGCCCCAAAACAGCCTCCAGTGCGCTCGGTCCGATGTACGGACCCCTGACACACTTCCGGACTTGCTGTTTGTTTTTGCTCGGTACAATGCTCGGTCCGGTGAAAAGTCAGGTAAGTCGCCACCTTAAAAAAAAAATCCCTCACTCATTCATTACTAATCATCAAATTTTTTCGATACGCAAGAGAGTTGAAATTCGGTACACTGATTTGTTCAGTTCTCAATAGGATAACGTGATGATGAAGCAATTAAAAAGACAAATAAATGTTATACATTTCTGTTTATAAGGGAAAAATTATTTATTTTATTAGGGAAAATTATCTCATCCGAGCAGATTTCATCATCATCCGGAATATTTTGTTAGCCTTTAGTTGTTCTAATAAAATACTGACATTTGCGTTTGAATTTTCAAATTTATGATCGGCTGATTTAATTACTATATTTAATTACTTTGATTATGTATTTTATTCTTAGACTCTGGGCCAGAGTCTCATTGACCACTATTTAATTAGAGCCTTCCGTGGTCTGAGAGAAAAGAGGTACGGTCGCACATGTCATTCAAATTACAATTATTTTATACTGCTTTACAGAAAAAAAACATTAAAAGTAAAATCCAGTGAAGCCATTATGCTGTACAAATTTAACTTACTGTTGTAAAAAAGCGGCACCGAAAAACACAGCTAGATGTTTCGACTTTCAAACACTGAGGCTAGAAACATAAATAAAAACAACTTCATGGTTCCAAGCAATTAGTAAACAAAATTGTAATTTTAATTAGGCTATTTAATTAAGTATATTACGAGTTATAAGTATACGAGTATAACTCGTATAACTATTTCATAGTTCGGTTAATTCGAATAAAATTATCAATATAGGCCCTATACACAATTTAGCATACATTACAAGAGGTTGATTATATGTCCTTTGTTAGTGGGTGTCAACTAACTGTTTTTGGTGTGCGGGGGCTACCTCTATACGTTGCGTCAGATTATTCTAAAGAAAATAATTACTTTAGTTCATCATTTTAAAATTACTTATTTTGTTTAGTTTCTGTATTGTCTGATCATTCTGGTTCGCGAACTCATTCAAGTAGATACTGCCTTACACCCCTGAACCAAATTTAATCTAAATCGGATGTTCTGTTCAAACGCTATAGCTAATATAATAATTGAAAACCATTAATTAATTAATTGTAATCGCTGTAAAATGTTAATCGGCTATATTGAAATGGAAAAGTTCGAGCCTAGTATTAATAATAATTTTAAAATACTCTTCAAATGTAGACAGGACAACGCTGCAACAGGATCGGACGGATCGGACTGGCCGAACTCTCATTTTAGCGAGTCTGCGCGTGCGTGTGTGGGACGTCGCAGTCCGATGTTTTTAGAAATGTACCCGCGCCTCACCCCTCGCCATAGTTGGGCGCACCTGACTGTAGTACTAGGACAGTTGTGATGGAAATCAGAGTGTACGATGGATATTTTGCTAAAGGTGATGAAGACTCTTAAGGCACTCTATATAGACTACCTGGAAGTTTATGTATTCTTGAGTCTCCATAGAAACACAAATGAAGATCTTATTTAATCCACCTTCATCAACCACAAAAAAAAACATAAAGAAAACTCAAGAAACAAATCAAACAAACAAATGTACGACCAAATGTACCCTGAAAAAGATGGAAGAAAAGAAAAGAAACCCCCAAAGTCGGAATGGAATGTTGAGCGTGGAGCGTGGACTATTAAAACGGAATCGTCCTGGCGTGGCGTGCCGGTGGTACATTGTCAACCCGACAGATGAACAGACAACAGAGGCAGAGTCCCGTTTGATGACGGACATCGCCAAACAAGGTTCCTTCACCTCACGAACCGCCAGCCGGTCATTTCGCTTTGATACTCTGTGGTCGCACGATTACTGCCGCGTTTTTACTCTGTGCCGAAGAAACGCAAAAAATGCGGCGGTATTTTGTGGTCGGATTGATCGAAGAAGTAAAATGGAGATAATGTTCTAGGATCTGTTGGTTGGGGAGGTGAAATGTTGGAAAAGAATACTTGTAGAAATCTAAACACTCTCGCCAAGTGATGAAAAGACGTAAAAACTATTCTTCTCTCTGATGGTGTTTAAGTAATTTATAGCAATTATTTATTCTTTAGAGCCTCTTAAGAGAACGGTTTTAAAATATTGTGAAATTTATCTTATCCGTATCTGTTAAAGTTGTCTTGTTAATGGATGAAAAAATTGGAAATGCCAAGGCAATTAAGAAACTATTGACAGAGAGATGCTTAAAAGTTGTAGTCATCAGGATTATGTTGTATTTCTTCTTCGAGAGTAATTTTTACTACGAAAATGCCCTCAGTAAGGCAGCAAAAAATATATCTTAATGCACATGTTTGAAATACAGTATTAACTTATAAATTTTAGTTGTTAATGGCCATTTCAGATAGCTTACTGGCCTGATGGAGTCTCCAAAAATACTGAGTCCACAGAAACCAGTTAAAGAAAATTAGGTACGCCTTTTTTTATATACCGCATGGTTATTATTAAGAAACATGATGCTGCCTTCAGATTATCTTATGGCACATTGACAAAACAAACTTACAAATCCGGAACCATCCTGGGGACTCCTACCACAATAACAGTCTTCTTTGGGTTTCTCCAAGAACTCATTAATTCCACCGTACTACAAGCCATAACAATCCAATGTGGAACAATGAATGCGATAATATCGAGTCGAGCAGGGCGTGGTTTCGATACAAATATCGATATCCGTAAAAGGCTGACCTCACTTTCGAATGCATCCATTACCTCAGTTACTGAACAGAACTGGCCCTCCAATGCAATTGGCCCATATGGCCTGCTAAATGGGGAGGTTTTGATCGATGACTTCTCGGTGATTAATTATTATGTGACAATTATAATTATTTGCCTTGTCAGAAAACACAAAAACTTAGTGTGGGCCATGATGTGGGATTTCTAAATAGCCTAATTAGTTTTAACGTTGATCAAGGATACTATCAAAATTGGGCTACCATCTGTTTAAATCTCCGACTCCATGGTCAATTTGACAACTGCTTGAATACAAAATCCACCTAATTGATTCCATGAAAGTACTTGGAAAAGGAAAATTTCATAAATGTGAGAGACACAGTAAATTGTTACTGTATTTAACATTATTTTAGCCAACAGCTTAACTTTAGTAATGGTGCTTCAAATAGAGCTTTTCCGAGTGAATTAAGAGTTTATGTTTAAACGAGTTTTTTGAGTCTTAAAAAAGGTTATAGCTGAAAAATGGAAAATTGGTGCCAATACAAACTAACTTACCGTACCTTCCAAATTCAGTACACATATAGTCTTTTAAGCTATACAGAAGACGATTTAATTTGTTGCTATTATTTATAAATAAGCAAACTATCGGAATAGTTGTCTTAAAATGTCAAGTGCGCTTGCTGGCTAAAATGAAATTCCCACAACCTGAACGTAGTAGCCCAGAATAATATTACTTACTTACTAAAACCTATACCAGTCTATGTCATACATTTCCTCTGGACACTATAACTACTGTACAACAGCATTTACGGCTAAAATAAACGAATTCAAAGCTTACAACAAAAACACGTTGCAACTAGCAAGCAACTTTGAATTATATTCACCCTATTTTGGAACTGACAAGGCAAGCAAGATAAGACACAGGGAACGGCAACAAATGGCAAATGCTACAGAGGAGTCGTGGGCGTACCCAAGTTTGGCTCATGAATGAAAGATGGAGTTAGCGCACAATTGCTGACTCACTGGCGGTAATTCCTCGGGTTCGGGTACGGCACTGCTGACTGCAATATGCGTGGGGCAGTAACCTTCCTGCTGTACGCTCTATGTTTAGTTGGCTACAGATTGCACGGTTTTGAATGAAAAAGATGGAGTTAGCGCACAATTGCTGACTCACTGGCGGTAATTCCTCGGATTCGGGTACGGCACTGCTGACTGCAATATGCGTGAGGCAGTAACCTTCCTGCTGTAAGATCTGTGTTTAGTTGGCTACGGAATGCCTGGTGTTGAATGAAAGATGGAGTTTGCGCACAATTGCTAACTCACTGGCTGTAATTACTCGGGTTCGGGTACGGCGAGGGTATGACACTGCTGACTGCAGTATGCGTGGGGCAGTAACTTTCCTGCTGTACGCTCTATGTTAAGTTGGTTACAAATTGCACTGGTGTTGAATGAAAAAGACAGAGTTAGCACACAATTGCTGACTCACTGGCTGTAATTCCTTGGGTTCGGGTACGGCTGGTACGGCACTATGCTGACTGCAATATGCGTGGGACAGTTACCTTCCTGCTGTAAGATCTGTGTTTATAAAAACATCCGTAGCTGGCTATATAGTTGGCTACACACTGCACGGTGTTGAATGAAAGAGGGAGTTTGCGCACAATTATTGCTGACTCACTGGCTGTAATTCCTCGGGTTCGGGTACGCCACTGCTGACTGCAATATGCGTGGGGCAGTAACCTTCCAACTTTACGATCTGTGTTTAGTTGGCTACAGATTGCACGGTGTTGAATGTAAGATGTAGTTTGCGCACAATTGCTGACTCACTGGCGGTAATTCCTCGGGTTCGGGTACGGCACTGCTGACTGCAATATGCGTGGGGCAGTAACCTTCCTGCTGTACGATCTGTGTTTAGTTGGCTACGGAAAGCACGGTGTTGAATGTAAGATGTAGTTTGCGCACAATTGCTGACTCACTGGCTGTAATTCCTCGGGTTCGGGTACGCCACTGCTGACTGCAATATGCGTGGGGCAGTAACCTTCCTGCTGTACGATCTGTGTTTATTTGGCTACAGATTGCACGGTGTTGAATGCAAGATGTAGTTTGCGCACAATTGCTGACTCACTGGCTGTAATTCCTCGGGTTCGGGTACGGCACTGCTGACTGCAGTATGCGTGGGGCAGTAACCTTCCAGCTGTACGCTCTGTGTTTAGTTGGCTACAGATTGCACGGTGTTGAATGAAAGATGGAGTTTGCGCACAATGTCTGACTCACTGGCTGTAATTCCTCGGGTTCGGGTACCCTCTTCCTTCTATACGCTCTGTGTTTAGTTGGCTACAGATTGCACGGTGTTGAATGAAATTTGGAGTTTGCGCACAATTGCTGACTCACTGGCTGTAATTCCTCGGGTTAGGGTACGGCACTGCTGACTGCAGTATGCGTGGGGCAGTAACCTTCAAGCTGTACGCTCCGTGTTTAGTTGACTACAGATTGCTTGGTGTTGAATGAAAGATGGAGTTTGCGTACATTTGCTGACTGACTGACGGTAATTTTGGGGGTCCGGGTTTAATTTACCATATAACAAAGTTTCGAACTCCTTGCAATTTATCTTTTGATCTACTTTTTGCCAAGACAGCAGGAACGCTTCACCTGGAGCCATTATTGTAGTAGGCCTATAAATCATAAAGACAAAAAATGTATATTTGAATTAATTCGTAATAACCATATAAGTTTATGCTCTTGAAAGTCTCGTTGCGTAACCACAAAACACTAACAATCTAAACATGATACTGTATAACTAAAACTGTGTACAAATCCAAAACCACGCTCTCAACTCAACTTGACGACAGCCACAGGCCAATCACAGTGAAGGAATCAGCACCCTTGAACGCAAGGTCTGCGGTCGCACCGTTGCTACGAGCAGCGGTTATAGTGGTGCAGTGGTGTAGTGGTACAGTTACTATACACCAAGCCGCAGTAGAGTATTGCCAAGCCACCTCGACAGCCTTGACTTTCAATGAGGTGTACGGAATGACACTATCCCGCGGACTGTTCAACAGAGCCTTTCACTCAGTTGAAACAGTAAGGATAATTGTGTTTCTTGTGCAAACAGAAACGTTTGTTACTAACTACTATCGGGAACAGGTTCAATTCCGGATTTGTGTAGTGGAAAATGGTTCAGAACTTTACCACACAGGGAAATTCCTCTTTTGGTCAAACGGTTCAAACTATATTCTAAATGAGTTTGTTTTTACAGGTACAAGAAGGCAATTGGGCGCAGGTTCAACCCATTTTTAACCTTTTGAAGATGTTTCATTAAATTTTAACAGATGAAAGAGTCAGGCTCTCTTGGCAATACAGCACTAGTACATCTATCTGTGTTAGTGCACCTGCATGTAGGATTTGTGTAGTGGAAAATGGTTCAGAACTTTACTAAACAGCGAAATTCCTCTTTTGGTCAAACGGTTTAAACTATATTCTAAATGAGTTTGTTTTTACAGGTACAAGAAGGCAATTGGGCGCAGATTCAACCCAATTTTAACCTTTTCAAGATGTTTCATTAAATTTTAACAGATGAAAGAGTCAGGCTCTCTTGGCAACACAGCACTAGTACATCTGTGTTCGTGCACCTGCATGTAGTTAGTCTTGGCCAGACGGTTGTTTGCAACGAACGACGTTTTGCTATGTTTGTTACACTAAGGGCCACTTCCCCAAACACATTTAACTTGAACTTAGATAATTTTTCCTGCGTTTAACTTGCAAATATAAAGTCTCTCGTGTTTCTAACCACGATCCCACAGTGCTTGACAGTAAGATGATAAGTGCAGGACAGTGGTTGACATTCACAGTGCCGCTCCCGTCGTCGCCGCCTCGTGTGAGGTCTTCACTTCACAGAGCGGTGATGATGATGTGAGAGCCGCCCAGATGCGTCGATGCGTTTACACCACAGAAGCTTCTTTACTCTGTGGTTTACACTCTCTCGCATACACAACAACACACACGCCCGTGCGCACGAGTTTGCTCGCTTTGCAATGGAGTATACGTATAAACAAATTATACTTAAAACATCAGCTACTACTTTTAAAAATCTTTCTCCATCTTTATTTAGTACAGTTCCAAACTGTTCATACTTGGATGGATTTAATTTTTTTTAGCACCTACAACGAATTTCAGAGATCATCTACCATAGGTTATTCAACGTCTTCAACACTGTTAAAGGCACGAACCGTTCAAATTTTGTTAAATTATAGTGATATTTCCGTAACAGAGTGGTTACCTCACAATGCTAAGGTTGCCAGTTCGACCCCTAACGTGATTGATTTTAGACATATTATAATAGTTGTCATTTGTCACTGGTTAGATTCTATCAATTAGCGGTGCTATGTAACAATATAGGTCGACAGGTAGACATTAGCTATACCACCAAGGCCCGGGTTTGGGTCCATCCGTATCAAAGCGTAAAAAAACACGATGGCAGAGAAATAGCTTACTAAATAACTTCGAGAATTCACTTTCGTATCTAACAATACTTGGAGACATATAATACATTTTTGTTCTTGGGCACTCCGTTTTGTATTGGTATAAGTTTTCCTTGGTCATTGGTTGTTCAGTGGGCTTAGGTGAGTAATATATTCCCCAGGGCAGGGCATACATTTAGACCCAGTAAATCTCGGCCTAAAAAAATGTCGGGCAGCAAAATATCCCCACGCCGGCAAGCTCTCTACTAGTTTAGCAATCACCCTGTTTTGCTGTCTACTTTAGAAGTCGGGATCCTCCTTGAATTTTCTGTCTAGACTTTTCCTTAAAAAAAACCTTTTACTACTTGGAAGCTTTTTTACGCACTCCCCATCGTTGTTGCACCACCGCGCCAGATGCAGTCTCCCGGCGCATTCCAGCACCGGCCCAAACACGGGTGTGAAGGCCGCCTAGAGCGCCAGCGTGTCGCCCCGCCTTCGCGGCCCGACCCGACATCTGGCGGCAAGGACGTGGGAATTTCCCGCCACCGCGCCGGAGGAAACGGAAGGGAACCCCTCGGTCTCCTCACCTTCACCTCCGCTTCCGAGTGTTGTTTTCGCTCCGGAGATTTACATACCGTTACGACAATTGGGGGACCTCCTAGGAGAGAAGTTCTTCGCGCCGATTGCATGACGGATATTCTTGAGATTTTTTGCGAATTGATATTTTGGAGCGTGTCAACGCCTGAGGCATTTTTTAATTAGTAATTGAAGGATTTAGGGGAAATCAATTTCAAACCCTCAAAATTGTGTAGACCTCTTTAACTGAAATATAAAACCAACAGGCTGTAGAGGGGCCCTTTTCCGTGAAAAGGATAAATTATCAAGGATTTTTAAATTTTAAAAACTGATTTTTCTTTTATATCTTGGTTTGAAAATTATTATACATAGTAACTGGATTGAAATAGGTTTCAATGAGCGAGATCCTTTTCATATTTTAACCATTAGAACGAAGAATTTAATTGATATTTCGGTTAAATTCATCACGGATTTAATAAATCGGCATTTTATCAAGAGAGGCGTTGAGTGAATAGAGCAACGGGAACTTCAACATTTACATGGCGATGTTTTCCGCAAGATTAAGATAACAGTTACATGCAGACTCGCTCGCGAGTGGGTTTCTGTGTCGAGTTCAAGGAAGCATTAATTTGCAGTTTGTGGTCGGACGTTCATCGCTTCATGCTGATGCCTGGAAATTAACAGTCTATCACAACGGCGTCGAAACACTTACGACTTGGACAATTCCGTTAAATGTAAGTTCTTTCCAACTTGCTTGTACTTGTGGAAAGTAATGACTGAATCGTCTGAATGTTTACATCACTAATAAACCAGCGTTCACCAGCGAATGTTTACCAGCGTTTTAACCATGAAACCCGAAGAGATTTACATTTTGATAGTCGTTCCGAGATTTCTTCAGGAGATTCTGATTGCAAATACGGGTTAAGCTGAAGCTGGAATTTCAAAAGCTACACCTGATAAATACAGTAATCCTACACAGGTGTTATTATGATCATTATTTTGTTTAAAACTGAGACACTAATGTAAAACTAAGAATCGAGGGCACGTAGGCGATATCTATAGAGACTCCATCTTTAAAATTTTGGAGACGTAGAGAAGACGTCGAGATTATAAAGGAACTTCATCCTCAAAAGTGCATAGAAACATCGTTCTCAAAACCAAGGGCGGAAAAAACTTAACCGCTAACTGCTCAAGCAGTTTAACAATAGCCGAAAGAGAAGTTGTCTACTCAAAAAAGAAATGCTGCTCAACGGTCAACTAACTTTTCGAATTGCTTATATACCTTTGAAATCCAGGATGTGTATGAGCTACACTAAGGAGACTTCACCCTCAAAACTGCGGACATGAAGAGAGCACCTAAAGAGACGTTATCTAAACTGTTAAGATAGATGAAATCCAAACAAAATTCATAATTAAACCCAAGGGGACACAGAGGTTACCTAACATAATCTTTAAACCGACTATAGAAGCAGAGGATGGCAAGAGACACTTCATCCTTAAAGCGTTCTTCACGGTCTGCGACTTCGGCAAGCGAGATCCTTGTGGAATATGATCCCTGACTGGAACGGGTCCACCCACAGGCTCACTCACACGCACATGCACACACAAACTCGCACGTGAGGGGCGTGTCGGCGTGTCGTCATTCCCCATGCGCGAGTACATCACCGCGGACGGGTGACCAGCCACGGAGAGGGGCATCCATCAAGACGTAAGCCGCAGCTGTTACGTGCCGGAGGAATATCCGCCAAAGTCCACGGGGGACTGTATAAATTACACGCCAGTGCCGGTGGGGAATCTCTGAATAATCTGTTATGTCACATGTTCCTCGAGGAAAAGTCACACTTGAGGGATTAGAGTTGAGAATCTGGTGCTATCCCGGAATGAGCGTTGCCCAACAAATTAATGCTTTCGATTCACTTAATAACAGGATTTACATGAGATCTAACAATGAATATTTCGAAACGAGGTTTTGAATTTAGAAGCTTATCAACATTTTCATCGTATTGTTGTGAAATATCAAAGTAAATCACATTCTAAAGTGTGATAGATGTGTAACACGTTAACTTTACGTTATATGGGAGACACACGAGTGGTTATATACGGTGCTCAACTCACAATCCGAAGGTTGTCAGTTAAATCCCCGGCCATGTCGATTATGAAAACAGTTAGTCTACCATTTGCCATTGGTAGACTTCCCAAATTAATGATGTCTAACAAAACTTAGTCGTTAGACATTGCAGTGACGAAACCGAGGTGGACCTATCAAGAAGCTAAAAACGCTACTATTGTTCAAAAACGAAAACAAGACACAGGGAATGGGCCCGTATAAAATACTCAACTGTAAGTCCAATAGTTGAAAACTGTTTAAAAAGTGATATGTATTCGTGAAATTCTCCATCTCAAGTGCTTCGTTGTATAAGCTAATAAGCTTAAGCGGTGGATTGGCTGTTCGTCTAGAGAGAGCCAAAATTCATCTAAAAACTAAACATTTATTTGCGGTTGTGTACTTTTTTACATAGATGCCATCGAAGCAATATCAACTTTCTCTACCTGCATGTTAGTTTTCACGTTATTCAAGTTTAATTGACTGAAAGAAATACGAGACCAAATCCGACGCTTTTTCTATTTACATTTTGAAATGTTTAAAATCCGTTTTTCTTGCCCGACAATGGTGATCGAGGAATAGAGTTGATTGCCATTTCTACATCCTCATCATCAACCAGTAAAGCGGCACGATGAGTGGGGTGAGCCTCCTAACACAGTTACAAACTGGATTTTAACAGTCAATTGGAGTAATTGTCCGGCCCGGGGTCGGCGCCGACCGGAAGCGGATCATGAGCCGAGCGTCTTGCAGCTGCTTCTTCTGCAATTAACTGCTCTCCGGGTCTCCGAGCCACTAATTGTGCCTGCCTCTTGTCAACCGCTATAGTGCTGAGTATTGTTGACACACGACAGGTTCTTACCCTACTGATCTTCTGAGTTATTGAGACTTTCTAAAACTTTTTTATTCATGCGGTTTTATTTTAATAACCTCTATAATTCTTAAACCTCTATCTTCAAACAATGTCTTTCGTTTATAAAACCATCCTGTCAATTCTATACATGTATTTTGTTAGCTGTAGCCTAATCCTATTATACCTACTATAATACGAGCACTATCTGAAGGAATGTGTGTACCACGATCTCGAAATCTAGCGGATAAGATTTTTCTTAAACTTCGCAAGAGTGTTTTAGTCCAAAAATGAGTTTAGAAACAGCCTCAATCCCAGGAAAAATCGAATTTAGTCTAAATTCAAGTTTAAAAATCGTAATTTTTAACATTGGTCTTATGGGTTGCTATTTTGGTAACGAAATAAAATCAAAAGGTATGCAAAAACAAAGAAAAATTAATGTTAAGATTTTTTTAACAGCTGTTAATTGTGAAGATGTATAGTTTATTGTTGGTTGAAATTTAATAGCTTATTACCAGAACACTATAACAAAAGTGAATTAAAACCCATCAGGAGCAAAGTTAGATTAACCTGGTACTGACTAATTAGGCAGTACTAACCTGTACTACTTATGATTAGGCATATTTTTCATCCTACACTTGGTTTATTCAATATGTTTGAGCTAGTGCACTGTTCGTATTATCATCCATTTTTCGCGCCATATATGGACTAGACTGAACTGTATACGAAACGGTATCAGTTCATTGCCAAAGACGATAAGCTGTTTATTGTCTTAATTTGTAGTGTATTAATTTATAACACCGGAGGATCGTTGGTTTGTCATGTTTATATCTAATAGTTTTGGACCCTAAATTAAAAGTTCACACGGTTCATGCAAATAAACTCTGTTATACCCACATTACCAACCCTATTGTTGCAACGGAATAGAAAATGCCGTAGCGGTTTAATTTAAAAATAAATACATTGATTAACCAATCAAAATAAATATTTCTCGTAAAATAGATGCCATAGAAATTTCGTGCTCTTTCTGCCTAGGTTACGAGCGATTTCATTCATATTTTAATACATTCCACAGATCAGTCTCAATCTATGAGTGTGGCATACCCGAAAACTTTGCAATTTCGTGAAAACTTCTATACATAATCACAAGATCTACGTTCTCGGTTGGGCATCCTCCTTAGACCTAACCTAACACTGTTCTAATGAGTCAATTATATCACCGCCTGTGCGTTTACGCAAGTTTTAGGTTACGTACCCATTCAAGACCGCAGGAGATACACTTTATACTGATCGGAGACGTTCGCAACGTCGCAATAATTCTCAACAATGACATCCAGTTGACTACAATACACGTCACCATGGTGACAACACACGGTGAGTTGAGCAATGCTGCCAACCACGGGACCGGAAACAGTGTTACCAGCATCCGTGCTTCTATCAACTTGATTTTCAAGGATGAGAGGGTGGGAGCTTGTGTAGGAAAAATAGTAAATACTTTTTCCTACGACTGTCCGTGAAAACAGTTGTTTACGCACTCGATACTCGTCGCAAAACAGGTGATTGCCATATTCATTTACTTTGCGCACGCTAGATTTACTTTGCGCACGCTAGATTTACTTTGCGCACTCCAGTGTTTAAACATTAGAACACAAAACAATTTGCATTAGCCATCAAGGAAACGTTGATTAGTCAGGAATTAAGTTGGCAACACTGGATATAAACATCTGATCTATTGTTGTGGTCGGTTTCGATTGAATCAACATAAACATATCCTACAAACCAGCTACAGGTGAGCTACAGGTGTAAGTTAGGTGCGCAATGATCAACTATGACAGTGACTTTAGTGATTTAAGTGACTTATTCCCTGACGATCTTGCTAAGACTGCTAAAACAGTGGCGTTAAATCTTCTGTATGAAAAATGTTATGAAATTTTAAATGTAGGAAGTGCATAATACAGGCTATCATAAATATATATCACTATCTTGAGACAGGGACCTCACATAGTGGGCATTTTAACATGAATATTAAACGTTTACACTTATATAAGAAATATTTGGCAGTCGTAGGAAAAATTTAATATGCAACTCGTGCTAAAAGTGCCTTCACTGCACTCGAGAGAAATTATTCCGCACTCGCCTGCGGCTCGTGCATAAACATTTCTCTCGAGTGCAGCAAATTGGCACTTTCCGCACTTGTTGCATAAATAACTATTTACGTAAGTAGTAAATAGGACCAGTTTTTCAATACCAATAAATGTGATAGACACATCACGGTCGTTGACAATAAAGAACCTCCGTTACCAAATGTACAGTTGAGGCCTGCATAGAGTCTAGTTAAAGGCATTTTCTTAGTGTTAGCAAAATTCTCCGGCTAATTTCATCTCCCACCAGAATAAAATTTATGCGATTAAAGTTTGAAAATCGATTAACAGTTAAATATAGAATTTCTGCAAATTTCAACCACCCTGTAGGCATAGTAGTGCCATAATGTATACCTTGTAAAAGTTAATTCAAACAGAGAAAGAGATTTGGCTCTATTCTTTATACACATAACTGGGATATCATGTTAAAAGCATTATAAAATTTTATCTTTTTATTTTGTAGTCATTTGGACACTTAAACGTTCATTTGCTTTCCGCACATTCAATCTTACAGCCAGTAAAATAAAAATAAAAAAACCCCCGTTACCATATTGCAAACTTGGCCGACCGAAGCACAACATGCACATGTCACTTCCCGTCGTCCGGCGTGCTTCCATGCATTTCCACCACTGCATGTCATTGTCATCATCATTGTCATGACATGTCAACTCGCTCGCGTTTCTATGCGCTCCACTTGCGACGCCAGTGTGTTCGTTTGTCATAACATTGTGCCCATTTTGCCACTGGAAGATGACAAATGAAAAAAACTGGTTTGTATAACAACATAGCTCTAAAGAGATTATATATTTATCCTAATTATTCCCAGGCGGATACGTACTAACAACTTTTTCTGCTGCTTCCCGAATATTAGTAGCTAACTATTAAATTATGGATAATACTTTACTAAAATATGTTAAATACTGTAACATGTTTTAATTCATTTCCTCTTCCGATTTAACCACAATTAAACCTAAGAAATTTTAGGTACACTATTTATGTTTCATTCAATGTAAACTGAAAAACTGGAATAGAGAGCTTTCAATAAAAAATGTGTTAAACGCTCGGATGTTTACTCCAAAGTAGGTATAATTTTGTTCCTATTCTTAATATTGATTTCCCACAACGATTAATGATTTTACAGATTCCCAAACAGACGAATGCAGTTCCCACCATTAGGCCAGATCTTTCCACCTGGCTGACAAACAAATTTAGTCCCTGATTCACAAGCAGTCGCTAATTTAAGACCGCGAAACCGTTAAGGCTCTTGCCAATGTTTAAACTTACCGCTGCATACTCCCGCAAATGTACTCTTTGTCTCGATCAAATTCTTCCCCATTTTAAAACGGTAAAAACTGCAAACCATTTTCATTTTAATTTATTTAAGCCTAATAGTTAAATAAACGCACTTAATGTGCATTATTTTCTGTAAAACTGAAACCTATTATTGATCATACTACGTAAAAAAATAAAGAAAAACGCATATACATACAGTATCCCTGTAGCCTACTCGACGAATTGCCAGTGGAATGTGGGATGATCGTTCCATTGCTACAGGGGTTTATTCCACTGATGATAAGTAAAAGATAACTTCGCTTAAAGGTTAAAGGTAGATAGAAATGCGTTTTAGATTTTGTCCAAAGATACTTGACGTACATTATAATATTTTTGGAATTTCATACCACGTATGAACGAAAGAACTCCACGCTTATAAAAGGACCTCTAGTCACATATTTCAAACGAAGAAAACTAACCTGTCCTAAGTCTAATTTCCACTATCACATTCCGATCGATAACGAGCCACGACAATCCAAACATAGGTGATATCCTATCGCCACAGTCCGTCCGGGACATTCAATCGTAACGAGAAAGAAAAGCGATCCAATACGGTCCCCTTGAGCCACCAGGAGGAACAAAACCGGCCCCGCGCCACTACCTTGGGATACCCCGCGAGTAAAAACACCGGCATCAATGAGTGGCCGTAATTGGACGTTTTTGTGTGTCTGCGCCACTTAACCCCACGTGGCGGGGGGGGGGGGGGGGGAGGTCAGTGAGGTAAGGGGCATAACGGGGCACGGCGACCTGTCAAGGATGTGGGGCACGGCCGAGATACGATTGATACGTGATGACGACTGGATATGTCACGAGGATGTAGTTAGGGGTTTCGTCGAAGAAGTAACTGAACGAGATGAAATTCTCCTCAAAGCAACTTTTATTGCAGATTCACATATAGGTAGCCAAAATTTACTGTAAGCTATATACGTGGGTGTCACCATCGTTCTGACGTTTAGTAAACGTAAAAAGTATTCAAATTAATCTATCCATTCCTCGAAATCAAGCAATTTAGTCTGGAGTAGTGGGGTTTTGCCGGTTCTGGCCCATTTCAAGGCCAAGCGGTTCGAACCGGCAGGTGTGGATGACAGTGATGGATGTGTTTTGTAAGTGGGTCAACGCCATCCGGAGGGAGTTTTAAAAAAGCGGAGCCGCGAGGGGCTCAGTCGGGGCGGGGACTCGGGACGGGTCGGATCGGAGCGGGAGCGGCGGGCGGAGGGAGGGGTTTTTCTTTTTATTTTTTCATTTATTTATTTTAATCGAACCCCATCAGTGATCGTAGAATAGCCTCCACGTCGTTTGCGGCAGTAGTGGTCACCGCATCGCTCTGTACCGGGCGGGAGCAGGTGTTCGTTGTAGGCGTGGAGGAATTGTCTGTGGGACTTGGTGCAGTGTTAGCAGTAGTCTCCGTAGTGGAAGTCACTTCAGGGGACTGCACCGGTGAACCCTGTTGTGTGTCCATGGTTGCAAGAGAGAGAGAGAGATGAGAGCTTTTAGGTGTTTACCGTGTGAGGCGATAGAGAGCAATGAGACACGAGTCGGAGGATGTCCGATGATATAGACCCGGTAAGATGGTGAACAAGAAGAACTGGACGGGACCGTCAATAGGCGTGACAAGAGGGAAATGTCGGTACTTCAGCATGTCAGTCAAGACTGTCTGTAGAATAGTATCAACAGTACAAGCGTTGCTAATGTGAGGTGGTGCAAAATACAACGGGTGAAACCTGAACCGTTTTTTAAGTCTAGCCACCTTACTACGCGGTTTTGAAACTGCAGGTGTAGAATGCTGTTGTAAAATGTGTTTTGTGCGCAAAAGTTTCAGCTGTAAAGTGTGGGAAGCCATGATTTTACATGTGAACCGCTTGAGAGTAAGCCGGCAAATGGTCAGCGGCCGCGATTGTGTTTGAATATATAGAAACTAATTAGCATATAAAGGGGAAACACATTTTAAAGTAACAAGCGTTAGTTATAAAAGCGTCAGAGACCTACGGATAGTACCTCACCCGACCAATGCCGCCACCGAAATGGCACGCGCGCGGCGGCAACCCCCCTTTTTATGCGATCGATGAGTCACGTGCGACGCCCCTCCAACCCCTCCAATCCCCTCCAACTCCCTCCCCGAGAAAACCGCATAAAAGAGCGAGGTTTGCGGGAGCTCGGTTATTTGTCAGTCGGCCGCGGCTACGGTCACAAGAGTCGGAGGAAGAGACGGATAGTTTAAGAAAAGTATCGGTAATAGCGGAAGTTAATTAATTAATTATTCAGTTGTAGGATTGCGAGTATCGGCCTGTGGATAAGCAAGTGGGGCCGCAACTGTGATTGAACAGGTAACTACCGTATCATAGCAATAATTGTAATATTAGACGGTAGTAAAGTGTATAAGGTGCAGGTGTGCAAGAAATGCTCCGTGCACGATGAAGTAGGATTACAATACCCATGTGTACGGCTTAATCTTATGGTGTAGTGTTAACTATAATAGTAGCCGGTTGTAAAGTGTATAACCTGCAGGTGAGCAAGAAATGTCTCTTGTACTGTAGCAATAATCATATTAGTAGACGGTTAGCAAGTGTATTATCTGCAGGCGTGCAAGAAATGTCTCGTTTAATGTAGCAATAAGTATAATAGTAGACGGGTGTAAGGTGTATTACCTGCAGATGTGCAGGAAATATCGCGTGCACCATTGCACAGGTAAATCCTGTAGTGTAGCACTAACTATATTAATATGACCGAGAAGTAGCGGTTAGAGTTTAAGTGTTGTTAAAGTAAGAGAGTAATGTGCATAGTAAGGAGGAAGCAGGTGTGTAAGAATGGAACCTGCAAATAATCAGTGTGAGTTGCCTGCACGCGATGTTAATTAGCATATGTAGTTTAAACAAAAATGGAAAATAGTCGCGAAAATAAAAGTGTGATTTATAAAATGATTGTTGTAGTGTTAAGAAATAGTGTAAAAAAAAATTAAAATGTTAAGTGTTAAAAATAAATCATATGTTATAGTACTATGTGGTATAAACTCACGGATCTGTTGTTTACCGCTGGGGTGCCAGCCCTCTATATGGGCGGCGCGCGAGCTTTCCTTCGTTTATATGCACGCGGATGGTTACTCATGCATGACCCCCCCCCCTTCCTTCCGGAGCGGACCCCCCCCCTGACGTCACAACGTCTTAGGTGTAGCGTGTAAGAATTACCGACCAGGCCAAGGATTATGTGTGCATTTGCAAACAATAGTCTATTGTATGTTAAAAACAAGTTGCGTGTACCGGAGGTTTACTTCCGCTGCAACTATAATTAAGCGTCGGAAGAGGGTGGATAACAATCGACGATAATTATGCTGTCACGCGATGGGGAAAGCTGCGGATGTAATTTGATGCTATCAAATGCAAATTGAGAGGTACAAGGCTCCTACTTGTCAGCGGATGTAATTTGATGTTATCTAATGCAAATTGAGAGATACAAGGCTCCACCTGCGTTTTGCCCGACCCACATGTAACAAAGCACATCCGTTTGGAATTTTCCATTGACGTTGCTGGAAGGTTCCATACCCCCTTAAACCCCTACCGCTGCCCCCACCACTCTGCGAACCGAGAACCACCCCGACGACTATTGCCGCCGCAGTTGGGCTCGGAACTCCGGACGCGGCAGTCCGACCCAACTCAGAGGGCAACTCAAATGTATAAGCGGCCGATATATATTTGAGTTACTCTTGTTGTTAGGCTATTACTATTTAATATTTTGTGTGTGTGTGTTTATGCAAAGTGTTTTTTGGTTTTAGTCTTAAGATGTGTTAGTTTTAAGGTTTAACTTGCGCATTGCGATGTTAGCATTAAGGTGTGTTATGGTATTATATATATATATGTTTAAGAAATGTGTTTTTAATTTTAAGTATTGGTTTAGTGTGTGTGTGTGTGTGTGTGTGTGTGTGTGTGTGTGTGTGTGTGTCTGTGTGTGTGCCTGTGTGTCTGCCTATGTCTGTGTTTATATGTGTACTAATAATTTCCACAGCTAGCTGTTAGGATGGGTAGATTAAAATGTAAATGTAAATGTAAATTAAAGAAGTTCCATTGAACTTCATTAAATATGGGTGGGACATGCGCGTTGTGCCGTAGGTAGCGCATATTTTTATTGTTTTTGATTTTTGTTTTTAATTTTGGTCAGGCAAAAATATGTTTGGGTGGGTTTAGATTAAGGGTGGGAGGTTAGAGTTGCGTCTTGCACTAGCTGTTCCAGTGTCCCTAACTACCACATGGTCAAGCCCAGTGCCAAATGGCCCGAGACTGGCCGCCCGTATCACAGCTCACCAAACTGGATCGCCAAAGTGCGTGCGGGCAAAAAAAATCGGGATCCCTCGCAAGACGTAACTTTGTGGGTTGGGATTGGGAGTGTTTGAGGAACACAGGGTGGTGGAGACGGTCCTGGCCGCCTCCATCACCTTGGATCATTATTATTTTTTGGTGACCTTGACCTCGATTCACTCATGCATAACCCCCCCCCCCCCCCCCGAGGTCACTTTCACTTGTTGCGTGCGGTTATTTAAGCGAGGCGTTCTAACGGGTCTGTTTATTCTGATTCCAGCCGCCAACGCTGCCGCATCAGAGCCATGTCCAGTACTACCAGCACTACTACTTCCAACACTACTAGCACTGCTACCACATCAGCACCTCTCGCACCGACTGCACCGACGAAGAGACTCCGTTTGAAGAATGTGCCGGAGCACATGTTGGAGCGGATGGACACGCCACCTTCCACATCCAAAACTCCTGCTTCGCCCAACATTCTTTTGCAAGCGATGACAGTTCTTGGGAGCATCTTCTCGCCGCCTCCGTCACCAATCCATGCGAAGCAGCTGTCAGAAGATGGATCTGCAGTGATGCCACCACCACCGCAGAAGAAAGTGACGGATGTCCCAAGAACTGGTGAGCCTCTTCGTCCGGACACACCTTCATTGTTGAACTCTATCCGCAGCTACATATCCTTACCACCACTAATAACACCTATCGTTGAACCCAATCCTAATAGTCCTACTATTCCTATCCTAAAAAGAAAAAAGAAACTTTTCAAAATTGCTCCTTCAGAGCGCTTCCGATTATTAATGAAAGAGCGTCGCAGGGCATTTAAAAATCCCCGTAAATGTCCTGAATTGCTCGGTAGGGGACTTAAAAAAGGATCGGTTTGTGGTAAGAAATGTGTTTTAAACGAACAGTATTGCCGTTTGCATGTTGTGAAACATCTTTCTGTGCCACAACCGACTGTGATCTCCAGCAAGTCCTACCCCCTCACCAAATTGGATAGGCTGACAAAAGGTTTGAGGTATTTCTTTGTAAGCAAAACAGATAAGCATAATAAAATTGTAATTTCATGTAACGGCTATAAGTGGGTAATACAGCTATCTGTACCTCTAAGAAACCTGAAAGCGATCAATAGACTTGATGCGAGAGACTATCTGATAAGAGGTGAGGATGGTTGGACTCGGTGGGGTCGTAGCAAATCTCAAAATAAATTAGCTTTTTTCAAAATTTTTTTGGCAAAAAATAATGGGAGAGAAACCAGCGCTGTGATGAGTGCGCTGCGTTTCTCTCCCATTATTTTTTGGTCGCTCTAAGTCCCGTGACCTACTTTCATGTGACCTTGACATTGACCCCCCCCCCCCTTCCGGACCGGAACCGGAACCCCCCCCCCCGCTGATTTTTCATTGACTTGCCTATATAAGAGTGTGGCGGTTTGTGTTGGAGCCATTCCTTGCTAATAATAGTTAGAGCAAACATGTCTCCCCGAGATGTTCCAATATTTTATAATAAATGTACAAAGATTGGAGAAGTATTGGAGGTGGACGAAGAAAACGACGAAGAAAACAATGAAGAAATTGAAGTGCCCTTGTTAAGTGAAAATGTTGTTACAAGAATATTTTTGGATATTAATTCTCCAATGGATATTATAGGAAGGTTTGTAATTGAAGCTATGACATGGATAGAAAACGGAAGATTAGTGAACATAGCATCTCCAATTTTAGTTGATGATAGACCCACCTTTGGTGTATATTGGCGTAACATTGATCTGTTATGGCTATGGGCGGAGGCATATGTGGAATATTTGCAATTAGAAGAAAATATAGGGTTTAATCATTACTTTTCGGCTTTGGTTTTAAACTACTAATTTTTAACATCCCACTAAAAAATCATATCCCCCCCCCCTCCAGTCTCCTATATAAGTGAGGGTTCCACACAATCCTGTTCATTTTTCGTGTAACTGTTACTGGAGCCACATGTTCTTTTTTTAAACCATGTCTCCGAGAGATACCACTTTTATTTACATCACTGAAATTGTTATAGATCGTGAGATGGCAGAAGATGAAGAAGTAGAGCAAGAGGTAAATATTACGTTTGGACAGTTTTTGGAAGAAATAGTTGGAGAATTTTTAAATTTAAATGAACAAATGAACAATGATATTGGACCCGCTTCAAATTCAAATGTATCCTTTATGCACCAACCGGAAGAATTAACAGAATCTGAAGGTGAAGAAGAACAGCAGTCACAACTCTGGAATGCCGCTGCCCATGTTATTGATACTCCGCAACATGAGGAAACAAATTTGGAATAAAAATGGTGGGGGGAAAGATGAGGTAGTAGGCTATTTAAACGGTAGTCTGGCATGAGTAAAAATCATTTGAAAATGGATGAGCGAGCGAGAATGTACAAAGTGTTTTGTGAAGAGTGTGATAGAGTGTGGGTACCACCGGTGAACTCCTTCACATATTATTTTCCACTTCTGGACATAGATGATTGTAAGAAAATCCCATACATTGGTTATAAGTTTGAAAAGGCTGGAATTCTAATTAGTGTTCATGAAAAATTCCATAATGAATATTCAAGGAAATTAGCATTTGATTTCATGTTGGCAAATGAAGATCTTAAATCTTGCGACTATCCTTATTTTCTTTATAACCATCTTGTTAAAAATGGTGCTAGCGTGACCGTTGAAATATGTATTCGTCATTTTTGGGACAACCGGTAAAGTGGTGGGGGAAAGGGGATAAATATGATGTAGGAGTGAATTTAGTTTTATTTTTACAAGAGCAGCCAACTACGATGCAACGTCCAATTTTGTATCATACGCTTATTTCTGATGCAGAAGAGGAGACCAGAAGGAGAAGAAGTGAACAATCAAGACAAACCCAGGCCAATATCAACATTGAATATTACAGACTTCAATTTCAAATTCCCGGAATGCGACTTGGAGAAAACCGAGTGAAAACTGTCCACGTAGCTGCTAGTTACATAAAACATTTAAAGCTACTATTGGAAGAAAAAAAATCAAAAATTAAACAATTGGAAAATGAAAACAATAAAATGAAGAAAGAACTGTTAAGTTTGAAAAATGTGTGTAGTAATGAAGGTGTGGTTCAAGAAGGTGAAGAAGAAGGAAATGAAATATTAGGATTTTAAGTTAAAAAACATAAAATGATAAAAAAATAATAAAATTAAAAATGTAAAAAAAAAGTAGAGGTAGAATAGAGAGCGGGGAATAGATCACTTTGTGGCAATGGAATAACATGTCACTTAGTGCTCTATTCCCCGTTCTCGCGTTAATATTGCTTGGCCTTGACCTATAAAATAGTAGTGGGGATAAGTTATTTAAGCGGGTGGTAGGCAGTAAAACAGTTTAGTACGAATGTTACTCTCATCTACAACACGATGGATAGTCTTTTTGTTATTTGTTTGAGAAAAATAATTTGTGATGATTTCTTATTTAATCACATAATAAGATCAGGAGAATGTGTTATTCCCAATACGGTTAGAAATGCAATACACGAGTATCGAAGAGAACATTATGGATTTGGCATTATTGTCGCTTATAAATTTGCAGATGGGACCCGGCTTTGTCCAGATTGTGCACGAGCAGCTATAGATGATTGGGACGAATTTGAAGTTGAAGGAGGGTACGTTGACCATCGTGTTAAAGCACCGCTAATAAGATTTGAAGCTATGCGGGAAAGATGCACAATCTGTGCACAGGTCTTATGTAAATTTATTAGGTGTAGAACATACTAGAGTAATGGTATGGAGGGGAGGTCTAACGAAAAGTAGTGGGGGAAAAGTAGTGGGGGAAAGAGTAGTGGGGGTATTGGTTATAAATGTTGCTTGGTAAAGGTTGATTTCATTACTGTCACAGAATAACTGGAGTAAAGATGTCTTTTCACATGGAGATAAAAACTTTTAAAATTGTCGATGAAGATTGGACATTTGTTGCAAACTTTATAAGATCGAAAGAAGATGATGGAAGTTTGATGAAAGTATTTTGCTACATATTAGAAGGGAAAGATGAACAAGTGGTAAAAGATTATTTAACAAACAGTCAAATATCAACATCCAGCTCGCAATTCATTAAATTTCTAAAAGAAAATAATGTGAATGCAAAATTGGAAGTTTGGTTTTTTGTTTAAACAATATGGTGGGGGAAAAATTGAAATGGTGGGGGGAATTGTGTATAAAAGAGGGTTAAAACACAGTAGGAGGTTCATTTATTTGCTAAAACTCTTAAGAAGAACATTGTGGGAAAAATGAGTGAACCAGTGGAAAATTCAACCCCTTTAAAAAGTAAAGGAAAACAAATAACACATCCAAAATTGAGTGCTTTAGGTAAGGAACGGTGTAGGAAAGAAAGAATGGCGTTCCATCAATTGCAACTTATAGTGCCTTCATTGAATGTGTACAATACCAGGATACAAACATTGATGGGTGCAAAGAAATATATTTTGGAACTGTTGGACAAAATTGAAGTGTTAGAAAACAAACTGAAGACGAATAAAACTTGTGGTGTATGGAATTCGCCTAGTGAAATTCCTGTTTTAAAGATCGAGCCTAATGAACTTCCTGATACTTGTGCGTGGAATGCATTTCATGAACCTGATGAAGACTCTCCTATAAAGTATGAACCTCCTGCTGTGTAAAGATGACGGGTAACAAAAAATTAAAAAAAAAAATAAAACAGAAAAAATACAAAAAAATTAGATGTAGAATAGAGAGCGGGGAATAGATCACTCTGTGGTAATGGAATAACATGCCACTTAGTGCTCTATTCCCCGTTCTCGCGTTAAGTTTATTTGACCTTGACCTATAAAAACATGGAGGGGGAAAGTGTTTTGGTGGGGGAAAGTGGATAAATGAGGTTCGACGCGTTGTTGTACTCATTCCGCTCATAATATTCTTGTTTCTCACATCTCGCAGTAGAATCAGAATCATGGCAAGTGGAGACAATGTTTTGGACCTTACTACAACAAAAAAGGATGAACAACGTTTGAAAGTCCCGAAAAGTCATTTTAAAGAGTCGGCTCAGGTAAGAGAGGCGAGAATAAGACAAAAATACTACAAACTGCAAAGGCTAATACCAGGAGTGCGATTGGGAGAATCAAGGACTAGAACTATCGATATGGCCGCCGACTACATCAATCAACTACTTATTGAGTTGGCCATAAAGAATGAAAGAATACAGCAGTTGGAATATGAATGCAAAAGAATTCTACTACAAGAAGATGAAGAACCTATGAACTGTGTAATGAAAGACAGTCAATAAAGAAGAAGTGGAAGAAGCTACAAAATTATTTAAAATTTTATGTGTTAGTAAAAACAATTGGTTATTAATGGGACTTGATATAAATAGTGATGAGGTTAAAAAAAAAATAAAAAATAAAAAAATAAAACAATAAAAAAAATTGACATTTAATAATTGGCTGCTAATTTGGACTCACATTAGAGAGTGGGGAATAGATCACTTTGTGGTAATGGACTAACATGCCACTTAGTGCTCTATTCCCCATTCTCGCTTTAGGGGGTGTTGACCTTGACCTATTAAAATAGTCATATAAGTAGCTACACAAGAGAGTCTCCTTTATTCATTCGGAATGGCTCCCGTGGATAACACTGACTATCCTAGGAAACCTATTTTTGAAATATTATATAAAATTCAACAAGAAGATCTCGGCATGGGAGATTCGGATGACGACAACTCAGAAGTGGAAAGTGTTGACAGTATGGAAGAAGAATTAACAAGTGAGGCACCTGAAGATGTGCAAATAGACTTGACAGAGAATGAATACCCACCACCATTGGAATTTGAAGATGTCCATCATGAAACTCCAACATCTAGTCACGATCCTGATGTAGAACCAATACGTCAAAGATTGGTTTTCTGCGCAAGACGATTATTCCCGTCAGATAGCGAAGAAGAAGAAGAAGAAGAAGATTAAAATTGGTGGGGGTAAGATGGCATAAAAAGGCGGTATGAAGAGGACGCGTTTCATTTACCTGTTAAATTTCAAAGGGTAAACATCGCTAAAATGCATCGTTGTGAGATATGTTTAGAGACTTATGAAGATGAAATATTGTTAGACATTCATAAGGAGTTGTATCACAATAGAAATGAAAATTTTACAGTAAGAGAAAATAGAAACATATCTACAGAAGAAGTAACAGCAGGACCATCTAATACACTACCAAGTTTAAGTATTCACGCATTACCCGGTAAAGTGGTGATGCATCACAAAATTCAAAACGAAAATCTGGAATTAGAACAATTTGTTGCTGAAGCTAAACCAATTGTGATCAAGATTTTAAAAGAAGAACTAAAACGATTAAACTTTATTAAATTTGGTTTGATCCTAGACGCCATGTTTATCAATGTAGAAGAAGAAATGTCACCAAGAGGATTTATAACAAAAAATCGAACCATCATGGCTAATTCGGATATTGATTCAATAATAGAAGATTGTTTTGAAGAGATTTTGACGAAAATTCAAGAACACGAAGGAAGAGGATCAGGTTGGAGTCTGGTTAGCGTCGTAGGTATGGACATAAGAGTTCACAAGCATGGTTATGGGCTGATGGGCAGCAGTTATATTGCACTCCCGAAAAGGATCAAAGATACAAAATCATGTGTAAATGTGGAAAATGAAGATATGGAATGTTTTCGATACGCCATGACCTCAAAATTTGTGACACGCCATGCGCAAAGACCTGGCGTCGAATATGAAAACTACAGATATAGATATAATTTTCAAGGTATGTCTTACCCGGTAGGGTTGAAGTGTATTTCAAAATTTGAAAAACAAAATCCCGGAATATCAGTTAACGTATTTGCTTTGGACAGTTCCAATAAAGTTTATCCTTTAAAAGTGGTGAAGAACGAGCTTGCAGATCATACGGACTTGTTGTTACTTACAAAGGATGAAGTGTCACACTACGTATGGATAAAATCATTTGAAAGACTCGTCAACAAGCAGCTATCAAAAAATGAACATAAAAAAGTAATTTGTAAAAGATGTTTTTGTTTTAAAGAAGAAAGAAATGGAGGCCGAAATTGGTTACAAGAACATAAACAACTGTGTAATGAACACTTTGAAGCAAAGATTATCTTACCACCATTAAGTAAATCATACTTACAATTTGAAAAGGTGTTCCATCAGTATCGCATTCCTATAGTGGTATATGCTGATTTTGAATCAACACTTGTCCCTATTGAAGATGAAAATGTTGAAGCAAGGAAGAGTATAAAATATCAAATGCATAAGCCTAACAGTTTTTGTTTATTGGTTAAATCTACATTGGCTGAAGAACATTTAAATGGGTACGGATTAACGTCAAGACCCGTGGTGTACCGTGGTGAAGATGTTGCTGCGACATTTCTTGATCATCTATATGAAATAGCTAGGAATGTAGAAAATTTGTATAGTGATATTGTGCCAATGATACCTATGGATGAAGAAGAAGAAATTCAACATGAAAATGCCACCCATTGTTTTTTATGTAAAAATGAGTTTACTTTGAATAACTACAAAGTTAAGGATCATGATCATCTTACAGGATATTATAGGGGTGCGGCATGTAACGGATGCAACATCAATTACAAGATTCCTAGAAATATACCTGTAATACTGCATAACCTTAGCGGTTATGATGGTCATTTTATAATACCAGAATTGGGGAGAGATGACGGTGCGATTGATGTTATCGCGGAAACAACTGAAAAGTTTATAAGCTTTAGTAAGAAGATTGGAAATATAAAATTACGATTTTTAGATTCGTACCGGTTTTTGCCGTGCAGTTTATCGAGACTTTCAGAAAATCTCAGGAAAGAAGATTTAATAGAAACAAGAATGATTGTGAATAACGATAAATTGGATCTAGTTCTTCGCAAAGGTGTTTTCCCTTATGATTATATCGACAGTTTGGAAAGATTTGAAGAAACCTCACTTCCACCTAGAGAAGCTTTTAAGAGTAAATTATACGAAGAGGACATCAGTGAGGAAGATTATCAACACGCTTGTAAGGTATGGAATGAATTAGGGATGAGAACTTTGGGAGAATATTCAGATGTCTACGTTAAATTGGATGTGACACTATTATGTGACATAATGGAAGAATTTAGGAATACCTGTTTAAAAGCATACGGATTAGACCCTCTTCATTCGTACACAGCTCCCGGACTGGCATGGCAGGCCATGTTAAAAGAAACAAACTGTAAACTTCAACTACTAACCGATATAGATATGGTGTTGATGATAGAGTCTGGTATCCGAGGAGGATTAACGCAAAGTGTAACCAGATATGTAAAAGCCAACAATAAATACCTCCCCAACTATGACGCGTCACAACCAAGTACATTTATAGGTTATTTTGACGCGAATAACCTATATGGATGGGCTATGTCAAAACCCCTTCCATATGATAATTTTAAATGGGTTGATCCAAATTCGATTGATAACATCGCCGATATCCCTAAACACGGAGATACCGGTTACATCTTTGACGTTGATTTTGAGTACCCCGAACATCTTCACGACCACCATTACGACTTGCCGCTATTAGCAAAAACAGAAGTATCTCCGACTGGTAGATGGCCGAAATTAATGATGACACTCACCAACAAGACGAGGTATGTAGCACATTATTGGACAGTACAACAAGCGTTAGAGATGGGATTAAGAATTACCAAAATTAATAGGGTGTTACAATTTTCTCAATCCTGTTGGTTGAAATCCTATATAGATAACAACACTAGAAGAAGAACTGCAGCGACGTCCAATTTTGAAAAGGATTTCTTTAAATTGATGAATAATGCTATATTCGGCAAAACATTAGAAAACAAGAGGAATCACAAAGATTTAAGATTGGTTAATGATGCAACAAAATTACAAAAGTTGGTCCAAAAACCAAACTTTGCATCTTCAATAATTATTAATGAAAACCTTGTTGCCGTTTCTATGAACAAAATTTCAATTAAGATGGATCGCCCTGTTTATGTCGGAATGTCCATTTTAGACATATCAAAAACTCATATGTACGATTTTCATTATAATAAAATGGTGAAACATTATGGAAGAGAGAACATTGGAATCGCATACATGGACACTGACACATTCATCTATTGGATTATAACCAATGATATGTATGAAGACCTACGCACTTTTATTTATAAAGATGATTTTGATTTTTCTGACTATCCGCAACACCATCCTAACTACGACAATGGAATAAACAAGAAAGTCTTAGGAAAATTCAAAGATGAAACCAATGGTGCGCCTATGGAAGAGATTGTGGCTTTGATGTCCAAGCTTTATTCGTTTCAACTATACATAAGTGAAAAAGAAGAACATCAAGTTGTGAAGAAGGCAAAAGGCATTAAAACATCATATCTAAAGAAGAATGTACAATTTGAACATTTTAAAAGATGTCTGTTTGAAAATATAGAAACCACAGCAACTTTTAATACGATAAGAAGCTTCAACCATCAAGTTTACAGTGTTAAACAAACCAAATGGGCGCTAAGCTACAAGGATGACAAGAGGCATATCCAGCAAGACAATATACACACTCTTCCCTTTGGACATTATTCATTAACTCCTATCGACCAATAAAACCTGTTCTTCGTCCTTTCACCTACTTCCTTTTTTCCTTTCCGTAAAAAAGAGGGGAGCATGGCAAGCCCAATGCCATGCCCCCTCTTTTTTACACAGCTATTATTCGGCCTTGACCCATATTTGTTAATAATATAAAAGAAGACAAACCAGTCTGAGGATTAGTATTTTTTCAACCGGCGTGGAAACAACATCTAAGAATGGAAGGACTGAAGGATAAGATTGTACATGAACTTCATAAACCGGCAAGAAGAAAATTTCCAAGAAGAAATACAGTTATTAAAGGAATGAACGATCTCTACCAAGCCGATCTCATCGAAATGATACCGCATAGTAAATTAAATAAAGGATTTAAATATATATTAGCGATTATAGACTGTTTTACCAAGCTCGCTGACGCTTTACCGCTTAAGGACAAGAGTGGGAAAAGTGTTACAAAAGCTATGGAAACGGCTATTAAAAGAAATAAACTTGTCATAAAACATTTACAAACTGATGATGGAAAAGAATATTTCAATAAGGAATTTGCAACATTAATGAAAAAATATAACATAAATCATTATTCTACAAATTCGGAAGTCAAAGCTTCGATAATAGAACGATTCAATAGAACGTTGAAAGGAGCGATGTACAAAACATTTTCCAAACGAGGATCGTATGTGTGGTACGATATATTACCGCAGCTTATAAAAGAGTACAATAACAAATATCATCGCACTATTGGTATGAAACCTATCCAAGTAAATAGCGGCAATGCTAAGCTTGTTTTGGAGCGTATTAAAAAAAATACGGCTCCCAAAATTGAAAGATTAAAACCTAAAAAGTTTAAAGTAAACGATAAGGTGCGTATAAGTAAATACAAAGGGGTTTTCAGTAAGAGATATCTACCAAACTGGACTAACGAAGTATTTACAATCTACAAGGTGCAGCCGACAATACCAGAAACGTACATTTTAAAGGACAACAAAGGTGAACTACTTCAAGGCGGATTCTATGGGCATGAACTATTGAAATCAACAGTTGGCGATGTATATCTTGTCGAAAAGGTTTTACAAAGAAAAAAGGATAAAGTTAAAGTCCGTTGGTTGGGATTTGACAAGAGTGAAGATTCTTGGATTCCTACAAAAGACTTGGTATAATACTTTGATAACTCATTATGTGTTCAACCTTTAAACAAGATGGATATTGTACAGCAAAAGGAACGATTTAATATTAATAACATAGATGAATTGACAGTGGATAGTGACAAGTTAAACCGTGGTAAACATGGGGAATTACTACCGAACTCCATAAGATGTTTAATAACCGGTCCTTCAAATTGTGGAAAAACAAATGTTGTTTTTAACCTTATAACTAATCCAAAAGGACTACGTTTTAACAATATATACATTTTTTCAAAATCTTTGCAACAACCTAAATACCAGTTGTTGGATAAAGTATTAGCGAGTGTACCAGAAGTAAATTTCTACAAGTTTAATGCCAGTGAAACAATTATGCAACCAAACGAAGCTAAACCATTTTCTGTATTTATATTTGACGATGTATCATGTGAGAATCACGACACAATCAGAAGTTATTTCGCAATGGGAAGACATCATAATATTGACAGTATTTATATTGGTCAAACCTACAGTAAAATTCCAAAACAACTTATAAGGGATAATGCTAACTTGCTGATAATATTCAAGCAAGATGAAACAAATTTAAAACACGTATATAACGATCATGTCAATGCGGATATGACATTTGATAAATTTAAAGAGATGTGCGGCAAAGCGTGGGCTGAAAAGTACGGCTTTCTCGTAATTATGAAAGATGAAGCTATAAAAGATGGAAGATATCGGATAGGGTTGGACAAATTTGTATTAATCCATTGATTGAACGGCGGTACGTCTAGTAATGAATCAGACTACACAGTGTAAACATGGTGAATCAGGAAAAACTATTGAAAGAAATAAAATCACTCAGCGATTCTATTAGGATGAAGAATCGCGCATTAAGGATGGGTTTAAGTGAACGAGAAGAATTTCTGGAGACTACATTTAAACCTATTACGGAACCATTAAAACAGATATCAGAGACCATTGGTAAACCTCGTTATGAAGGAGATGTTTTACTACCAGTTTCTAAACAAGAAGTACAAGCTTTAAAAAAAGACGACGATGATTCATATACAAGTGCTAGTGAATTTTCGCAAGAAGAAACAAAAGAAGAAGAAGAAGAACCAATTATTAAAAAAGAAGAAGAAGAAGAAGAACACCCAATACCTGAAGCAGAACAATCCATTCCAAATCTAACTCAATTGAGTAGCGATATATTACAACATGGACCTCTTGGAAGGAAATACATAATGAAAATGTTACATGACATGAAAGCTAACCCTAATTTAAGCAAATCACACGTATACGGAGCAAGGATTGATGGGAATGAATTGAAAATCGGTGATTCAAAGCTTGAAATAACTCAGGACGATTACATCATTATCGGCGAGCATAAATATAAAGGAACAAAAGGGTTGTATGAATTAATTTTTAAAAACATACCACTAAGGTATTCAATCAAAGATTTAAATGTTTTTAAAGAAATTCTACAAAATACCAACGCTCATAAAAGGAATTACTCAAAGGATGCGATGATTAATCGTTCACGTGCAACGAAATATAACATCGTTATTAAAAAGCTATTTCCACCACGAAAATTGCCAACATTGCGTACCGCACCGGCGCTAAAACAACCGCTAAAAAGAAAATCTTTATCACTTATGGATTTATCACTTCTTGAACAACATGGGAAAAAGAGTAAAGGAGATACTTCAACATCTGGTAAAGGACTTATGAAAAATCTGTACAACACAAATGTGATCTACTACAGAGACATCAATAAATTGGTTGACAGGATGAGACTATTACATGAAGCCATGGAAGCCGGTCATACGGGATTAAATAATGAATGGGTGGCTCTGGTTGATGAACTTAGGAATCGCGGCATAGTCGTATAATTGCCCGCGGATATAAAAGAGTTGCAAGCGTATAATGTATCAGTTCTAACATGAGTGTCGACAAGTTCGGACGGTACTCCGCGTTAGGGGTGCAAGTCGGAGAAGACAGAAAAAGAGGCGGTTTACCACAAACTCCTGAAGGTGACTATAACATAAGTAATAAACGTTTAAAACTAGTTAAAGATCCAGAAGAAGATACTGATGGAGCAAATTTAAAAACAGTTAAAGAAGCTACTTCTACATCATTGAAATTAGACAAGAATACTTACGATATCAAATCGCATAGAATAATTAATGTTGGTAAACCAACTGATAGTTCTGATGCAATTAATAAAGAGTATTTATCATCTGAACTTTCAAATACTTTAAAATTGCAGTGGGGTAATAATTTAAAAGATGGACAGACATATGATGCTGGGAATCATAGGATAACAAACGTGGCAAATCCAAAAAATAATAAAGATTCAGTTAATAAAGAATATTTACATTCTATAATACCGGAAAAGACTCAACGCGGATTTTCTTTTTATAAATTTATAATAAATGACATTGGATACCCAAAGGAAGACGGCGATGCTGTAAACCTGAAATACATCAAGGACAACTGTATTTTACAAGATGGTGATGAAATCGATTGTCATGGGAAAGTGTTGTCAAATGTAAAGTTCGCTTCTCAACCAAAAGACGCTGTTACTATGGAACAATTATCTAAAGAATTAAAAAGGGGAACATCAAATTTTGTAAAACATGAAGATGCCGTGCTAAAGCGAGGAGATACATTTATACATGGAAATGAAAAGTTTGATTTAATGCAAGGAAATAATGATGAATGGGATGCAGGACATAAAACAATAACAAATGGAAGATTTGGTATAAAAGATACAGATGTACCTCTAATGGTGCAAACATTAATTGCGAGTGGTGGTACATTAGGTACATACAATGGTCGTAATAGAAGAATAAAAGATATTTATCCTGGTTATGAAGATGATGATTGTGTTACATTAAGACAAACAATAACTTGGGATAAACACTTTGGGACCAAATATGATGCAAAGATGAAGAAAATAATTAATATTTTACCAGGAGAAGATTTAAATGATGCTGCTACTATTGGACAAGTCATAACAACGTCGAAAAGTGATTCGACTGCTTACACGTGTAATGATAAACGTATTATGCAGTTACACGATCCCCAACATCCAAAAGATGCTGTAACTTTAGACTGTTTAATAAGAATAGTGGGCAATTTACTTATCGATACCCACAATCATATAGCTAGTACAACGAGTCATGTGATGATTCAACCCGATGAACGAGAAGCTTGGATTAAAAATAGAATCATAAATCAGTATATAATTAATTTGAATAATTAAGTATTTAAATATGAAAATTGTGCACGAGTTATTCATTCGTGTAAAGCATCTCGTAGAGTAAACACGCCGGCTATATAAGACGACACAATGAAGACCACACCGCTCAGTCGTCGTCAAGACAGCGTCAAGAAAGGACGTGGTATAACATCAGCCGCGTTATCCCTGCTCAGACGGATTCCTGTTGGTGCTGTTCTAAATCGAGCGATAGACGCTCTACCATACGAATTTCATCTGCCCGGAGGTTATCAATATTGTGGACCCGGAACTAAGTTGGCAAAACGTTTAGCAAGAGGGGATCCTGGAATTAATAAATTGGATCAAGCCTGCAAAGAACACGATATAGCGTATTCCAAGTTTGCAGATTCAACGAATAGATCGATAGCGGATAGAGTGTTAGCGGAAAAAGCTTGGCAAAGAGTGAAATCAAGTGACGCAAGTATTGCAGAAAAAGCAGCCGCTTGGGCAGTTACTACAGCCATGAAGGGTAAAACAAAATTTGGTGGCGGGAAACGTCGTAGAGGACGGCCTGCAAAGAGAAGAGCTCCCAAAAGAGGTGGAAACATTAAGAAAAGACGTCGTAGGACTCGTAAAGCAAAGGCGAAGAAAACTTCCGTTTGGTCGATGGTAAAAAACGGAGCAGGTCTATACCTAAGACCGTACCGTGTATACTAAATAAGAACAATCAATTGATAATTCCAAATAAAGCCTTGACAAATTATCAATTATCAAATTATGTGAAATGTTTAAGAATACCATTTTTTAGAGGAGTTTTTATGAAAGACGCATTACCAAATGAAATATGGAAAAATGAAACTGGAATAGTAAATTTGGATTCCACTCATGGTCCAGGAACTCATTGGGTATGCTATAAAAAACTCGGACAGAACGTTTACTACTTTGACAGTTTTGGCAATCTACCACCGCCGAAAGAACTTCAACACTATTTTCGGAACTCCGAAAATATATTTTACAATTACAAAAGAGAACAACCCAACAATACAGAAATATGTGGACATTTATGTTTGGAGTTTTTAGCGAAAAGCGTCAGTCAACTTTGAGATGTCATCGTATACAGTGTCACTGAGTGGAAATTCATCCATCCCGGCACTACGTTTATCCAAGGATAGACTGTGGGAAGCTGCACTATTGGATTTTACTACGTACAATTCAATTCCCAACGTCACGGAGGGAAAAAACAATTTACTACATTATTACGAGAGTAAAGATGAAAAAGGAAATTATTCGCAATTGAAGGTAATAACTTTATCTACCGGATCGTATGAAATAGACGATATAAACCAAGTATTACAGAAGCAGCTAGGAGAAGAAAATATCAGTATAAAAGGAAATAACAATACTTTAAAAGCGGAAATCACTTCAAAGTATTATATAGATTTAAGTTTAGAAAATTCAATCGGTAGTTTACTGGGATTTTCAGATAAGAAAAGAAAAATCTTAGATCCCGGACCTACTCATACAGGTGATACCACAGTAACAATATTAAAGGTTAATAGTATTGATATAACATGCAATATCATACACGGATCGTATAGAGACGGGGTAAACCAACATATTTTACATACATTTTATCCAACAGTGGCTCCCGGTTTTAAAATAGTTGAGAAACCACAAAACCTGATATACCTACCATTGAACACCAGTTTCATTTCGGACATCGTACTGAACATATCGGATCAGGACGGTAACAGTGTTGACTTTAGAGGAGAAACCATTACAATACGGTTACACATAAAAGCGGTGTCATAAGTTCAACATGGGATTGACATTTAAACCGCAACGGAAGAGCCGAGACCTCAGTAGCTCTTCAACATTGGACGAGTTAACACCGGACAACATTCGTTTCCTGCAAAAGATCGGACTAAGACTTACCAACGATGGATATCCTGGATATATCTCAAGGGCCGACGTTCGACGAAACACTATGGGAGAAGGAATATCACACGCACAACCCTTACACTTCATCAAAATTAAACAATAACGATGAAATAAGGATCCCCATTCAACAACAGGACATTTACACGTTACCGTGTGAAAGTTACTTGTACATCGAAGGACGGGTATTAAAATTGGATGGAAAAACCGCTTCAACGGTTCCTTTTATAAATAACCCGATGGCATATCTTTTTGATGAAATAAGATATGAAATATCAGGAGTGACGGTTGATTCGACAAAAAAGGTCGGTCTAACAACGACGCTGAAAGGATTAACATCATTAACACCGCATGAGAAAAATTCAATAGTCACCGCCGGATGGGTTGCTCCCGATAAAGACACTATAACACCGGATTCCAATGGTCATTTTGACTTTCATGTCCCTTTACGTTTGCTTTTGGGATTCGCTGAAGATTACAGACGGATAATAATAAATGTCAAACAAGAATTGGTATTACTCAGATCTTCAACTAACAAGGACTTGATACTTGCAGACCCTGGAACTACGGAAGCCAAACTGGAATGGCAGCTACAGTTGGATAAAGTCGTGTGGAGAGTACCGCATGTCAGATTAGCCGATGAACACAGAATCGTATTGTTGAGAAAGTTGAAATCTGACCGTGATATCGTCATGCCGTTTAGAAGTTGGGAATTCCATGAATATCCCACACTACCTCAAACAGAGCGTCAAACATGGACTGTCAAGACGTCCACTTATCTAGAACGGGCACGGTACGTAATACTCGGTTTCCAGACTAAACGAAAAGATGTTATAACTTCGCACGCCGGTCAATTTGACCATTGCAAAATAAAGAATTGTAAAGTTTTTCTAAACTCTCAATTCTTTCCTTATGACAATCTAAATGTCATGTTTAGTAAAAAACGCTATTCAATCTTGTACGATATGTATGCGAGGTTTCAATCGTCATATTACGGGAAGACAAATACACCGCTATTATCGCCGGAACAGTTTTTCTCCAAAGCCCCAATAGTCGTTATCGATTGTTCAAAACAAAACGAATCCGTGAAATCGTCCAGTGTGGATATAAAAATCGAAATGGAGTTTGAAGAAGCAATACCGGACGGAACTTCGGCATACTGTTTAATTATACATGACAAGATAGTGACTTACACTCCATTAACAGGAATTGTTAAAAATGTGTTGTAAAAAAACTGTTTTTTTTTTTTTTGCGGTCGACGCAAATGTTATAAAAGGGGGGAAAGAGAATGAAAATCTCATTATATTTCTGACCGTCGTATGGGAAGCATCGTCCGCAAGATGAGCTCTCCTACTGCAAATACTAACGAAGAAGAAACTACTCCTCCCATGGGTGACAATAGTTTGGATATAGAAAAACAAGTCGAACAAGAAATGGACGAGTTCCTCAAGTTTAAACATAAGAAAAAAGAAGAGGAAGTTGAAAAAGGAGTAAAAAGAAGAAAGATCGATGACACCATCTCCACCAATATTTTGACAGAAGTATTTCTCAGGATCTACTATCCCATCTCTTCTTGTATGACAAAGAGCGTGTCCGCCGGAGTTATAAAATCATTGGATTATTCACCAACTGTTATTTTAAATCACGGATCTAAAATGGTGGCTTTCACTGAAATTTCCTGGGAATCGTTTAGAAAACATCTACATCTTTTGGAATGTTATTTGAGTAACAACACATTTGGAAGAAGGACAAAATTAAGTCTGCTGGAATCCAATATCGAAATCGATATAGTGAAACATCGAGGTGGACAAATCGTCCGCTTTCGAGATTTAACCAAGCATGAGATGAAGATACACCTGACAAAAGATGAATTCTACAGTCTAAGTTGTGCTACCGGTCCTGTCACAAGATATCTAAAACAGCTAATATTTTCAAGTGCAATTATAAAAGAGTATCTAACCGATACATTGGATAGGCAACCGTATGTGCCGATTCTGTACGGTCCCGTAGATACGTCCATCTTCAATAGGATACCTCATGAAGTTGACATGTGGAGACAGTTGCACAACTATCAGACTAACTACAGTATAGATGAGCAAGCCCAAGAGGTGAACGAAGAAGGCTCATTCAATAATTGATAAGTGTAGACCCTCGGGTATAAAAGAGCGTGCACCGCGGTTTTGCAAACAGTCGTTTACCAACCTTCGTCATGAACAAACGAGTTTCGTTTTCTAACAAATCGGAAGTAATGGAAGTGAGACGAGGTATAATTGAATTCCAAGCGTTCCGCGGTAACGACGGAAGTTTTATCATAAAAGAGTTAGTAGTTTTAGATATGAACACATCTGTAGTTTATCACTATTTATTCCAACCGCCACTACCGTTTAACAGATTAACTACCAAAGCGAGAGTAACGAACAAGTGGTTGATGAAATACTTTCACAACTTGAGATGGGATGAAGGTTTTGTACACTACAGTATGATGCCGCAAATCATGAATCATTACTGTAAAGAATTTAAAATTATTTACACAAAAGGAGTGGAAAAAGCCAGTTGGATACAGAAGTTTACAAACCACGAAGTGTTAAATGTCCAGGTGGACAGGGATTTCCAATGTCATTTCGGCAACATTTGTATTTCATCGAAAAACTTTAAACATCGTCAATCGCAATGCGCCTTGAAGAACGCTTATCGCTTGAACGCGTATCTCCAACAGAGTGGTGGGGGATGGGAAGGATATAAAAGCGAGGGGACAACCATGACCGGGCATGAGTATTACTCTAGCCACCGAGCAGTCAACACCTCACACGCAGATTCGCAAGACTAAGAATATTATCAACGAAAAAAGAAGAAGTAAAAAATGGCAACGCAAACATTTTTACAATCGCTTGTCGATCAGTTCAACAAACATTCCAAGTCCACAATCCTACCCACTAAAAGATGTTCGGAATTGAAGGAAGAAAAGCATTACATCATCCACACCATCAAGAAGATGGAAACAACTGTCGGAGACGCCATCAACTGCACGCTGAGTGAAGCGCCCTACTCGCCTGGTGATGAACCGAAGTTTCAAATCTTTCTTCCCAAACGCTTCGTCCAACTTCTGCAGAACGAAGATCTACGCCTCATCCATCCCGGAGCTCTCTACTTGGCGTCCCACGGTCCGAGCGGAAGTAATTCTACAGAGCTCACGCTTCACGTCATGCCTAACGCCAACAGTTAATCTGTAATTTCATATTGTTCTTGTAAACTTTTGTAAAATATTTCTAAATAAATGAATAACAATAAAAAAAAAAAAAAAAATATATATATATAAAGCAGCATATCGGTATGTGTTTGTACACATATCGGTATGCTGCTTTATATAAAAAACAATTTCGGGTGACCTTGACCTAGTTTCAAAAACTATATAAATGGAGCAATGTCCGTAAGAATTCCCTCAGTCTACGACTACCTTCAGTGCTGTACACATCTCCGTTGGTGATTGCACAATGTCTCTCAAGATCAAGTGTGCATCATACGATACCTCCACTATTACAACTTTTGAACAGCTCGACAATTTCACTAATGAATTGCGAGTGCTTCTTGCCTGTGGTTATCACTTGAACGTTGACACCTATGTAACAAACAAGAGGATGTTCTCCAAACAGAACTTCTGCGATGAAGAATTGTTCTTTCCCACACAGGCGGCGACAACATCCGCTCCATCTACTCAAACCAATGTCAAATTCCACAAATACTACTAAATGACAAAGCATGACGTCAACAAGGGTTCGCTGTAAAATTTCGCTATAAAACGAGGGATCAACTCCAACAGAATCATCATTTGCTCTCCTACGGTCGCAGCGATAACAACCACTGCCGCCATGTTATACCGAATGATGATTGAATTCAATGGAAAGATCTACGGAAAGGACTATAGAACCGTAGAAGAGATGAGCGCCGATCTCAGTGTATTGACTAGAGAAGGGTTCCAACCAAAACTGATCCTGAAGTTTCCAGAAGTGCACCCGCTATCCACTGAAGAACTCATCGCCATGGCTAGAGCGAACAAGCAGGAACAGGAACAGAATATTAAGAAAGAACCTAAAGAAGAAGAAGAAGAAAAGGACAAGCCAGCATCATAAATAAAAAAAAAAAAAAACATCTTACATTTGTAAGATGATCTTTTTTAAAACTCCATTTGGATGACCTTGAGATTACCCCCACCACTTTTATTGATCTATAAAACACGCTATTATACACTGTACAACTTCATTTCTTGCCAACACTTGGAAGCGGCAACATGGAGGAGAAGAACAACGAGGACGCACCGCGCTACTGTTGTGAACAGAAATGCACAGATTTAGGAAGATGGATGGTAGACGGATTAGCTTGTACAAAGTGCGAATTCTTCGGATCCTGTTACTGCAAGTGCAAGACAAAGCAACTACCGCCACCAGAATTGCGAACCTTCAAGATTTATAAATCACGATACTTCCACACTTGCTGTCCCCAGAAGTGTATCAAATTTCATCCGCAAAAACTTGCCACTTGTCGAAAGTGCAATGCATATTATAAAGACGACTTTTGTACATGCATCATAAGTGCGTGCAAGTACAGATCAGATTGGTCTTCTGATCCTGTTGAAGCTTCAGATGTATAGCTGTAGTCACTGACTGCAGCCCTTTTTTTAAAATTCCATTTGATTGACCTTGAGATTACCCCCACCACTTTTTTTTACAACATATATTCTACGGATCATTCCATACGCTTCTCATTCTTATTTCATTACTCGCACTGACAACAACATGGATGATAAATTCATTTCCTTTCAACATTTAATTACCAACAGAGAAGAGATGGAAGAACTATTCCAAAACTTACTGACAGTCATTGATAGCTATCCTTTAAGATGGATCAACATCACGGTGCAATATGTCAATCCTACCACAATATTTTCATCCTCGTCATCTTCTCCTGGCACCTCCATGTCTTCATCGTCGCAAAGTGCAGAGGAAGAGGAACAGACTACTAATGGTGTTAAAATTGTTGAATTAAACGACGAGGAACAAGAAATGCAAGCTCTGGTTAAATATAAATTTAATATTTAATTTACAAACAAAGTATTACTATTTTCTACATTGTGTTACAGCTAGCGCTTATCTTCGTACGGCTCCCACAACCTATCCCGACGGCGTTTCGCGGCGAACTGCGATGACCGAAGTTCCCTCGTTCCCCACCCGGGCTTCGCCCCACCACTGTCCTCCCCCCACTCTTTTCTTCCCCCACCCGGGCTTCGCCCCACCGCTGTCCTCCCCCCACTCTTTTCTTCCCCCACCACGGTACCCCTACCGAATATAGGCGGCCGCCTCACCTCCGCTCGCCATTTGTTCGCCGACTCCCGAACGATGAGCGGCTTTCCTTTAGCGACAAGTACAAATACATTTACCGTAAAGTCGCAACAAGACTTGAACGATATTTTTGAAACTTTGAGTGACGTAGTCAGCGCTCCCAACAACACCATCACCATGACTGTGGAGATCTCCTACAATTGTCCACAATGCGAGGAGATGGAGAGCGAGGACATCGAACCTGCAGGCGGCACTCCTCCACCTTCCGAGGCTGCACCTTCCGACACAGCTGACGATGAGGTTTAGTCGAAGACAACTGTTTTTTTTTTTTTCTTCACCCCCCACCACTCTACAATAAATATGCACTGCATTCGTCTTCGCTTCTCATTTCATCGCCGACTTTCCTACCATCAACACCGCTCCCGTTTTTTCCCCCACCACAAACTAAAAAACACGCACACACAGACATGATGGACGACGTTACGCTCAGATCACGATTGGAGGAGGACAGACTCAGACTGGAGATCAACAGGCTGCAATTGGAAACGGCGAACCAACAAGGCATGGTCCGCCTGCTGCAACTGTTCAAATGCGTACTGTGCATGCTGTGCGTCTACCTCCTTTTCGCCATCACCTTCGGCGTCTACCACTGCGTCAACGGTGCACGACGCTCCAACGCCTCTCTGCACAACAACAACAACGACACTATTTTAATTTAAATTAATTAAAATAAATAAACTAAAAAAAAAAAAAACAACCCTCCCTCGGCCCGCCGCTCCCGCTCCGATCCGACCCGTCCCGAGTCCCCGCCCCGACTGAGCCCCTCGCGGCTCCGCTTTTTTAAAACTCCCTCCGGATGGCCTTGACCCACTTACAAAACACATCCATCACTGTCATCCACACCTGCCGGTTCGAACCGCTTGGCCTTGAAATGGGCCAGAACCGGCAAAACCCCACTACTCCCATCATCTAGGAATATCATGACGAAGGCAGACAATGTAAAACAATTTCAAGATTCTGTTGACATTCTTTTTTATTACAACGCCGTTGAATGATAAATTCACAGAAGCAGCTCGGGCAAAAATACTCCTTTGTCTTTAACAGAATTGTAAGATATATTCCATCCTTTGACTTAAACATTCATCAATTTAGTTGAGCGAATATTTTTGTAAAAAAAAATGCCAAGGGGAAATAAAAATTGTTTTGAGGCATTATAAAAACTTATCATTTTTAAAACATTCATGAAAGTAAATCTAGCTATTTAAAATCGAAACTAATTAAAATGTTATAAGAAAGCCAATGTGAACAGTTTGTTATGCTAGAGCTGGTCCAACTGGTGGTATTCTAATAGCAACTAGGTCTCTCTGCTGTTGTCGTCACAGAGCTCAGTGGTTTATATGTGGCCTTGTTTTGCACTTATTCCTTTTGAATGTTGAATAACTCATGGTGGGTTTACATGAAACAATTTAAAATGTCCTAAGCTGGCCACTACTCCGCAGCATTAGAAAAGTTAATTTGTTTTCCATGATCGAAATGTCACTTTATGATCCCCAATTATATCTTTTTTTCACTTCTACTAATTTCTAGATTTAAATCAAACTATTAATATTTAGTTGGCTCATGACTATTTTATAATATATTTCTCTTAGTTTTAATGCCATCAAAGATTTTTACTAGCTTTTCCCGTGGCTTCACTTGCTTTACTAGTCGTCAGGTTTTGCTCGTTCGCTACGCTCTCTAGCTGTCATGCTCACCCTAGATATAAAAAATCTCTTGAATACCTAAAATTTGCAATAAATAAATCATAAAATAGAATTTAAGATATTTCAATTTTAATAAAAAGTACCATATGTTATTTCTGATACCTCCAAAAATATGTGTATAAAAATTTCATGTTGATCAGTTGAGTAGTTTTTTTTTGTGAAAGCGTAACAAACAAACGGACATCCACATTAATAACATAAGTAGTTAATACTTCAACAGGTGGTTTTTATTTTCGTTAGTAATTAACTGCCGTTTGGTTCTTCATGTAAATTTAAAACCGTATTCAAAAATGAATTTTCTATAGTTACGTACAACATGAATACAAAATTTACACAGTGGAGGGACCATGCCGCCATAGAAGCACTTGGTCTCGCCCAAACACAGTCTAAAGTCTTCTCTGTTTTGGGGATCATTTTCATTCCTTTCCCCAAAGTCTTTTTGAACTTGATTCCTTTACATCAGAATAGGTCCTTTTGATGGTATTTTGCCTTCAAGGACTTCACTTGACTTTGTTTAAAACGCCGACGCACTCTGTGGTGCGTATTTTAATGCGAGTATGACTGAACGATGAGTGTGATTATTATGATCGATCAGATGAGGTGTAGCTATGTTACTGACAAATAGCAGCTGTTTAATTTGTCAGGAAAATTAAATAATAGCCCAATGATCAAATAAAGTTGGGTCCAGTATAAAACCATCAAAAAGCACTAGGTTTTCTCAGGATCGAACCGGCAACCTTCAGATTCAAAGGCGAGCACGATAACCACTCGGCTACCCAGCCATTGTTTTTATCAAGTAGGCTACATTCTTCTTAGTGAAGTTTCCGCTCATGTTTCTGCACATGGCTCGTGACCTTTTGCTCTTCTACTACCCTACAGCTCTCTAATTTCCTTGTTGTACTTTATTTCCTATAAACCATCTTCTAATGTTGGGCCATTAAGCCTACATTATTTTTATAAGAATCTTGTTTTGAAATTTAATGATTTATCTGTCTTTTTCTCACTATCTGAGTTTCTGATCCATATAGAACCATGATCAACATCTATTGTGTATGTTTCGTTTTACACTGGTCTTACTACCCTGATCTTACTATTATATGTACATAACAACTATGTACAGTTTTCACTTTCAATGTATTTCAATGTATTTGAACTTTCAATTACTGTTTTAACGTAAAACTACTATTTATTTCAAAATAACTCTTACATTCAATGCTGTTTTGCTTTAAAATATTTATTTATGAGAGTATAAGAATAATCTGTGGATGCTCACATCAGTGAATATACTCACACAAATACCAATAGGAAAAATATGTACACTATTATTAGAGTACCGGTACATGTTTGGAATAACATAAGTAAGTTATCTTAGCAGTGAGGAAATTCACGTTTTTCTGCTAGCCAACTGTTTTCTCAAGCCCACGAGTGTACTTTGGGCTCTTCTCTTTGTTATTTTTAATGGTTTAATAAATTACTGTTACTCTTTTGTTGTTGGGGAGAAGTTAGTTATATAGGTACTACTGTCGTGGATGAAAGGCTTTCTGGAAACTACGCTGAACAAAATAGCATGCATTGTGATACGGCGTATATCTGATGACATTTTAATAGTGTATGTATGAAATCATAGAGTGTTTTGTGAATTGAAATATTTAGAAAAAACAATGTATTTCAATATAACTTGCAAAAAATTACCTGCTAAACCGATTTTCTACGGGAGTTTTTGTACGAAGAATTTAATTTGAAGTGGCTTAGGTACCTTTCAGTCTTCAGTCGGTGACATACAGATATAAATATAATTTATGTTTTGAAACTCTTTGTGTTTTTGCAATACTTTGTATTACTTACTCTATGTCAAGGCATCCTGGTCGTATGCACCTCGAATCCTATCTATCGTACGAGGCTTTTAATAATAAGTTTTTAGCTGGCTGGGTAGCTAAGTGGTTATAGTGCTCGCCTTTGAATTCAAAGTTGCTGGTTCGAGAAAAGTTGGTAACTTTTTAAAGGTTCGATTCCGGGTCCAGTTGCCATTTGTCATTGGGCTATTAATTAATGACGCTTTCTAACAAATGATCGATGTTAGATAGTAACGAAACTAGGGTTTGGACCGTTCACCGTCAAAACGTAAAAAAATGTCACTGGCGTATATACACTCATAATAAAAAAAATAAAATAAAAATAAATAAACAGTATTAGATCCCCATCACGCCACACTCCTCATGGTTTATCCGTACCCCAACCCATCCCTCACTACTAAAAGATTAAACTCGTGATTGTTTTAATCTTTTATGAACACATCAAGCTTGAGGACCTAAGGAAATTCGAGCTCAGCAGAAAGCTAGATTCTCATAAATCCCTTCAGCACCTACCGACGCCCATGTACGGATTAGTATTCAAATTTTATGCAAATATCATAACTGTAAGTGGGTAATTGTACAATAAACGTGAGTTCCTGCTAACATTTGCAAACTCACAGGCTTTAACCTTAATTTCTAGAATTTCATCAAATGCAGAATTATCTAAAAAGTTGAGAATTATGACAATAGGACTGTGAAAATATTAATCGAATGTAAACCATAAAATAAATAAATTAAATTATAGCAATTTTTTAGTAAAACATATCTGTTATAGAGAATAAAAAGGGTATTGTAGCAATTTGCAATAAAAATAGTCTCTATAAATGTCAGATAAATTTATAACAACTTAATATTTTATTTTATTTTAATTTGGTTTAGGATGTGCTAAAATGATTTTGTAGTAAAAAAGAATAACCTTATACATAAGAATAAAATTCGTAAGCTTAAAGTGTTTTAAATAATAAGAGTGTGTAATTAAATACAAATCAGTAATATATACTTTAACCTTACGAGTAATTAATTACTTATTAGTATTGGTAAAATACATCCAGATAGTTAAAAATCAATGACCAGTTACTTAGATGCATATGAATTAAAATATATATATATATATATATATATATATATATATTAAAAAATATTAATAAAGTAAACTGAGGATCCTTTTCAAACATTTTTTTATCTAATTGCGACATGTTTCGGCACTAAGGCCATTTTCAAGCAAAAAAATATAAAATAAAATTAAACTAAAAAATAAAAATAAAAATAGATCTTAATACAATTTTGATAAACATATAAAATAATCTTATGTTAAATTTATCTTCTTGGAAATTTGTCAAATGAACCAGCACTTTGGGAACATTCATACTTTTTGACATTTTATATATCTTGTATTAAATTCTTTTCTTATAATGTCAAATATCGGGTTCTCGTTAGTAAGTTGGCCATTTAATAACAGTTGAGGGGTTTCTTTTTGAGCATTATATATATGGAATTGTTCCTTGGAATCCATCTCTTTTCCTTTTTTGGAGTATTCAATAATTTCCATATTTTCTTTCATACCATGGTAGTTATGGTTTTATGGAGAAGATGGTCTGCAAAAGAAGATTTCATTGATGTTAGATTGTTACTTTTGAGTGCTTGTATATGCTCACGAAATCTTGATTTAAAAGATCTTCCCGTTTGTCCGATGTAAAAACTATTGCAGTCTGAGTATTTAAGTTTATAGATTCCTGCTTGTTCATATTCATTTCCTTGCTCTTTTTGAAGTTTCATTTTCTTGTCGATCAAGTGGAATACATTATTTTCTGTTCGGTAACTGACTTGGTAGTTCGTCTTTTCAAAGGTTTTTCGGACTGCTTTGTTCATGCTAGAATTAAATGCCACACTTATATATTTCTTTTCATTATCTTCATTTGGATGGCCTTGTTCATTTTTCTTATTCTTTATATTTTTTATCATCTTGTCGATAATTTGGCTGTTATATTCATTTTTTTGAGCTAAATACTTACTTTCATTTTCAAAGTTTTCTTTGCTCAAATTTCAACCCCTGGAGGTCCCAAAGTAGTTTTGTATTCCAGTGGGGTGGAGCCCTAAATAACTTCAAAAACTATAATTGCAAATTCGTTTCTGAGTAAGCACCCATGAGCAAAGAGAAACGTCCATGTCAAATTTCAACCAGTAGGATATACAGTAAGTGTGAGCTTCTGTCTGGCGGAGCCCTAAAGAAAATGTACAAAAAACTTTATTTTATTTAGTACCTTTGCCAAATTTCAACGCCTCAGGTTTCTTAATTCGTATTTAAATTTGGCAATACTTCAATTATTCAATTGAATATTCAATATTTCACCTTCAATATTCAATTCAAACATATTGGAATTTCGAAGGCCTGAATGAATTTTAATATGAAAATATTCCGACTTTCCTATTTTAGGCCTAAAAAAAGAGTAGGCCTATACCAAACTTCAGCAATCTCGATAGTCAGGAAGTTGGAAAATTAGTGATGAATGAGAGTCAGTCAGTGAGGGCTTTCCCTTTTATCCTATACTATAATACGAGCACTGTCTGAATTGATGTGTGTTCAACGATCTCGATATATAGCTTGTAGATTTTGCTTAAACTTGGCATTTAAGAGTGTTTTCGCTAAAATTAATTTAATAACAGCCTCAATCCCAGGAAAGCTCGAATTTTAACTAAATTTAAGTTTAAAAATCATAATTTTTAACATTGGTCTTATGTGTTGCTTTTTTGGTAACAAAATGACAACACATGGTATACAAAATATAGTAACATTAATGTTTTCAGCAGACATTTTGAAACAGCTTTTAACTGTGAGGAGGTTGGTTGTTGGTGGAAATTTAAGAGCTTTATTATCATGACACTAAATAAAAATCGAATTAAAACTAACGAGCAAAGCTCGGATAACCTGGTATTATGTTTAGATTAAACTAACTACTAAACTTTTTTTCATCACACTATATCGATATCACCTGTTTTCATCACACTACATCGATATCACCTGTTTTCGACCCTCGCTTCTACCTAAGAAACACCTGTTTTGCAGCCCTAGGCCGGCAAAATTTTCCGGCCTAGGGCAGTAATGAAAACGGTAGCAGAGAAATCTAGAATATTAGAATGTATTTAACAACAACAACAACAACAAATAACAAATCAGTGACGTACTTAGTAGTTCAGCTGATAGCAACTGTTAAATATGTATGACGTAGATGGGAAAATAGTGTTTTTGCATTGGAATCAGCTGTAGTCACTTACCGTTAGAGTATTAGTTTTGGTGGCCTTACCTGATGTGAAGTGGTTGCCTAGCAACCAGAAACTCAAGCAGTACATCTCGCTAGGTTAGTTGAAGTTGAGGTTACGTTTTGTTTGTTATGAACGAAAAAGTAATTTTTTCACTTGTTTAGAATTTATTGAATTGTGTAGTGTGATGAAAAATATCGTTCATAACTCGGGCCGAAAGCGATTTGCCAACCCTCAATCGTTGTTCAATTTATATTAATCAAGCAAACCACACCTCAATAGTTTAATCATTGACTTTTAAAATCATATGTTTTCAATATTTGTACAGGGTGACTGCCGGGAACCGGACGAATTTGCAACAGCTGTTACATTGTTGCTAAACGTGCGAGGGAGATTGAGGTTATGTCATTGTTTTGAGTGAGCTTTACCATTTTAGTCACGATGGATCAGTGGTCAGTTCAGCATCGTGTTTTTGCAAATGACACATTTATTAAAAATGGCGAATCCGTTATCAAAACACAGCGTATCTTCCGACGCCACTTTAATATTGCGCGAAATGACACGGTTCCAAGCCGGAATACATTGCTAAGATGGGTGCACAAGTTCAGAACAACAGGAACAGTAAAAGCCACCCGGTCCAGCAAGAACAGTGAGAACACCAGACAACATCGCCACAGTGAGAACTGCTTTGATGAGGAGCCCGGGTCGCTCTGCACGAAGACACGCACAAGAGCTAGGCATGAAGCGCGATTCTGTCAAAATAATTTTAAAATCAGATTTGAAATTTCATCCCTACAAAATACAGGTGGTACAGCAACTGAAAGAGAGGGACTATGGACAAAGAGAAGATTTCGCAGTACGTATGCAGGTGTTGTTTACTGTTAATCCTGATGTAATTATGTTAATGAGCGACGAAGCTCACTTCCACTTAAACGGTTCAGTGAACAAACAAAACTTTCGATATTGGGCTCCTGAAAATCCATGTAACATTCATGAAAAACCACTCCACTCTCCAAAAGTAACGGTTTGGTGTGCTGTAGGCCACTTTGGGATAATTGGTCCGTATTTTTTTGAGGAAAATGGAGTCACAGTGACAGTGAATTCTGCACGCTATGTTCACATGGACATCACACTTTCATAAACATTTGTGACACATCTATTCATAACAATTCATCCATTGAAAATGTCCTGAAATTTCAATACTTGTTAAGTGAAGTTAGTGAAGAACCATTGAATCTAATTAAGAGTTTAGAAATAACTTCTGCAAACTACACTATTGCTTACAACATTTTAAGAGAGCGGTAGCACAACATACGTAGGTTGCAATCTTTTCACTTGCATCAATTGTTAGACTTACCGAACATTACGGTATCAAATTTTAAAGGTTTAAGACATTTTGTAAGCTTATTTTCTGAACATTCTCAAGCATTAACTGCACTAAACTGTGATGTTACCGGTAGTAATCCTTTGCTTTCCACGGTTCTGCTACGTAAAATGGACAATGACTTGCGTAAAAAGCTTGAAGTATTTCGATCCACAGACCAGTCCAAGGTTCATACATTACCGGAAGTGAATGAAATCATTAAATTTTTAAGTTCAGAATGCATTCAAAATGAAGATGCAGCTATTCATGTTCTCAATCGTTCTCATGCTCCTAGTGTTTCTCAATCACACAACAAACCACATGTACCTAAACCTGTCCCAACCAAAGCTTTCAACCAAAAAACGAGAAGTAACTATGTTTGCTAATCAAACTCAACTAGAAAAGTCCGTACCAACACAAAAAGAGAATACTACTACTTCTTGTTTTGCGTGTAACCATACGGGTCATTCAGTACAGGCATGTGAAACGTTTCAAAGTAAGCCCCCACAAGAACGCTACTTACTTGTCAAAAGAAATAAACATTGTGTTGCATGTTTGGGAAATCATGGTTTCAAACAATGTAAATCACCAGTAAATTGTTCAAAATGCAATAAAAGACATCACTCAATGTTGCATTTTCCTGAATCAAAAATAAAAACAAATCATTATTCTCAAAGCCCATATAGGCTAAACAAAATGAAGTTTGTTCACTGCAATCAAAGAGTGAAGAAGTTTCAAATCATACTTCTCATGTTGAAAAGCCAGTTTCATTAACATCACAAGATCACCACTCACTGGATTCATCAAAAACCACTGTTCTTTTGGGCACTGTGCTTGTGAAAATTACAACCACAGATGGAAACTCATAGGTTTTCCGCGCTTTACTTGACTCAGGAAGTATGTGCGATTTAATTAGTGAACGAGCAGCTACTTTGTTAAGAGTACCTAGATGTAAATCGAATATCCAACTTACAGGAATTAATCAAAAGATAGCTTGTAACAAAGGTCAGAGTTATCTTGATGTTGAAACCCTGGCTGGTGTTCGAATTTCATCACAACAACCAATGTTGATATTGGACCATTTAACTCTTAGCCTTCCTCGAGTTCCGTTGACCCCTGAAGTTTTTTCACGAACCCAACGTTTTGTTTTGGCAGATCCTACCTTTCATGTACCTGGACATATTGATGTTGTTTTGGGGTGTTCATTGTTCCCGAAATTGCTTACTCATGAAGTATTTTCATTGGGACCGGAAATGCCTTATGTAATAGGTACGCATTTTGGACATGTTGTAATGGGATCTGCTCCTTGCGTCCTCGTCTGATGTGTTTTCTTATAACACAAAACCACCATCTAACATTAGTTCCACCAAATGGTCTGTTTTAAGCTTAATATCTAAGATTTATGACCCATGTGGATTCCTAACACCCTACATTATGTTGTTAAAATGTTTTATGCAATTGATATGGACAAAAGGACTATCGTGGGATGAACATTTGCCTTCAGACATGGCGCATAAATGGAGCATTCTTGTTAATGGAATGCAAAACTTGTCCAAGATTTCTATCAATCGGTCTTTTAAATTCTCATCTTCATGTCACATTGAATTACATGGCTTTTGCGATGCGTCCGAGTTAGGTCTATTTTCGCTGCGAATCATATGCTCATGAAGTGTCTATTAGTCAAGTTATAGCTAAGAGTCGTGTTGCTCCGCTGAAACGAGTAACGTTACCTCGCTTAGAATTATTGCAGCTTACTTATTGGCTCAGTTGGTTTCACACTGTCGAACGATCTTTAGTGATAAATTAAGTTCAAACAATATCTTTTTATGGTGCGACTCATCAGTGGTACTTACTTGGCTCCATACACCTTCATATACACTCAAGACATACGTTGCAAACAGAGTAGCACAAATTCAAGAACTAGTACCGATTGAATCTTGGAAACATATTGCTTCATCTCAAAATCCCGCTGATTGTGCTTCTCGTGGGATCTCTGTATCTCAACTGATTGGTCATCCTTTGTGGTGGAATGGCCCACCTTGGCTTCAGCTACCATCTTCAGACTGGCCTGTTCCAAAGTTTAGACCTATACAGCTTAATCAGTCCCTTGAACTTAAAGAAAATCCTTTGCCAGTTTTGGTAACGACTCTAAAAGAAGATTGGTCTCTGCTCACAAAGTTCTCATCGTGGGACAAACTGCAACGTGTTGTTGCAGTTTGTTGTTTGTTGATACATTATCCGTTTCATAAAAAATTGTCAATCTGAAGAACGCCTTTATGGTCCTCTTACCACACAATAACTTCAAGAATCACGCACAAAGATTTTCCTATTGGTCCAAGAATCGTCATTCCCAAATGATATTTCATTGTTAAAGAAAAACCAAAACTGCACGACTCGAATCAATCGTCGGAGTCCATTCATTGATGCAGATGGCCTGGTAAGAGTAGGTGGAAGATTGAAACATGCTTTACTACCTCATGATGCACGCTATCCAATCTTACTACCAAAACATCATCATGTTGTGAACATTCTGATAGATTATTACCATGTTGTATACCTCCATGCTGGACCCCAACTAGTACAATCTTTACTATGTAGAAGTGTATGGATCCTGAATGCAAGAAGTGTAATTCGTACGAGAATTTACCGATGTATAACTTGCTACAAAGGCCTACGTGTTCAATTTATATTAATCAAGCAAACCACGCCTCAATAGTTTAATCATTGACTTTTAAAATCATATGTTTTCAATATTTGTATTTTAATTCAGATGTCATTAGTAGAAGTCCCCCCACTATAGCCCACCAATCAGAACGCAGCATTTCATCCCCACCCCTCCCCCTAGGCCCCGCCCACCGACCAATCAGAGAGCAGCATTTCATCCCACCCCCTCCCAGGCCACGCCCACCGACCAATCAGAGAACAGCGATGGCGGCTAGACCCCACGTGTTTAATAAACCGCCACGTGGGATGACGTAATCACCCACGTGCTCTAGATGGAGTACATAACCTCACTTTTGGCAACGATATGCCACGTGTAAAAATCAATGTTATGTTATGCTGTAAAAGAGAACATCTGGATGGTTATATAGTAGATATAATGAAGTGTTATACTATATAAAGTATATAACCTATATTATACTATATAAAGTGTATAATACCTAAAAATGTGAAAAATCTTGGCTTAAAAACTAAAAGACTGCTAATATCTTGAAAACGGTGTGTCCTAGGGGTCTGAGGACCTCAAAAAACCACCTACTACGTAGTGTAGGTGTTCCCAATGGGTGGGTACCCATAATTAATAAATTAACCAAAATGTTGCGGGTTGCATCCAGAAAAATGAAGGGGCAAAACTTTGAAATTTCATATCTTAGGAACGGCTGGGCCGATTGTCTTTATACTTGGTATATGTATACAAGTAATTAGTGTCTAAAAATGCATGGCGGGAGGTATCAAAAAATTGAAGGCGCAAAAAAGTTTAATTTTATATCTTAAGAATGGCTGGCTCGATTAACTTTAAACTTGGTATATGTATATATGTTATGTTGGCCTATTGATGTAATGCGTGGTGCATTTAAAAAAATGAAGGAGCAAAATGTTAATATTGATATCTTGGAAATTAACATAACTAGAGGTTTAAGATGATATTAATTAATAATGCAACCATTGTGCACCCTCTAGTTCACGGTTTGGGAATGCCCGAGTGTTTCTTTACTACCCCCAGGTTAAGTATTATACAAGACAGACTTTTAATTAGGTAAATCTAATTAAGTATCGTTCAATTGTATAATACCCCCTCCCTTGTTTTTGAGATGGGAAAGAATAGTTTTTCCTTGGTGTTTGGGCTGAAATTAATGCACAAATATTAGACAGCTACTTTATTCTAACTCCTGACACCACAACTATTACAAACCATGTTTAGGACTTTCGAATTCACTGTATATTTTATTTCAGCTGATTATTTTATATTTAATATTGCCACATGTTTTTGTTTGTTTTGTTGTTGTTAACTAGTTTTCTTTTAATGTCTTGGTCATGTTTTTTATTGTAAAATTAAAACTCTTTATTTTAAACCGCTATACAGTCCACCTTTTCTATTTTACATTTTGGTCCTAACGAGCCGTATGAAACCAGATAACTTGGTATTTCTATGGACACTTTGGAAAACCCGCTATTGTTTGTAATTTTATCCTATAACTACAATTTATTTTCTTCCACTATACTGATGATTATGGACTACTAGTGTCACTTCAAGCCTTGGACTTTGTGTAAGTGGTATAGTTATAGTATTGAAGAAATGACTGTCTAAGATTTACTGATCAACTTTTATTTATATTGATTATTATTTGTTTTGAGATTTTTAATTAATATCAATCACATATCTGTCAAATATGGTACCACCTCGTACAGAATTTAAAGCTGACTCATACAGTCGAGGAGTCAAGAGAATAAAGAGCCGCCTAAATACCATTCAAACTGCGGTCGGTACTGTGCTCTCACAAACTGACCCATTGACTAGTCTACAACTTAAAAAACTTGCGGGGTACCGGATTGAAACGGAATCTAGGAAAACCGAGTTTGAGTCCTTGTCACAACAAGCGAGTATGCTTGATAGTGATGACGATTTTTCTGACACCATTGACAAAGACCTGGATGAAGTTTGCGAAATGTGCTTAGAGATCATAGGTCAGATTGACTTGCTTTTAAGCCCAACCGAGCCTACTGTTTCTGTCGCTTCAAACAGTCATGATACATTGACTTCATCTACCGCTTCTCAGTTACGTCTCCCTAAACTTAACCTTCCTACTTTTCGTGGGGATCTTTCATCATGGACTTCATTCATAAACCTATTTGATACCACTATTCATAACAATGACAGCATTCCCGCCGTGATGAAATTCCAATACCTTCTAAGCGTATTACGTGATGAGCCTTTCAATCTAGTTAAAAGTCTCAATTTAACGACTGAAAACTACAAGATCGCATATGACCTGCTTCACGACCGATATCATAATATTAGAAGACTTCAAACTTTACATCTAAATCAACTCATCGACTTGCCTGAAATTGAAGCATCGGACACCCAATCCATTCGTCACTTTGTCAATGCTTTCACCGAGAATTCCCAAGCTCTTACTGCTCTTAAGTGCCCTGTTTTAGAGTCCAATCCAGTTTTAGCTAATGTTTTGCTAAGGAAGATGGACGTTAAACTTTGCAAACGTCTTGAAATCTACCGCTCAGCATCTCACTCTGTTGAACGCTCAATACCTGAGGTCAGGGAAATAATTGAATTTTTGACTACTGAATGTAACCGCACAGAAGATGCCACGATGCACGCTCCGTCTTTGTCCTGTCAGATTATTTCCACATCATCTCTTAACAAGATGTCTACCAAAAACCAGAGGTTTTCATCTTATAAAACTTACTCACACGCTCAATCCTTCAATTTGCCCAAATCATGCTTAATATGCAACCAGAATTTTCATAAGGTTTACATGTGTCCTGTATTTAAACAGAAATCCCCTTTCGAGCGCTATCAACTTGTGAAATCCTACAAACTTTGTGTATCATGCTTAGGAACACATAAACTCCAACAATGCCACTCAAAGTCTACCTGTCGGACTTGCAGCAGACATCATCATTCCCTCTTGCATTTCAAAGGAAAAGATGAAATTCCTAAACCCCAAGATTCTAAAGATTCAACAGTGGACAACTTGAACGTTGTCCGCCATGGTAACTCCTTTCCAACAGAGAAGACTTCAGTGAACTTAACATCTCAAGATTCTTCAATCGGTTCTGATAGTACTGTACTTCTAGGGACTTTCCTAATCCAACTGCGAACTTCTAACGGAACTCCACATGTTTTCCGTGCCCTCTTGGACTCTGGTAGTATGTGCGACCTTGTCTCAGAACACGCAGCAAATATTCTTAACGACCGACGTCACAAATATGATGTACAGCTCACAGGCATAAATCAAAATGTTACTAAAAACCGAGGGCAAATTTATGCTGACATAGAAACATTGGGCGGTAAACTGATTGCACCACAACATCCGTTTCTTATTCTTAATAAGATTACAGTTGATCTTCCACGAGTGCCGATCTCCTCTAAGGTTCAAAGAGAGGCTCAAGCCTTTGCCCTAGCAGACCCGACATTCCACGTTCCTGGACCCATTGATGTAGTGCTTGGAGGAGCTCTGTTTCCTAAAGTTCTTAAGCCAGAGCAACATTCACTTGGTTTAAAGATGCCCTCAGTACTCGGAACTCATTTTGGTTATGTCGTAATGGGTAATACACCTTGCATGCCAACACCATCTAATTCATTGAACCATAACCAACCAACTAATTTGACAGTTTGCTTGCATGCTTCAAACAAGGTGGATTTACAATGCATTGAAAGACTTTGTCAAAAGGAAGAACTGCAATTCGGTCGCATGAAATCAATTATAGATGGTCAGTGTGACTACTTCCCTGCGACACATTCTATGAAAGAGCACTATGTTAATCGTCCGCAACTTAAAGAAGTCTCTCATACTACTATACCTCAAACCAGATTTAACTCAAGCTATAAGACCAATAAAGGCACTTGTCCTTCTTGTAACCCACAGTTGAAGAACCACCTAACTAACTGTATTTCCACGTATCAACCAAGTTTGAAAAACTTAGGTCTCGAAACGAAGTCCCTTTCACAGGCTAATTTGCTGACTTTTTTTGCTGGCTCTGAAGATTGTCCGGTCGCCCCTTGAAAAATATGTTGAAGCTGGGTCGCTTCAAGGGGGCCGGTATGTTTAGGACTTTCGAATTCACTGTATATTTTATTTCAGCTGATTATTTTATATTTAATATTGCCACATGTTTTTGTTTGTTTTGTTGTTGTTAACTAGTTTTCTTTTAATGTCTTGGTCATGTTTTTTATTGTAAAAATAAAACTCTTTATTTTAAACCGCTATACAGTCCACCTTTTCTATTTTACATTTTTTGGTCCATTACGAGCCGCATTAAAACCAGACATTAAAACCTATGGACATTTTTTATAAACACCTAAAAATTTAAGCTGTTTAGCTCCGTTTTGTTTAAACCCATGTGGATGCTATGAACTATCATCAAGATACCTTGTCAAGACCAAGACATCTGTAACAAGAGTTCAAGACCACAACTACATGGATTACCTCAAAAGGGAGACGTTTGTCTGCAGAAGATTTATAGCGATTTGGAATGTAATTACAAGATCAATCTCAACCACCTTGGTCTCGACTGCCTTCGCATCAACTACTTTGGATTCACCCGCTCTCACATAATCTTGTTTGGAATCACCCGCTATTTCATCAACCGCTTTGGAATCACCCGCTCCGCCTTGGAATCACCCGCTCCGCCTTGGAATCATCCGCTCTCGCATCAACCGCTTTGGAATCACCCGCTCCGCCTTGGAATAACCCGCTCTCGCATCAACCGCTTTGGAATCACCCGCTCCGCCTTGGAATCACCCGCTCTCGCATCAACCGCTTTGGAATCACCCGCTCCGCCTTGGAATCACCCGCTCTCGCCTCAACCGCTTTGGAATCACCCGCTCTCGCATCAACCGCTTTGGAATCACCCGCTTCGCATCAACCGCTTTGGATTCACCCGCTCGCATCATCTGTCTTGGCATAACATGCCTCAAATAATATCAACTATCCTTTATATAATATCTTCTCTTCTGCAGTACATGTACTTGCTCTTGCCATACCGTAGCCAATGTTTGTATTGTATTGTATTTGTATTGTGGCCAATGATAATGTATTGTCTCATAAATTCAATTGATTTTCCGGTTGCCCCTTGAGTTTTCTGTTGAAGCTGGATCGCTTCAAGGGGGCCGGTATGTTCAGGACTTTTGTTTGAACTGTATATTTGTTAATACAGCTGTTTAGTCTAAATTTAATAATGCTCTAAAACATATGGTTGTTTTAAAATTTGTTTTGTTTACTTCTAGTATTTCTCTCTTATAGTTTGGCTGTGTAACTTTCATAATTAAAATTTGTTGTAAACCCGCTACGGTCCTTCTTTAGTCAACATTTTTTGGTCCTTCGAGCCGGATGAAACCAGATAACTTGGTATTTCTATGGACACTTTGGAAAACCCGCTATTGTTTGTAATTTTATCCTATAACTACTCGCATCATCTGTCTTGGCATAACATGCCTCAAATAATATCAACTATCCTTTATATAATATCTTCTCTTCTGCAGTACATGTACTTGCTCTTGCCATACCGTAGCCAATGTTTGTATTGTATTGTATTTGTATTGTGGCCAATGATAATGTATTGTCTCATAAATTCAATTGAAACCATTAACTACTAATAATGTTTAAAAAATAACACATTTGGGGATTGAGCCCCCATTCTTGTGAACTTTACATTTTATTGTTTAGTTGATGTGATACTTTAAGTTTTCATCTTTCAGGTGATTGGTAACCCTTGCTGGTAGAAATGTAACCCTCTTCTTACCCTGTGCCAATTTTTGTGGCGTGATCAAGGTGGCTTCTGTCTGTTTTCCAGCCAATTTTGTCACTTGATTAAAATGGCTGCGACCATGTCCCCGTTTTTACACCAATTTTGGGTTATGTGATTAAGATGGCTGCCAATTGACCACGTTGTATTGCGTTGATGGCTGCTGCTTGGTGATAACCTTGACTATGTGGTAACCTAACTTATATTTTTGACCATGTGAATAGATGGGAAAAATGAAGTGTATGTTTGGAGCATTGAACCCCCTTAGATGGTGTACCACATTGCTAAACACTAGACCATCAGATCGTTGAGCTAGCATCATAATTTATTATATGATATTGTCACCAGAGCGCTTTGCCACTTCCCTACCAGAGTGTAGCACGTGTTATTGCTGTACCTAGTTTGCTTTCTCTCCACTAGAGTGTAGCACTATATGGCTCATGGCAGCGCCACGTGGGATGACATCACCTACAGCCTGTTTTACTTTGGGACGGTATGAGATGTGCAATTAGCCACACTTTCCTTTTATGATAACTTTTGGCTATTTTTGCTACCAGTTAGCAGAAACAGGAGTTAAAATGGATGTACAATATGAGTATATATAATTTTGATTATACTATATGAAATGTATGTATCTAATATTTGTGATTGACCCTTACAATTGCGAAAGTTATGACATAATTAAAACATTAAATACGCAATAATGCTATTTAACATATTATGACCCAAATATTACGGTTAGACTATACAAAATGTCATCAATAATTAAAGGATGTAATGCTATCTTGAAGGTATAACCAATGGCCAACGTTAATGCCGAATTTAACTTCCCATATGCACTATATATGGTCAATTTCCGTTATAAGTACTGTTAAACTATATAACGTTATCATATTACATAAAATGATTAAACCTCATTTACTATATAAAATGTTATTATTTTGGCTTAAAAATCAAAATTGTTAACATTTTTAAAAAAAGGTGCATTGTAGGGGACTTAAAAAATTACCTACTGTGTAGTGTAGGTATTCCCAGGGGATGAATATCCATGTCTAAAAAATTGAGCAAAATGTTACGGGTTTTATCTGAAAATAAAGGGGTAACCTTTAAAATTTAATATCTTATGAGTGGGTAAGCCGATTGACTTTAGATGGGGAATGTGTGTATACATAATTTTTGTGTACCATTGCATGATGGGTTGCACCTAAAATGATGTGGTAAAATTATTTATTTGATATCTTAAGAACGTCTGGACCGATAAAATTTAGACTTGGTATTTGTAAACATATAATTATCGTATACCATTATGTGGCAAGGTGTATTTTAAAATTAAGGGAATTTTTTATATTTAATATCTTAGTAACAGCTAAACTGGTTAACCCAAAACTTGGTATGTAGGTACATATAATTATTCTGTACCATCTCCCCGTTTTTGTGCCAATTTTTGGGTCATGTGACTAAGATGGCCGCCAATTTATTATGGTGTATTGTGTTTATGGCTGCCGCTTACGTTTCGTTTTTTTGTATGATTACGTGACGGGTTGCATCTAAAAATGAAGGGGTAAAAATATTTATTTTATATCTTAATAACAGCTGGACCGATAAAATTTCGACTTGGTGTGTGTGTAAACATATAATTATTGTATAGGCTACTATTATTTGGTGAGTTGTATTTAAAAATGAAGGGCAACATTTTTGTATTTAATATTTTAGGAACAGCGAAACTGGTTAACTCCAAACTTTTTATGTATATATGTGTAATTATTATGAACCATTTTGTAGTGGGGTCCCAAACCTTAAACCTTAGCACCTAAGGCTTTACAAATATGACCTATGAATAGGAACTATTAGCCGTGGTCTTAGATATAAACCCAATGCTGTATACCTTGTCCAAAGACTAAATATATTGGTCATAGGGTCTAACACTTTAGACCCAAGTTTTAAGACCTCAGGTATTATAGTTAAGAGACAAGATTTGAAACCAAAGATTTTAGATTTAAGGTCTTAGACTTATGATCTAATACCATCATATCTAATAGATCTAATAGATTTAAAAACAAGACCTAGTGTTTTAGCAATAGGAACAAACACATATGGCTTATGCACTGTAACCTAACACATAATACCTTAACCCCATGACCTAATGCCTAAGGCTTGGGTATCATATTTAGGACTTTAAGCCTTAAGCCTTAGATGTGTGACCTAAGAACTAACACATTAGACCTCAAACATAAGGATTTAAATTAAAGCTCTATTAATTAGTAATTAGGGCTTCAAATGTATGACCTAACACTAAAGACATTAGACTAAAGACAAGCTTTTTGACTGTAGACTTAAGAATCAAGAATCAAGAATCAAGAAACTTTATTGCCATTGGTCATGATACATGAAATAGGCCACGTCATGGAATTTACAAAGTCAAAGTCTTAATACTAATTTATCACAGTACTTGATCTAACGTACTTACAGATTGTTGATGCGGAGTGACAGAAATTCTTGAATGGAATAAAACGGATTATCAATTAGCCAATCACTTAATCTAATTTTGAATTGTCGAAAACTTAAATTTTGAAAAGATTGAGGCAACTTATTATAAAAACGAATGCAATTTACCTTATGAGAGTTGCCAGTGAGGGCCAGTCTGTGGTGAGGGACGTCAATTTGAGAAAGCTTAGAGCTTATGGTATTGGTATTACCCTTGTAACCTAAGACCCAAGATTTAAAAAATTAAAGCTTACATTTATGACATAAGCCCTAAACATTTAACTATAAGATGTAATACGTATATGTAGGTTTAGACCTATGTCCTTAGATTTAAGACATTAGAAATAAGCCCTAGTTATGAGGATATGAAAAACGAAGAGACTTAAATCAACAAACATTACACATTTTATTGTAAGACCTAAGATGTGTTTCTTGCTTATTTATAAGCCATGATCTTATACCTAATGTGTTAGATTTAGGATCTAAACCTAAGGCTGTTTACATAAGTCTAAAGACCAAATATAATAGACCTAGGGCCTAACTTATTAAACCCGAGATTTAAGATCCAAAGTATTATAGTTAAGAGACGAGATCTGAAACAAAAAACTTAAGACAAGGTCTTAGACCTATCATCTAATACCATATCTTTAAATCTAATCTTTGAGACCTGGTACCTTATCAATATGAATTAACATAAAAGAGCTCAGCGCTATAACTTAACACATAGGGTCTTAGCCCCATAGCCAACACTTAATTCGTTGGACATGGTATTTAAGACCTTAAGCCTTAGACCTTAGATTTATGACCGAAGACCTAAGGCTTCGCATTTAAGTGTATAACTTAAGACTTAAAAGCTAAGACTTTAAATTTTAAGCCTTACACTTATGACATATGATCTAAGCATTTAACCATAAGATTTAATACCTATACCTGGATTTAGACCTAAACTTTTAGACTTAAGACCTTATAAATAAGCCCTAAATATTAGGATCTGAAAAAAACAAGAGATGTTAATCAACAAACATGTGAGGTAAAAACATAAGATGACGCATGGAAACCCAGCCATCTAAGGGAGTCGCCATTTACGGCCCACCCCCTTCAAATGAGCAAAACCATGTTGTTAGGTATCAGGGAACTAGGTCTTTTCAAATAATGAAATTATGATTAGCTACATTAATATATTAATTTAATACTAGAGATCACCTCCTGATCGAAATTCGATCAAAATTTCAGTTGATATGGACCCAAAGAAGCTTAAAAACATTTTATAACTAAAACATCTGTTCTTCCTAATTTTCTAGCAGATGTTTTTACAACAGCTGTCTAAGGATTCATTCAATTCTCCTTTCTCCATAAGATTAACATTGGAACTTTGAAAGCCTGTGGGGCGTAGCCCTGGAGTCCGATGTGAATTAGAATGTGATTCTGTTCATCTACAGAACTACACCTTTCTAACGGTATGCGCGGATTTATCCTACGATGCACACGAGCTGAGAAAAAAGGAGGAAACAAAACATGCTTGCGTATTAATATATAGATTGGGTATTGGGTATTGGAAGACATTTTTTTATCCACCATAGATCTAATACAAAAGATCTTACTCTTTTGTACTACGATATAACACCCAAGTCATGTGAAATAATAATCTAGATCTATTGCTTTAGCCCTATGGCCCAAGGACCCTATGGCCTTAGACCAAAAATCTAAATCTTAGACTTAAACCATGGTTTTAAGACGTAAAGCTAAGTAATTATATCGAAGAAATTAGATTACTGACTTTATTTTATGAACTTATGACTTAAAGCCTTACATACAATATTTTTATACCCTATACCTTTGATCTAATACCTATGGCTTTTAACCTGAAATAAGGCCTTAACGCTACGATTTTATGTTCTTAGACTTATAACCTAAGGTCTTAGACAAATGATGTAAGATCACTGGCCTTGTAAATAAAACCTTAGACCTCATATAATAACCAAGGAATTGGAATTAGGACCTAAGGCACAAGACCTAAATACCTGAGGTCTTACACTTATTATTTAATGACTTACTTTAGGTCTATAGCCATATACGTCACCTCATTACCTAAGCTTGGTGTTTTATTCCCATTACCTAAGGTTGTTATAACTTAAAAAAAACATAAGTTCTTAGACCTATACTAAAGACTGAAGGCTTCAATTAAACCTGTTAGCTAAGATGTTAAGCTCAAGATTAAAGAACTAAGAGCTTAGAGCTAAAACTTAAGATTTAAAGCCTTAGACTTAAGTATAAGGGCACTATTACATAGAGCTATATATTTAATATTATAAACTCTAGGTTTAAAACCCAATACCAAAGGCTTTAGATGTTTATTTAATACCATATCCATATACCTAAGGTTTTAGTCCTTTGACACTAACACTTAAATTCCTAGGATTATGACCTAAGACCTTAAAAGCATAGATATGACTTAAGATCTAAGGAATTAGAAGTAAGTTATAAGATCTGATGATGTATAAATAAGATTTAAAGTCTTTGACCTAACGTGATATACAAGGACCTATTAATTGAGAACTAAGGTTTTATATTTAAGGCTATAAACATATAATGTGTGAATGTATGATGTATACCAATAATCTAATACCTTTTCCTTAATCCTAGTATCTTAGATTTAAGGAGTTAACCTAAAGCTTGGTCCTTATTCCTATTAAATCAGATATACCCAAGGCCATATACAAGGCAAAGACATTTAAAGGCATGATAACCAATATACCTTTTTATAACACCTAACTTAACCATACTCCTAAGACATATAAGATGACCTAAACCTTAGCTCTATGATTTAAGAAGGTTAGGCCTTAGACCTTATATTTAATGTCTTAGAATTTTGATTTACAACGTGAGGCTTTTTATCTAATTTTAAACCTTAGACCTACAATATAATGTCCAAGTTTATAGACCTAAAGTCTTAAACATAAGCCCTGCGTGCCTGAGTAATAAGGTTTTAACATTTAAGTCATAAGGATTTAGACCCATTAAACGAAACATAATCCTTTGGACTCAAGTCCTATGGCCTTAAACTTAAGAAATAAGGCATTTTAACGATGGCTTGCATCTAAAAACCTAAAAGACTTTACCAAAGACCTATGGCCCTTTAAACTAAGACCAAAATTTTTATGCCTAAGACTTAATGTATAAGTTTTTAGACGTTAGGTTTTAGACGTAAACCCTATTATTTTAGACCTCACCTAATACGGTAGACCTGAACCCTATAACCTCAGACCTAAGAAATAAAGCCATGGACCAATAATATAGTCCAAAGACCCTATACCAAACTTATGGTTTACATTTAAGACCTAAGGAGTCATACAACTGGTCTAAGACCTAGTGCCTTGGACCTTAAACTTAAGATATTAAACATAATATTGAGCGCAAAGTTTTAGACTTAAAATTAAATACATTTTCTTTAGACTAAATAATTAAGACCATACCCCTATGGTCTAGCTCTTAAGACCTTGGACCTATGACTTTATAACTTAAAACCGAAAGACATTATAAAAAGCATAGGACGTTACAACCATCCTTGGATTTGCAAACCCTAGATATGCAATTGGCAGAAATGTGAGGCAAAAACAAAAGAGAAAATATTGAAACTTTGATAACCAAGGGTGCCATGATTAAGGCCTGCCCCCTCAAGTTAGCCAAAAACAATTAGAACTTTAACATAAGTTATAAGAAATAAGGGCCTTTAATCTTTGCAATAAATCTTAAACCCTAAAGCATTAGAGCTTATATTTTAGATCTAACAAGTAAGACCTATTGCCTTAGACCTAAAATTTAATATATAAAACCTAATACCTTAAGCCTTAGATTTATTATTTAATACCTTTCCCTTGGACCTGAGACCAAATGTCTCAAATTTAAGACTTAATATTTTCCCCTACGACCTAAAACCTGTGTTATTAGGCCTGTTACACACTTAAGTGGCACATCTGTTATGCGGCAGCACGCTGCACGTTACTGTTATGCCACGCAAAAACCAACCAATGCTTTTAAATGGAAGCTTACACACTACAGTAGCTCCTATTATGTGTATTAGCCTCTGTCACTATAATGTATAAGCACCCATTTAAAAGCATTGGTTGGTTTTCGCGTGGCATAGCAGTAACGTGCAGCGTGCCGCTACATAGCAGGTGCGCCAATTAAGGATGCGCCACATCACCAAGTAAAGCGCCACATATGTAAGCACACATTAATGTGTGCTTTGCCACCGTCCTTAGATATGAAAACCCAATTTATCTAAATAAACAAACATGTGATGCAAAGATATATGATGACAAATGAAAACCTAACCATGCAAGGGAGCCGTGATTTTCGGCCCCTTAAATGAGAAAACACTGATTTTATCAATGAACCGTTCCTTATTCTGTAATTATATTTGAAATTAATATCAAACAGAGGTAGATAAAGCACCGTGGTAAATAAACCTTGGTGGTAAAGCAAAGGACTTTGACACTATCTTAAGATATAAAACTAAAAAATGTTATCAATGCACATGTGAGGCAAAATCACATTGTAACATATGAAAAACCATTACTAACCAACGGAGCCCTGTTTTTTGAGCTTCACCACTCCGAATAATAAAAAAAAACTCAAGATAACATGTGAAAACATTGCCAGGCACGGAAGGCGTAAATCGCGACCCCAGTAATATAAACAAAACACATTGTTTTTATCAAAAACAGGAATTTATAATTTAATTATATTAGATGGTAAGAACTATCCATGGTTTAAAGCGGAGGACGTGGCCACCATCCTTGGATATGAAATACCAAGAGTTGCAACAAACATGTGTGGCAAAAACATAAGACGATGTAAGAAATAGGGCTTAATCATATTAAGACCTATTCATCCAAGAAAGTCACGAAATGTGACCCCCTTAAATGAGCAAAAACACCTTGTTTTTATTTGGTAATCGGGATTTTTTAACTGTGGCAAAAACATAAGGCGATGTTAGAAATAAGGCTTAATCATATTAAGACCTATTTATCCAAGAAAGTCGCGAAATGTGACCCCCTTAAATGAGCAAAAACACCTTGTTTTTATTTGGGAACCGGGATTTTTTAAAATTATGAGATCATTATCGGACTAGTGTTATAGCAGTTTAAGATTTGGTATTTTAAGACATCTTTCCTTCTATTTTGCTAGTATGTTGCTTTTAGTTTTTATTAAAAATCCCCCATAAGAATAACATTGTAACGAAATTTTGAAGTCGTGTGGGGCGAAGACCTTCCGGAATTATGGAAAACCCGTTTCTTAGTGAGCGTTTTTGAGCAAAGATAAAAGTCCATGCCAATTTTTAACCCTCTAGGCCTACAGATTCTCTTATACGTGAGTGAGTGGTATTTGACAAATATACAGTAGATCAGATTTAAAGATATACTGGATTATAAAAAAAAATAAAAAATAGAGACAGACGGAAAAATAGACTCCATTAGACACATTATTACTATAATATTTTCTTGTTTTTACCATCAGAGTGTAAAAAATGTCTCCAATGGTATGAGGTCCGATTTAAGATAGACCAGAATACCAACAGGCTTCAATCTGAGAATTGTTTACGCTAGTTTAAGCTATTCGGCCAAGTAAATTTAACGTAATAAAACAAATCCAGTGATCGTCAACACAACGAAATGGTACACCAACAACAACAACTACTACTACAGAATAATATGGTAGAAATCGGTCGATAAAAGTTGCCTTTATCAGACCATTTCGATAAGGAGGAGTGGTTCAAGTGTGTCGGCTATGAAAGTTGTTATCGTATATTATTTAGCAATAATTTTCAAACAATTATTGGCCTACAATTTTGAAAGCGTTTCGAGATTATGTCAAGTTATAGTGGTTAATATTGACACATCAGTTTGATACAATACACTTTCACAAACACAACCGAGACCAGTATGTGCTGCCGCTTCACTTAGAGTTTCATGCTCCGTGTTTGGTGACACAGAATTCCATGATAACTTCTCTCCATTTGTTCAAAGGAATTTCACATCGGAACAATCAGTAACTTATTCCAGTTTAAATTTAAATTGTGCCATATTAATAAAATACAGACATAATTTTAAATAATAATTATTTATCACTTGTGTAAAAAGGTAACTCCGCGATGTGGCTATTTTGCACTGTCCACTTCACGGAGTGGGTAAAACTTTCGGGCATGTCTGAATTCGGCAATTGAGTGTAACATATACACTGTCCTGAGCCACTGTCATAGATATACAAAACATAAATTAAATTAAATACACAATATTTTATTTACATGTTAACATAACAAAGTGTGAAGCAATGAAAGGCACAATTAAAAACATCGCCAGAAAATTATTTTTTTATATATGATTGTGTAGACATTAGTCTGATGTACATTGTGTAGGAGTTAATGCTTGGCCGTACAAACACCGTCTACATTTAAAATACCGTGTTAATGTTTTTTTTTTTTTTTTTTTTTTTTTTTTTTTGTAACAGCGAACGGAAATGACCCATGAGAGCCCAAGTATGAGATTTGACAGCTCCTGACTTCATTCTTTGGGGCTGCCTTTCACGAAAATGTGCCCAGAACAAAAGAAGATCATAAATGGTGTGAATTAGGTTTTGAATCAATATTATTTTTTTGAAGACGGTACTGAAGATCATAACTCAGAGTCCAAAACTGTGCAAAACCAATTTCGCCACATTCCTGACACTTTTAGCTCTTCAATCTTAGGACTCTTCTTACATTTGCTCCACCTGACCTCATGTTGTTCCAGGTGAACCATCCTGTAAGATCTTTTGAGTAAAAAAAAAAACCTAATGGTTCTGAGGAATTTCACAAGTTGCTTTTGATAGTTTAAAACGCTTGATAGCATCGTCACTTCAGCTAGTATTTTTTGACATCAAAAAACCAACCATGCTCTCTACAGACTCTTCCAAAACTGGACTGGGTGAATTTATCTTACTCCAAAAATCTTATGGAAAGTGACAACCGAGCTCGTATATATCACGCACTATAACCGAAAGTGAAAAGAACTTCTCCCACATTGAACGAAAAACTCTCTCCATAACATGATGCTGTGAAAAGTTTGAAGATTACATAATTTGTAAACACATCACAATTGAAACCGATCACAAGCCACTTTTAAGTATTCTTTCAACCAAAGAACCCAATGACCTGACTCCTGCTTTAACAAGAATAGAGATTAAAATGTTGCGATAATCGTACATCCTCACACGTATACCTGCTAAACTCATGTCTACAACCGATTGTCTATCCAGAAATCCTCTAAAATAAGATGAAAATTATGACATGGAAGAAATAGAGGGGTTGTCCACTCAGTGATATCAAATATTATTGAAGAAATTGGCATTATCGTTGAGAAAAAAGGCGCATCACAGCGAGAAAACCCTGGCTTTAAGATGATTTATTACTATTCCTCCTCTGAGTGGCCAGAAAAGGACCAGATTCCTTAAAATTCAAAGTCTTACTATCAAGTCCGAAATAAGATTTTCTTTTGTAATCGCCTCTTGTTAAGAGGAGAGCATATAATAATCCCATGAGAAAAACTCTGAGGCCGGGACTAGAATTGCGATCCAGTCAGCCTTCGCCGAAGTCTATGAGTCACTGGTCCTAATCAGGCTGTCTTTTGCAGTCAAGAGAGTTATTTCTCCTTCGCAGCATGATTTTGTGAAGGGAAGATCAGTTACATCAAACCTCCTTCTACTTCAAGATGATGTTGTCTGTCTCCTCTTTTGGAAAGAGTCGTCAGGTTTACTGCAATTATTTTAATCGTTCAAAGGCTTTCGACAAGATTGGTGGTGGCCACCCAATTTCCAAACTTAAGGCCTTAGTGATATCAGATTCCTGGATATTTTCCGTTATAATGGCTCGGGAGCTACTTGATTGAACGCTCCCTGCTCGTGAGATTCAAGGGCCAGGTGTCTGACCCTTTCACTCCACTGTCTGGCGTCACACAGGGCTCTTACGTGACCCTACCCTCTTCTCAATTTTCATGAAAGACCTCCAAGATGTTATCACCAGTTACAATCCGCTAATGTTCGCAGCCTATGCCAAAGTAGGCCTATACAAGGTAATAATGTCAGAAGTGGATTGCCAGTCGTTGCAATACCTTTATTGAAATGACGACCTAAATGAATAGGTAGTTTAAAGCCAAGTATGAATGAGATATGAGTGTAGGATGATTGTGGCGCGACCTTGTAGTCTTGTTACTGACTAAGGCCGACATTCTCGTTAGACAGGACAGGACTGTTAATTCATAGCCCGACAGCCAATGGTATCTAGGGACCTACAGTTTAACGTGGGATCCTAACCACAATTTTCACCTCTTATATACAAATTGGTCTAATTATAAGAATGGTCTTCATGGATGACCAGTATTCACTAGTTCGGACGTTAATCCCCACCAGAGAATATCGCATCCACAAGCCATCGCTTATCCACAATTCGTGACCTCCAAGTAGCTGGATTACAGGACGTCGCCACCGTCCCAGTCAAGCATTTAAAAAAATATTATTTATTATGGAAAAGCATTTTTAAATTTGCAATGCGATCTCAAAAATGTTGTTCGGTAGTGTCTCTTGAACTATATGGACTTGAAGATCAAAAAATGCTCTATTATTACATTCAGCAGATGCATGATCTTCGGGTGCTGATGTTCTCTACCTTAAACCCTGAAGGAAATATCTCTGTTATTTTCAGTCTAGATTAAAGTGTCTTGGGTTTCATCCTGAGAATATCCAAAGATATATTTTATCCATGGACGCTGAGCATTCTGTTTGTTCAACTTGTACGCACCAATCCTTGATTACAGTTCACTAGTTTATTCACCTCATGAAATTGGACATTCTACGCAACTGGAACACCTTCAACTTCTTTTCATCAAATTTGTTGATCTGAAGCTGGGTTATGCTTACAGAGAAGTGCCTGTTCAAGAGCTTCGCAATCACCTTGAACTTCCCTTCCTCTCAACTAGGACTGTGATAGCTGATTTAATCATGCTTAAGAGGATAGTGGACTCTAGATGTCACTTCCCTGAACTGTTGGCGCGTCTAAACTTACACTGTCCTCCTGTTTTACCTACTAGGACTTCTTGTCGGTTTCATCGTGAATTTTAAACAAGGCTACATGTCTGACTGCCATTTTAAGATACTACTCCGTCGAGTGCTGTAAGTCTTTGCCGGATAATATGAATGAACATTTTTGCTTTACTGCCAATGTTTAGGGCTTTTTTTAAAATTGTTACATGTTTTGTTCCTCTTGATGTTTTTTAGGCATGCATATAGTATTCAAGTTATTTATTTAAAAAATTTTCCTGTATAGCAAAAAACACAGTAAGTTTACATGTATAGCCTGCTTGATTTATTGACTTTGCATATGATACTTTGGATCCCAGGACAACTTTAAAACTGGTTTATACTAGTTGCAAAGTTGACATTTTGTACAGCAAACAAAGTTGTCATAACAATGTGGTTAGTTTTTTTGGCTGTCCACAATGGCAATTTCCCTTCCTTCATGATCCATTCATGTTCAAGACAGCGGTGGGGGGAGGGGGGGCTGGTTAATGCGAACTGCATGTACCCTCTAGCTGGAACATATATATACAGCAGGGGTGAGGATAAATGCTGTGGGCATGGAAATCCTAGCAGGAACATATGTTCAAGACAGCAGGGGGTAAGGAATGCGACGGGCATAGAAACCCCTAACTGGAACATGAGTGGACAGTCCCTTCTCCCTTGTCTCACTCTTTCTCTTCCTTCAATATCCCATCTTTCCGGGGGCTTGCGCAAAATGCCCATTAGAGGAAGACGTGCTCAAAGGTTCGGCCTTGGTCTCCTTATCCACCAATAACAACAAACTTGATACTTTGGCACTTCGTAATACAACCATTGTATAAACTACTATTTCAAATCTCACACTGAAACACATATTGATTACATATTGCTATGTATTCTTAAGGCCGGGGAAGTATACTGTCGAAGAATTTGTCAGTCGAACACTCCAAGTTCACCTTAATACTATGGCCCAAATTTATTATATGCAGAATATTGTATGTAACATTCAAGCATGCCAATGTACCAAATGTCCTAAAACGTAACTACTATAGACCCCCCCCAGAGTGCGTTTTCTGACCTTTGCCCTTGGGGTTCGCCACCCGGCCTACCCCGCCCGGTCCTAGCATTCCCCCTCCCCTCCCCCTACCATCATGCTACCCCGCCCGACCCTCCCGCCCTCGCCACCCGCGGGGCGCACTTTTGGACTTTGACCTCTGGGATTCTCCACCCGCCCGGTCCTAGCATCACCCCTCCCCTCCCCCTGCCCTCATGCTACCCCGCCCGACACTCACATCCCCGCCCTCGCCCCCGCGACTGACTCTGAATAAAATTTATTTCTCTGACTGGGTTTCGAACCCGGGTCTCCTAGTTGGTAGGCAAGCGTCTTAACCACTGGTCCACGCCAGCATCTGTGTAGGAACGGATTTTAAAGTCTAATATGTCAAAGTAATTTTGAAAAGGGTTCTTGATTTTTGTATAAACTTAATATGCTGCTAGTTTGTCAATTCTATGCTTTAGTGTAATACTGTTTTTGTAGTTTATTAGAGAGTTAGTTTGCTTGATCGCTCCTAGGGTGCAGGGAGGTCGTCTTCTTGCGTTTCATCATGCTTTCATGTTAGTTCGTTCGTTCTCTCCTACAAGCGCTGTCGGCGCATAACGTCATCATTTTTTAGTTTGATCGTTTTCTCATAGAGTGCAGGCCTATCGTTTACGTCACTTTTTACAATAGTTCTTCCGTTCTCTCCTAGGAGCGCTCAAGTCGTCGCTTGTGACGTCATAATTCAGGGCTGCCAACATGAAAATAATTGTACCTTTCCCCTTCCCCCCGTCCACTGCCGCTATACGTCATCACCACCCTCCCTCGGCACTTACGCCGCCCTCGTCTAATTTTGAAGAGGGTTCTTGTTTTTATTTTTGTATAACATAATATGACGCTAGTTTGTAAATTTTGAGCTAGTTCGTCCGTTCTCCCCTATGAGCGCTGACGGCGCCTCACTAATTTAATGTCTTAGTTCGATCGTTCTCTCCTAGAGTGAAGCACTGGTGTTATTGGCTAGTTTGATTTATTCCTCATAGAGCGCAGGCCGTTCGTTTTCCAACGTTACGTCACTTTTACACTAGTTCTTCCGTTCTCTCCCAGGAGCGCTCAAGTCGCTTGTGACGTCATGATTCAGGGGTGCCAACATGTAAATAATTTTAGAAAATAATGTTGAAAAATATTTTTGAAAATAATTTTGAAATTAAGTTTTAGCTGATAATATAAATTATCTTGTAATTGTGTTTTATTAATCTTGTGAGACTCAACTGTATTTCCATGCACAGACAATCTTACCGACCATATTTAGCAAATAAAATTTATGGTATAATACCAAAATATCTTTGCACATGTTTTAATCTTATCTTTATTGCGAGTTACAACGCAGTGTACTGGTTTTAAAATAGTCTACTGAGTTGTGCAGTTTTAACCTATATATACTTAATAACTTTTTTTTAATTTTGCTAGGCTTTAGCAATATAATGCTTAGTTAAACACATAATTCTCTTACCAGTTCTACTTTCTACAACATCTTGTAAAAATCTATGTTCTTCTCAACGTTTTTATTTTATTATTGTTTTGAAACATTTCAAATTTCTTATAACTAAAATTCGTAGCTCCATATGCTTACCTTACTATTATTCTGCACCTGCTAAAGTTTTGCTTAAAAATCAGAAGTGTAATTCTCGATCATGATTTACATCTCATTCAAAGAATTAAACCGTAGAAGTTAAAATCTATTCCTTCCATTTATAGTGATTTAAAAACTTCCATACTTTATCAAATGTTTACTTAAAAATAACTTGTTGCTGCATCTTGATGTAACTGCTAGCTTGTCTAACATATTGCAGTTTTTAAAACCTCTTCAATTTAAAAAACATTTTTTACCATAATCAATCTTTCTTTGCTATTTTTAAAAGCGTCTTTCTATGCCTGATTAATGTTAAGTTTATATTTTTCTACAGCAATTTTTTGCGTAGAAAAGGAATAACCAAAATCCGATCACAATTTACAATAGTTTTTCTTTTAAATTTATGTTAGTTCGTTATTTTCATAAACACTTCAGATCAACTGAAAGCAAAATGCTATTTTCTAACGATCCTGTTAATACTAGGCATTTTAAGGTTGACTGTTCATTTCTTAGCGTTTCTTTTCTGATTTATTATACAGATTTGTTAATTTTCTCTCAAAATTTCTTTGTGTAAAAAAGCACGTATCAAAATTGGATTAAATTTACCATAGTATTTCATTCAAAAGTTACAATCCGTATAAGTTATAAGTTTTCGGTTCGTTGAAGTATATTTAGATGATCGGAAAGCAGAATGATATTTTCTCACCGATCTTTTAATACTTGACTTTTAAGTTTTACTTGTTTGTATGAAGTTGTTAATTGCTTGGAATTTCTTTTCTGATTCCTTCTACAGATTTGTTACTTTTATCTCAAATTGTTTAAGGTAGAATAGCATGACACAAAATCTGGTAGTCTTTTCCGATCATATATCCTTAAACATTTATGTTCGTTACTTTCAGAGCGAACATTTCAAATAATAGGAAACCAGAATGCTTTTTCTGACCATCATTTCTATACTGACTTTTCAGTTTGAATATTTGTTCATACCTTAAGGTTTTTCTTCTGATTTGTTATATAAATTTGTCACTAGTTTGTATTTTTTCAATTCAGTTATCTTCGTTTACCCGTTTAACCTTCTAAGTTCTCTCACGTTTCATAAATGTTGGTCTTCTACTCTATCCATTCTCTCTGGGACTATTGAAAAAGTATCTATTTGCTTTCTAGTTTTGAAGTTTTTAATAATGCTATATCGTTTCAAAATAACATATTTTACATTTCCGACCTCGGTAGATGTTTTCTAAAATACGCATTAATGATTTGTGATCTGTTTCAATGATAACCTTATATTTCCCACCCATATGTAAATAAAACCGACAGAATCGTCAAATCGTATAATCGTGTAATCGTGTAGATCGTGTAATCGTCTAATGCACGCAAACACGATCGCCAACATTTCTTAACATTGGTTGCAGCTGAGTCAAGTTTTAAAAGCATACGAAGCATCAACATTGCCTTGGATCAATGCCTTAACCCTACGTGAACTATGAACTGCCACTGGTTTATGTGGATTATAGCGTTTTAGTATAAAGTTATTAGCAACCAGTCTTATAAGTTCTCAAGTAGTTTAGCAACTTATTGAAATAGTTTTGATTAACAGTTTTCTAAAATGAACTATTCACTATCTTTATTAAATTTTCTCAGAAGCTCACATGCATGTAGTAGGTTTTTATAAATCTTGACAAATATTTTACCCCCAAAGTATTAAGACATTCTGTTTATTTCGCTGTGGGGACATATTTACAATATCGGAACTGTCTTTTTCATCAGGTTTAATTCAATCATTATAGGCAATACACTTATAAAATTTATCTTTCACTTACATAATTTAACTTTTTCCTTGGAGTGTAAATTACACTAGTTTCTTTTAACATCCGTAGAAGGTTCCTGTGATTCCTCTTAAATTATCATTAGCAAGTACTAAGTCCAGCATCACCTTTTTAGTCCAGAGGTAATCTCTAACATTCTGTATGTGAAATACTTCCATTGCTGTGGAAATCACAAATGGTAAGCATCAATAGTGATATTCCCTAGAAGGAGTCTAAAACGCTATAATATTACCGTTCTTTCCACGTAGTTGAATCATAAAAATACTTTTTCACGATCCAAACTCAAAAATATGTTTGCATGATTTAACTCCGGTATCATTTTATCAAGTGTCTGAGGTTGTTTCGCCTGTTGCGGGGCAACATTCAGACGAGTTTGGTCGAGGAATGATCTTAATTTGAAGTTTTCTTCACCCTCGTTATATATCACTTATCCATTCTGTATGTCCTGTTTCATTATTAGTACTTTAGATACTTTATACTTTAGATACTTTATCTGAAACACCGACGCACTCTGTGGTGCGTATTTTAAGGTGAGTATGACTGAAGGGGTGAGTGTGATGATTGTGATGGATCAGATGAGGTGTAGCTTTGTTACTGACAAATATCAGCTGTTTTATTTGTCAGGATCATTAATAATAGCCCAATGACCAAAGGCAGCTGGGTCCAGTATCGAACCATCAAAAAGCACTAACTTTTCTCAGGATCGAACCGGCTACCTTCAGAATCAAAGGCGAGCTCTTTAACCACTCAGCTACCCAGCCAGTACCCTTGATCAACCATGCCAATTTTTAAAAATCGTCTTTCAGGGCAATGGGTATTTGTCTTTGCCTCTGTTTTATAGTTGAGTCATTATATTTGTTATTTCTAAGTCAATCTCTCTCTCCCTTATTTACCGAGTCCTTTAAAACACGGTGTAATCATCAAAATATTCGCTTTAATTTCAGGCACAAGACTTTTTTATTCTTCATTGCTATTTAATTCTTTGCATTTCTGAATCAGTTTAAATGTTTCATAAGATCTTTCTAAAAATCAAGTGATCACACTTAACTACAACGAAATATAGAATAGTTTATTAGTCGTCCATGCTCCCACTTTGACAGGTCCCTTGGATTGTATTTCTGTCCAACCTAAAGCCTTAAATGTAATCGTTATAAATTTATTGAGCGTCATATGTTTATCATTCACAATGCTTTTACATATTTTCACCTATAATAGTGCATTATGCTCGTTTCTAAATGAAAACTTACATTTTGTTCCTTCTTATTCTTTTAATGACTTGTAAAGTAAATACATACTGTTGTTTTGTAGATGTTTAACTTTTAATACATTACTGTCAAACGCATTTTCTGCATGTGAGAGTTCTTTGACTTTTGCTTTAAGTTTGTACACTGTTGCGAAATTTACATATTCCTTGCAGTTGTAACATTCTTTGCCTCTACCATGACAATCTGTTATGTTTCTGTGCTTGTCACTATCGAAGAATGAACCCTCTTTCCCTACTCGATAGTTTCTTTTGGATTTAAATTCACTTTGTTGGCATAACTAGTTTGCATGATATTGCTTTCTTCATTACTTCTACACAGCTAAAGCATTTCGTTCATTATTAGTGAGTTTTCAGTCTATAGTTATTCTTATTTATAAAACTTTAACTAAGCGTATAATTTTGTCTAGCAATAGTTCCTCTTCCATGTCTTTCAAGAGCGTCTTTATTTGCGAATTTAAGAGGAAGACATATTTCTTTTAAGATTCTTTTCTGTTACCGGCTTGTGCCATGCAATTGAAGAAAAATGTTTGTTTCTGCGCGTCGTGGTTTAAGACACATCACCTCACAATGGTACACATCATAATCTCGAAATATCGATTGTATCGATTCGGTTGTCTTAATTTGGTTGTTCTTATTACAATACTATATATTACTAAGGAGGAATCCAAATCGATTTATACGGTTGTTTTTCATTCGGTTGTTTTCGATTCGACCCGATAGTTTTGATAAAAGGGGAGGAGCGACCTGGCCGGTCCTCATTTGTGTTCCAGTTCTCTTACTGTTCACATCGACCGCTACTGTTCAGACATGTCTGCTACACCACCACCTTCCCCTCCGTCTGTTGGCGCTGGGGACAAACAGCCCTTCTCAGGGCTAAACCTCTCCTCCCAAGAGGTGGCAGATCTTGTGGATGGAGTTTCTTCACCCGAGGGGGAAGTCTATCGCCCACCGCTCCAAATGGATATTGTTCCTTTCCCTAGTACCTCTCGACCTATGCCCGGCCCATCCTATTCCTGTGCCATGCCTCAGTTGGGCAGGTCTACTCCTGTCCCCGTACCCGACAATGATGTTGTTGGGGAAGTCAATCATCCGTCTCCTGTCTTTCCTTCCGCCTTCCGTATTATCGATGAACGTGAACGGCAGTATCAAAATTTCGAACTGATGGCACGTGAAGTCACCGCCCTAATCGACCCTCCCGAACAGCCTGTAAACCCGCATACCTGGCTTTGTGAAACCTTTGACTCGTTGCTTCAACACCTGATTAATGACGATGTTGCTCCAGGAGACCGTGTGGGCTTCACTTTTCACAGTGCTGCCCGAGTTGGCCAGCGTCCTATTGGCATCAGTGTACGGAGGATGGATCAATTCTCCATCGATGTGTTGCTTCAACTGTTGGAACGTTGCATTCACAGCAACGAAGAATTCCTCATCTCAGGCCCTCTTAGAGTTGTCTTTCTCCACGTTCGGATGCCTATGGGTGAAATCCGTAACAAACGCATCGACTATACATCAGATTTCCACACTTTTTGTAACAAGAAGAAGAAGGGATTCTCACAGTAAACAATAACGATAATCTCTGTCTAGCTCGATGTCTTGTACTGGCAATCGCATTTTTGAAAAAGGACGTTTTAAATTCGCAAATAAAGACGCTCTTGAAAGACATGGAAGAGGAACTATTGCTAGACAAAATTATACGCTTAGTTAAAGTTTTATAAATAAGAATAACTATAGACTGAAAACTCACTAATAATGAACGAAATGCTTTAGCTGTGTAGAAGTAATGAAGAAAGCAATATCATGCAAACTAGTTATGCCAACAAAGTGAATTTAAATCCAAAAGAAACTATCGAGTAGGGAAAGAGGGTTCATTCTTCGATAGTGACAAGCACAGAAACATAACAGATTGTCATGGTAGAGGCAAAGAATGTTACAACTGCAAGAAATATGTAAATTTCGCAACAGTGTACAAACTTAAAGCAAAAGTCAAAGAACTCTCACATGCAGAAAATGCGTTTGACAGTAATGTATTAAAAGTTAAACATCTACAAAACAACAGTATGTATTTACTTTACAAGTCATTAAAAGAAGAAGAAGGAACAAAATGTAAGTTTTCATTTAGAAACGAGCATAATGCACTATTATAGGTGAAAATATGTAAAAGCATTGTGAATGATAAACATATGACGCTCAATAAATTTATAACGATTACACTTAAGGCTTTAGGTTGGACAGAAATACAATCCAAGGGACCTGTCAAAGTGGGAGCATGGACGACTAATAAACTATTCTATATTTCGTTGTAGTTAAGTGTGATCACTTGATTTTTAGAAAGATCTTATGAAACATTTAAACTGATTCAGAAATGCAAAGAATTAAATAGCAATGAAGAATAAAAAAGTCTTGTGCCTGAAATTAAAGCGAATATTTTGATGATTACACCGTGTTTTAAAGGACTCGGTAAATAAGGGAGAGAGAGATTGACTTAGAAATAACAAATATAATGACTCAACTATAAAACAGAGGCAAAGACAAATACCCATTGCCCTGAAAGACGATTTTTAAAAAATGGCATGGTTGATCAAGGGTACTGGCTGGGTAGCTGAGTGGTTAAAGAGCTCGCCTTTGATTCTGAAGGTAGCCGGTTCGATCCTGAGAAAAGTTAGTGCTTTTTGATGGTTCGATACTGGACCCAGCTGCCTTTGGTCATTGGGCTATTATTAATGATCCTGACAAATAAAACAGCTGATATTTGTCAGTAACAAAGCTACACCTCATCTGATCCATCACAATCATCACACTCACCCCTTCAGTCATACTCACCTTAAAATACGCACCACAGAGTGCGTCGGTGTTTCAGATAAAGTATCTAAAGTATAAAGTATCTAAAGTACTAATAATGAAACAGGACATACAGAATGGATAAGTGATATATAACGAGGGTGAAGAAAACTTCAAATTAAGATCATTCCTCGACCAAACTCGTCTGAATGTTGCCCCGCAACAGGCGAAACAACCTCAGACACTTGATAAAATGATACCGGAGTTAAATCATGCAAACATATTTTTGAGTTTGGATCGTGAAAAAGTATTTTTATGATTCAACTACGTGGAAAGAACGGTAATATTATAGCGTTTTAGACTCCTTCTAGGGAATATCACTATTGATGCTTACCATTTGTGATTTCCACAGCAATGGAAGTATTTCACATACAGAATGTTAGAGATTACCTCTGGACTAAAAAGGTGTTGCTGGACTTAGTACTTGCTAATGATAATTTAAGAGGAATCACAGGAACCTTCTACGGATGTTAAAAGAAACTAGTGTAATTTACACTCCAAGGAAAAAGTTAAATTATGTAAGTGAAAGATAAATTTTATAAGTGTATTGCCTATAATGATTGAATTAAACCTGATGAAAAAGACAGTTCCGATATTGTAAATATGTCCCCACAGCGAAATAAACAGAATGTCTTAATACTTTGGGGGTAAAATATTTGTCAAGATTTATAAAAACCTACTACATGCATGTGAGCTTCTGAGAAAATTTAATAAAGATAGTGAATAGTTCATTTTAGAAAACTGTTAATCAAAACTATTTCAATAAGTTGCTAAACTACTTGAGAACTTATAAGACTGGTTGCTAATAACTTTATACTAAAACGCTATAATCCACATAAACCAGTGGCAGTTCATAGTTCACGTAGGGTTAGGCATTGATCCAAGGCAATGTTGATGCTTCGTATGCTTTTAAAACTTGACTCAGCTGCAACCAATGTTAAGAAATGTTGGCGATCGTGTTTGCGTGCATTAGACGATTACACGATCTACACGATTACACGATTATACGATTTGACGATTCTGTCGGTTTTATTTACATATGGGTGGGAAATATAAGGTTATCATTGAAACAGATCACAAATCATTAATGCGTATTTTAGAAAACATCTACCGAGGTCGGAAATGTAAAATATGTTATTTTGAAACGATATAGCATTATTAAAAACTTCAAAACTAGAAAGCAAATAGATACTTTTTCAATAGTCCCAGAGAGAATGGATAGAGTAGAAGACCAACATTTATGAAACGTGAGAGAACTTAGAAGGTTAAACGGGTAAACGAAGATAACTGAATTGAAAAAATACAAACTAGTGACAAATTTATATAACAAATCAGAAGAAAAACCTTAAGGTATGAACAAATATTCAAACTGAAAAGTCAGTATAGAAATGATGGTCAGAAAAAGCATTCTGGTTTCCTATTATTTGAAATGTTCGCTCTGAAAGTAACGAACATAAATGTTTAAGGATATATGATCGGAAAAGACTACCAGATTTTGTGTCATGCTATTCTACCTTAAACAATTTGAGATAAAAGTAACAAATCTGTAGAAGGAATCAGAAAAGAAATTCCAAGCAATTAACAACTTCATACAAACAAGTAAAACTTAAAAGTCAAGTATTAAAAGATCGGTGAGAAAATATCATTCTGCTTTCCGATCATCTAAATATACTTCAACGAACCGAAAACTTATAACTTATACGGATTGTAACTTTTGAATGAAATACTATGGTAAATTTAATCCAATTTTGATACGTGCTTTTTTACACAAAGAAATTTTGAGAGAAAATTAACAAATCTGTATAATAAATCAGAAAAGAAACGCTAAGAAATGAACAGTCAACCTTAAAATGCCTAGTATTAACAGGATCGTTAGAAAATAGCATTTTGCTTTCAGTTGATCTGAAGTGTTTATGAAAATAACGAACTAACATAAATTTAAAAGAAAAACTATTGTAAATTGTGATCGGATTTTGGTTATTCCTTTTCTACGCAAAAAATTGCTGTAGAAAAATATAAACTTAACATTAATCAGGCATAGAAAGAAGCTTTTAAAAAATAGCAAAGAAAGATTGATTATGGTAAAAAATGTTTTTTAAATTGAAGAGGTTTTAAAAACTGCAATATGTTAGACAAGCTAGCAGTTACATCAAGATGAAGCAACAAGTTATTTTTAAGTAAACATTTGATAAAGTATGGAAGTTTTTAAATCACTATAAATGGAAGGAATAGATTTTAACTTCTACGGTTTAATTCTTTGAATGAGATGTAAATCATGATCGAGAATTACACTTTTGATTTTTAAGCAAAACTTTAGCAGGTGCAGAATAATAGTAAGGTAAGCATATGGAGCTACGAATTTTAGTTATAAGAAATTTGAAATGTTTCAAAACAATAATAAAATAAAAACGTTGAGAAGAACATAGATTTTTACAAGATGTTGTAGAAAGTAGAACTGGTAAGAGAATTATGTGTTTAACTAAGCATTATATTGCTAAAGCCTAGCAAAATTTAAAAAAAGTTATTAAGTATATATAGGTTAAAACTGCACAACTCAGTAGACTATTTTAAAACCAGTACACTGCGTTGTAACTCGCAATAAAGATAAGATTAAAACATGTGCAAAGATATTTTGGTATTATACCATAAATTTTATTTGCTAAATATGGTCGGTAAGATTGTCTGTGCATGGAAATACAGTTGAGTCTCACAAGATTAATAAAACACAATTACAAGATAATTTATATTATCAGCTAAAACTTAATTTCAAAATTATTTTCAAAAATATTTTTCAACATTATTTTCTAAAATTATTTACATGTTGGCACCCCTGAATCATGACGTCACAAGCGACTTGAGCGCTCCTGGGAGAGAACGGAAGAACTAGTGTAAAAGTGACGTAACGTTGGAAAACGAACGGCCTGCGCTCTATGAGGAATAAATCAAACTAGCCAATAACACCAGTGCTTCACTCTAGGAGAGAACGATCGAACTAAGACATTAAATTAGTGAGGCGCCGTCAGCGCTCATAGGGGAGAACGGACGAACTAGCTCAAAATTTACAAACTAGCGTCATATTATGTTATACAAAAATAAAAACAAGAACCCTCTTCAAAATTAGACGAGGGCGGCGTAAGTGCCGAGGGAGGGTGGTGATGACGTATAGCGGCAGTGGACGGGGGGAAGGGGAAAGGTACAATTATTTTCATGTTGGCAGCCCTGAATTATGACGTCACAAGCGACGACTTGAGCGCTCCTAGGAGAGAACGGAAGAACTATTGTAAAAAGTGACGTAAACGATAGGCCTGCACTCTATGAGAAAACGATCAAACTAAAAAATGATGACGTTATGCGCCGACAGCGCTTGTAGGAGAGAACGAACGAACTAACATGAAAGCATGATGAAACGCAAGAAGACGACCTCCCTGCACCCTAGGAGCGATCAAGCAAACTAACTCTCTAATAAACTACAAAAACAGTATTACACTAAAGCATAGAATTGACAAACTAGCAGCATATTAAGTTTATACAAAAATCAAGAACCCTTTTCAAAATTACTTTGACATATTAGACTTTAAAATCCGTTCCTACACAGATGCTGGCGTGGACCAGTGGTTAAGACGCTTGCCTACCAACTAGGAGACCCGGGTTCGAAACCCAGTCAGAGAAATAAATTTTATTCAGAGTCAGTCGCGGGGGCGAGGGCGGGGATGTGAGTGTCGGGCGGGGTAGCATGAGGGCAGGGGGAGGGGAGGGGTGATGCTAGGACCGGGCGGGTGGAGAATCCCAGAGGTCAAAGTCCAAAAGTGCGCCCCGCGGGTGGCGAGGGCGGGAGGGTCGGGCGGGGTAGCATGATGGTAGGGGGAGGGGAGGGGGTATAAAAACACCGCGAGGCTGAAATCCTAAAAAACTAAGAATTAAAATAAAAACTGTTGGTAAAGCAACATAACTTTTATTTCCATTTTGGGAACACTCCTTAAGTATCCTAGTAACCAAAAACAATCTCAAAATGTAAATATTTACAAACTTAAATTAATTAATCATCTGTTTTCAATACATAAAATTAGAAACATTTTGTCCATTTCCAACATTCTCCCACCTTTTGAGTCTTATTGTTCACCTTGGGGTAAGACTCAAAACATTTCTTCTGTTATTGACAAAATCTTTTGGGTAGTTTTATTAATCTTCCTCTTTTATTAACTTTTGGATTTGTTTCCACATTTTTTTATTTATCTTCTTCCATACTCATGATTTCCATCGGATAAACATGTTGAATAGGTCGCAACAATACACCTTTGTTAGTCTTCAACTCCAACAGTCTTACATTGCCATCCTTTCCTTTAATGGATTTTTGCACTCTTGCTAGTGGCCAATCAATACGCTTTTCATTGTCGTTTCCAATTATAACCACTTCACCAACATGCACTTTTCGATTCATACCTTTGTTTGAGTGTTGAATTAATTGACTCAAATATTCACTTCTGAATCTCTTTCGTAAATCTTCTTTTAGTTTGAGTCGATAATTCCAGCGGTGGGTTAAATCAGTTTGGTCAATGCAATCAATGTCAACAACTCCATACTCTTTTCGGTCATGCAAAAACATTGAAGGAGTCAGCACTTCCAAATCTTTGCTATCTTCCGACACATACGTCAAAGGTCGAGCATTTATAACGGACTCACAATCACAGAGGACAGTTGACAACTCTTCATAGCTTAAACAAGCTCTTCTTAAAACTTTCCTGAGAAGTTGTTTCATCAGCCTTATAAGTCTCTCCCACCATCCGCCCCACCATGGTGATGCAGGAGGATTGAACTTCCACTCAATTCGTTTAACTGAACTATATTCCGTTATTTTGCTCCAATCTAATCGATTAAAAGCATTTGATGCACCTTGAAAGTTAGTCCCGTTGTCTGTGCAAATCATCTCCGGTCTGCCTCTTCTGGAAATAAATCTTCTCAAACTTTGTAAGAAAGAATCAGTAGATAATGATGTTACCAACTCTAAATGGACAGCACGGTAAATAGCACAAGTGTACAAAGCAATCCATGCTTTCTGACCTCCCCTCAAAAACACAGGACCAGCAAAATCTATTCCGCAAATTTCAAATACACCAACATCACGAACTCTATGCAAAGGAAGGTGTACAGGATTAGATTCAAGCTTCTTAGCACTATATCTCTTACAGGTAATGCATTTATCAACCACTGACCTTACAGTTTTTCTTCCGCATATTATCCACAGATCTTCTCTGAGTAACGTCAATAACCCTTGGACGCCTATGTGACAGTTTTCTTCATGTTTAAAACGAATCAATCTGTGAACAACTGGATGATCACTTGGCAATACAATAGGATAACGAAAGTTGTGTGTGTCAGGCCGTTCAACTAATTTGGTTTTCAGTTTTATTAGACCATCTGAGTCTTCAAAAACAAAAAGCGACTTCAGTTTATCATCATTCAATCCTGAAAATGATTCTTTCTGAACGAGTTGAAATATCTTCTTTTCAGCATTGACAATTTCTTCTTTCTTTAATGGTCCGAAAATTCTGTTATCAGGTGCTTTAGAGTTAGTTATGAATCTTAAAATCCATCCAATCATTCGAAGGAGTTTATCGTATCTTGAAAAATACAAATACCAGTCGGTATATCTTTCTGACTTCGTCATTAATGTAGACGTCAGATTACTTTTCTTCAGTTCCTTTTGTACGGCATCTTCGTCACATTCATTACCTTGTTTCTGATCAGGCCAATTCTCAGAAGATTCTTTAAGCCAGTGAGGACCATCCCACCATCTTGACTCTACTAACTGTTTAGGTGAACATCCTCTAGATGGAAGGTCGGCAGGATTTAAGTGACCTGGAACGAATTGCCACATCTGGACTTCTGTTAAAGTTCTAATTTCTTTCACTCGATTCCAGACGAAAACAGCCCATTGAGCCTCTCTTCTAATCCATGACAAAACTGTTGTAGAGTCAGTCCAGTAAAATATTTGGATGTTTTTCAGTTCAATGCTCTCGAGAACACTTTTAGTCAGTCGAGCTCCAATTGTAGCTCCCATCAACTCTAAACGCGGGATGCTCATTTGTTTTACAGGCGCAACTCTACTCTTAGCCTGAACTAACTGCAAATACACTCGACCATTCGACTCACCTCTCAAGAATACCGATGCTGCATATGCATCCTTGCTCGCATCACAAAAACAATGAATTGACCATGTAACTTCACCTTGACTCTGTGGTGCAAAATGTCTTGGTACTTTCAATTGTTTTAAATAATCTAATTCATTAACCCACTTCATAAAACAAGACTTAACCTCGTCAGATACTTCCTCATCCCAGCTTAACTTATCCTCCCAGGTCTTTTGAAGGAGAACTTTCGGTAGAAGTGCTGCTGGACAAGTAAAACCTACTGGGTCAAAGAGTTTTTGGGCAAAAGAAAGTATAACTCTCTTTGTTATAAGTTCAGATTTAGTAAAAGTCAAGTTTTCTGAGTTAATCTCCAGAGTATCAGACTGTCTGTTCCAATTTAGACCTAATACCGGTGTTAAAACGTTGTTTGCAGATGCATTACTCTCAGTGTACTCCCAAGACCGCAAATTAAATTTTGCTTCCCTCATAAGTTTAGTAGACTGTGCAATAAAAACATTGAGATCAGATTCATTATCAAAACTAGCTATGCAGTTGTCTACATAAAAACTCTTTGACAACTGTAAGACAACTTCTTTTGAATAATCAGAGGAACCACTCTCAATCCCCTTTAGAGTGCTGTCTAAATGGAATTTAATCACTGCACCTAATAAAAAAGGACTACAAGTGACCCCAAAAACAACTCTGGCATGTCGATACACTACTAACTCACCTTCTCTGTTAACCCATAGGAAACGTAGAAAATCTCTTTCGCTGCTGTCTAAACTTATTTGGAGAAATGCTTTCTCTATATCGGAAACAACACCAAACCTTTTTAATCTAAACCGATTAAGAATAGATGGGATAGACTCTATTAAATTCTCACCTTTCCATAAACAGTCGTTGAGAGATGGTTGATCTCTTTCTCTTGCAGATGCGTCAAATACTGGTCTAAGCTTAGTAGTAGTACTACTCTCTTTAATGACATGACGATGAGGTAAGTAGTGTCCTACCGTAAGATCAGCTTGAGGAACCTCCTCGATGATACCTAGATTTTCCCAATCAGACAATACATTTTGGTAGCTACTGAGATGACCACCCTTATTAAGCTTAACCACGAGCGAATCAAGCCTCCTCTTCGCCATTTCCAAATTAGTTGGAAGTGAGGGATGATCTTCAATCCATGGCAATTCTACTTCGTACCTACCGTCATTGTTTTTTGAAACAGTCTCTAAGAAATGTGCCATAACAGCTGATTTTGTATCATACGCTGACTTAACACTAACAGGATCTTTAATTCCTAAAACATCTAAACTCCATAAATCTGAAATTGATTTTACAGGTGATAGCAAGGATGTAACAGTCATTGAACTTGATTTATGATTCCCTTCCAAACTAACTTTTCCCATTAGGACCCAACCAAGCAAGGTTTCCATTGCAACCAAACCACTTGAAAATACATGGCGTTTTCCCGTAAACAGTTTTCCAGCTACATCAGACCCGATTAAAATTTCAACTGGCCCCTCTACAGTATCAGTGATATTAATACCTAAATTCTGCAGTTCATTAATCCATGGACCTTCTTTAACTGTTGTAATATTGTTACATATTACATCTTCATCCAATACTTCAAAATTGCAATAATACGTGTTACATATATTACTTACCCTCACCTTGTAACAGTTGTGCTCTACAATTCCAGTAAGTGATCCTCCAAACAAAGCATGATTTAGTTTTTCCCTCCTCTCTGAATGATAGCCCATTTCAATTGCTGTTTTCTTTAAAATGTAAGACTTTTGAGAACCCGTGTCAATAATAACACGGGCAGACCGTTCCTTGCCTGTTCCTCTAATGTTTACTCGCAAGGTTTGCAAGAAAACTTCATCATGAGCATTGTTCGCTAAATTACTTTCACTACTGGCTGCGGTCTTATCAGCAACAGATTCATCAGGACTCTTGTCACACAAAATGGTTGCATGTCGGCCATTGCAAACAGAGCATTTTATTTTAACATGACACTTTTTACTGACATGGCCATACTTTGTGCAGCGGTAACAACATCTGCTACTAGACAACAATTTTAATTTTTCTGACAAAGTCAGATTACTGCAACTGTTACAATTTGCTGTTAAATGATCTGCACCGCAAAAAATTCATTTTAAGGGCGTTCTTTTAGACTGATTTTGATTCACAAGATCGGATGCAGTGGGAATGTACTCTTTCTTGATATTAGTATGAGGTTTATTAGTCAGGGACTTACCGGTTTTCTTGGACTCTCTGAAACCTGAGGCAGCAAGCGTGATCCGTTCTTCATTGGTTACCTCGGTCTGGAGAAACTTCATCAGGGCGTCGAGTCGATCCTTTAAATCAGCTTCTGCATTAAAATTAGAATTTCTTTGCCATGCTCTTAAAAGTTCCTGAGGCAAACAAGATTCCACAAGAGGATACAAAATAGCTGAACATTTATCAGCTGTAACACCAAGAGTATCAAGAGCTCGGATCTGAGACTCCAACTTATCAAACAGAGTCGAAATTACTACCTTACCACTCATGTTGTTTAACAGTAACTTTAAAAGTTCTCTTACATAGACCTCTATTAGTAAATCATCTCTACCAAAACGACTCTTTAAACTGTTAACGACCTTAGTATAGTTTTCTCCTGTGGCTGGGTAGCTATCAACAATTTGTCTCGCTTTTGAGTTTGGCAGAGTAGACTGAACTAAATAATGGTACTTATCAATATTATCTATTGTGTCATCCTCATCAATTCTTTTGAAATTACCCCAAAACGGAAGCCACTCTTTCAAATCTCCACTAAATTTGGTAAGTTCGATTTTAGGAAGCTTAAGCCTACTCTTTGTGCTTTCAGATATAGGTTTACTCGAATTTGAATGATTGCTAGCTAAATCATCAGAATTAGACTTAATCAACCTACTCTGTACAATAACATTAATTCGGTTAAAGCTTTCTAGGTAACTACAAGATGTGGATACTTCATCTTCAAGTATTCCCTCATTTTCCTCATTGCTAAATAAATAATCAGATATTTTAGTATCCAAAACTGACAAATCTTCATAAATCGTTTTAATGGTTTTGAACCTACCTTCTGCTTCATTTAGATCTAGGTCATCCTTACCAACCTCATCAGTTAACTGATTCACCAGTCTAGTGAATGTGGACCTGAGTATTTTTCTTTGCTTTTTATTTTTCTCGTAATCTTTAACTTCAGCTTCACTCATCTGTATGTCCTGTACACTGGTCGCCACTTATAAAAACACCGCGAGGCTGAAATCCTAAAAAACTAAGAATTAAAATAAAAACTGTTGGTAAGGCAACATAACTTTTACTTCCATTTTGGGAACACTCCTTAAGTATCCTAGTAACCAAAAACAATCTCAAAATGTAAATATTTACAAACTTAAATTAATTAATCATCTGTTTTCAATACATAAAATTAGAAACATTTTGTCCATTTCCAACAGGGGGAATGCTAGGACCGGGCGGGGTAGGCCGGGTGGCGAACCCCAAGGGCAAAGGTCAGAAAACGCACTCTGGGGGGGTCTATAGCAGTAACGTATGTAAACTGGATACATGTAATGCTTGCAGTTATACAGGGTGTCCCGCTTCGACTGTCCGAAACTTTTCTATGTTGTTCATCAAGCCAAAAGAAACAAAAAAGTTCATATAAACAAATGTCCTAAAATGCGTCGTTAACCCACTATCCACCATTTCGTTTTTTGTTTTTTTTACACTTAATAATTTTTATTTCTGTAACAGATGGATGGATTGGGTTCATATTGGGTATGGACCTTAACTACAAAACAATGTTTATTAAAATATATTTACTTTTTTCCAGTGTGTATTTTCAAAATGGCAGCCATTTTAAAGATTCAAACTCAAATATCTAAAAAAACTGTAAATTTTAGAAAAATTTTACTAGAGACATAGAAGTTGAAAAAATAAATTATCTAAACAACGTGAACAAGTTTGTAAAGATCTAAAAAAATGTGAGCGTTATTGAGATTTTTCTATTAAAATAACCTAAAGTTGCATTAACCACAATGCAGAATCGGTGTTTATTTTTCTGCAGAAAAATCGCAATAACTCTGTTATATATTTTCAAATCTTTACAAACTTGTTTTTATTGTTTAGTTAATTTAATTTGTCCAAATTTTGTCTTCTGTAACATTAAAAAAAATTACCGTTTTTGAGATATTTGACTTTGAAAATTTTTAATGGCCGTAATTAAAAAAAAAAAAAAAAACAAAAAAATAAAACAAAAAAAACCACTGTAAAAGATATTTTTTTTTATTTTAATATACATTGTTTTTGTTAAGTTCCATGCCAAATATGAACACAATCCATTTATCCGTTAAGGAAATAAAAAATATTAAGTGTAAAAAAACAAAATGGTGGCTAGTGGGTTAACGAAGCATTTTAGGACGTATGTTTATATAAACCTTTTTTGTTTCTTTTTGCTTGCCAAACAACATGGAAAAGTTTTGGACAGTCGAAGCTGGACCCCCTGGTTGTACTGTTTTAAGTATGCAAACTCCTTAATAACGCTCTCCTCCGGACGTGAATGAGAGGTTTATTATTATTAGCTAAAACACTTACGGTACGGTATTGAATGATGTGCATTTTTTAGAGTACTGTTGAATTTCGTAACGTTTGTTTAGAGTTCTGCGTCATCTCATCGTTATCACGTGATGGGTGTGGGCTGGTGGTAACTGGAAGTTCAAGTGGACAGTCGGTTTACTCTGATCATTTGCACATTTTAAATTTTACAACTAATCAACCAAATAGTCTTTCCTTAAACCAAGTATTTTTACCGGAAATTAAGCTTTCCCGTCTTTAAGACAGTTTTGCATATTGTACGTAAACATTATTTTTCTTTTTAAAATTAGAAAATCAACCCCTATGGTATATCTAACATGTTTGATTTTCTAGGTGTTTGTTTATATATATATATATATATATATATATATATATATATATATATATATATATATATATATATATATATACTAGTGGCTTGTAGGGGCAAAGGCCCCTAAAAATCAAAATGGTGATGTCTCCACAAATAAGTTTTAATCTATCACCTCCTTGCAGTATTTGTATTTTTTTTTAAGCTGTAGTGTGAGTTTACACGTTTGGATTTTCTAATAAAATAGGCCTATATCCTGAACTTGAGGAAACTTTGTTGCGGTATCAAATCAGTAATTTACCAATAATTTCCCCTGTATTCACATACGGTAGTCTATTTTGTAAAAAAATATAAATACCCCCATCGCAGCAGACCTGCGTACTCAGAGAATTTCCAAACGATCTTGAGAAATTGTATTTCCCCATAAAGACCACATGGGTGGGTGTGTAGGTTTGCTGCCTTGGGATGTCGTTAGAAAATTTTAGTTTTGTTAGGAAATGTAATAGTTACGTTAGGTAAATGTGAAACTGTATCAATATTCGGTACTTTTTAATTTTCCCATAAACCCCATGGGGATGAGTATGTAGGTTTGCCGCCATATGGGTGTTGTAAGAAAATATCAGTTAAATCCTACCTAGTGAATGTACATACCAAATATTATCAAGTTATGGTGTTCTTTTCATTTTACCCATAGATAGTGAGATATTGAGATATTGTCACTCACCATAGAGGTGAGTACGTAGGTTTGCCGTCATGTGGGTGTTGTAAGCAAATATCAGGCGAACCCTACCTAGTGAATGTACATACCAAATTTTATCAAGTTATTCCAATAAATAAGCAAGATACAGGGTTTCGTTGATTTCCCATAAGATTAACATGGAAAACCTATTTTTGGCTTTTCTCCGTAACCTGTTAAGCCAAGTTAAAAATTCAAAATACTAGATTGTTTTTTTAAGCTCTTTTAAATGGTTTAAGTTAAAATTGTTGAATTTTCTAAATAAAAGTAAAAAAAAGCCAAAAACCCATTTTTAGCCCTTTTGAAACCCCATAAAACCCCGTTCCCATAACCCGATCATGCTGGTTCGCGAACTCATGAAAATAGGCCTAGTCTTACACCTTCATACCAAATTTCATCGAAATTGGAGGTCCCCTTCAAATATATATATATTTGATGAAACGGTGTTTTTGGCATCTAGGGACCTCAAAACGAAAAAGTTTCACAGTTCCGGGCTTAAGTCTTATACCGTGACTACTACCATAAAAGCGTATTCCTTAAAGCGAAACTCGCTAAAAGAATACCATAAATTGATAATAATTTGTATCCCCTATATAGGGTTTAACTTATACTTACTTTCAAATCCCATACGCCAACATACCTAAATATTCCTCCATAGAAAATATACATAAATTCCAATTAACATTCGCTGAGTGTGCAGGTATGCTGAGACAGGGATATTTTGGTTATCCATACATTATTTAATTGCATTGGAACCTGATAACATGGGATGTATTAACAACCAATAGCATTTTATCAATTTTTTAATCTTTTTTACAAAATAAAAATATTTGGTTCATATCACTTTTCAACGACACATATTGTCATCTAAAAATTTTACACAAAAAAGTATTTCATAATTAGTAAAGGAAATGACTTTTGACTGCACAATGGTAAAAAATGACAAACGAAAATAAAGTTGTTGAAAATGACAATCACTTTGAGTATTTCATCATAACTTAATAGGATAACGCTGAATCACATCAATGTTAGTATATTGAGATATAAAACGTTTATACACTATCTCCTTGTTAGACATATTATATGCAGTTATTAAGTTAATGACTTGCAGTAAATTCTTTCTACTATCACCACTTATATTAATCTCACACAGTTTACTAATTTCAATTGCTAGTATCGCATTGGTCGTTTATATGTAGTTTACCCTGACGTGTAAAACTAGTTTATTGGACGACAGTGTTCAAGTATTGTGGTGATCAGCAGTATTAAACCATAACTTAACAGGTAAGTAGTTCTGTATAAACCATGTATATCATTGTTTGGTCTTATTAAAGTGTATTTTTAATATGGAGCTTTATCACAGATAACCTATAAAAATCTGTAGGTTACCTGTGTCTTAATTGAAAACTAGTTAATTTCATCACTAGGACAGAAAGTGGCTTTTTCCTGTGCGCAATCGCGTTTTACAGCGATTAAGCATAGAAAAAACACTTTCAGTCTGAGTGATGAACAACGTTTTTCATCATACTGCAATAGTAGTTTTCATTACTAGTCTCGAAAGTGACTTATTGCGAGGAGAGATTGCATTTATACGCGATGCGAGAAGAGAGTGGAAAAGGCTATCGAACCCCGCAATGGCACTTTTGATACGAGTATTGAACATGATTTTGAATTAAGATACCAAAAAACTTGTAATCACAAGAATATTTTTTGTTTATTCAACTTAGAATCAAGAAATACCCGAACTCATAACGCTGAATTTCGGTGTTTATGTCGAGATACACCTGTACGGAAACTCAGCATTATGCAACAGCTGATCGGCCTAATGCAACAGCTGATCGGCCTGCACGTCAAAATCCCATCCATCTTCTTATTTCTATAAGGGTTGCGTCTGTTACGTCCCTTTTTCTCTCGCCCTATACTGAACCGATATTTAAGATTGAGGTATCATTTTAAAGATTAGGATATAACGCGTGGACGAATGGTAATTAAACAGGTCATAATGTTTCAGGCTGCGCCCCCCTGGCCATTGATTAATTTATAGAGGGGGCTTTAAAATGTTTACCAACTTTTATTACAAGATCTTATATTCATATATATCAATTTGAACGAACGGTGTTTTTGGCTTCTAGGGACCTCAAAACAAAAAAGTATCATGTTCCCGGGCTTAGGTCTTACCGTGACTACTACCGCAATACCGTATTCACTATAGGGAAATTCGCTAAAATCAATTTTTTATGTGTGCGTCTATTTTGCCACAAAACTTAAAGGTTTTTGTAATAAGTGGTAATGAAAATTTTTGTAGCAAATTTTATCCAGTACAAAATCAAAGAAACGCCACTTCGATTGCTTTTCTCCTTACGAAACTGTTGTTGATATTCTAACAGGCTGCAATTTAACTTTAAAGGGACGTATGGCGGAAAGGTCAAGGGTGATTTTTTGGGGCTTTTCAGCTCCTCCGGAATTACTTCCGACACGAACCTGTTTTGACTGGACTAATGATTAATAAAAAAAATAGCCGATATTACAGACTTGAGGCCAGTGAGCATAGCGAACGAGCTAAACCTGACGGGGAGTAAGCGTAGCGAACAGGCTAAACCTGGCGGCGAGTGAGCGTAGCGAACCAGCTCACCTGAAGGGCAAAAAACTCTCAATTTGCATTGCAAAGCATACCGGGTAAGATAGTTTTTTTTTTTTTTTTTTTTTTTTTTTTTTAAAGCATAGCGAAACTGTAAAACATACTATCATTTGAGTGAATTTGGTTGACATCGACAAAAAACAAGGGAAGTCCTGTTCTATCTTTTGACCAGTTAGTTACATTTCAGACAGAAAACCCATTGGAGGAAATTCCTCTTTATGGTATTCGCATTGATTATGTACACTAACTTGAACACTCACGTTAGTGTACATAGTCATTGGTATTTGTGTCAACGTCGGGAAATGACTTGTTGGCCGCCGAGGGGTTTGGGATGAGGGGAAATTTACATCCGATACCTACCGGTCATTTAAGCAAATTGTTTTGGCCAATGGGATGCTTCAGCTTCCCTCAACCCCGCAATCCCCTCTCTGGCGAACAAGTCATCTCCGGACAATACGAAGACCTCGGATAACGACTCTAAAAACCTCCTCGGGAAGTTGGAACGAGAGAATTTCGGCTTTGTTGTATCGGAAGTGAAAAATTTGTCTTTATTCTTCCGATGATAAAGGGGTGAGTTGTTAAACTCTTGAAGGTGGAAGAGCATGTAAACTGGTCGTTACTGACGAGATGAGACAAGAGTTTGCAAAATTCAATGTAGTTCACTTAGGTTCTGAGTATGTATGATAGGATGGAGATTTCCTTCTTTGCTTCATTTCTGGGGGGGTGTACGGGTGGTCTGGGACACCAGGTATAATGAAAAAACTGACTGGTATTTAACTGAGGCCCGTCTGTTTTTAAACACGGCACAGCTGACTCTGCCATAATTATTGTTGAACTAGTTGAGACCAAACAGTGACCGCAGAATATCTGGGGTTGCTGGGTCCAAATCAACTGATATTTTGGTGTTGTTTCGATAAGTAATCTTTATAGCTAATTTATTAAAATAATAATAATAGACAATTAAAATACCTTTCCATGTTATTCCTATAAGGGAAATTAAAAATATTTAAGTCTTGATTATTTATCAAAGTAATGATAGGTTTTGGTCTAAATTACAAGGTAAGTATAATGTTACATTAGTATAAATAACTTCCAAAACGGTTATGGGATGCACATATTAACCTACGTACTTACCCATGTTATTTTAATTAATAATAGTAGTGTTTATGTAAATAAAATTAAAAAAAAAAACGCAGAACACTACTTGCAATTTGCTGAGTATGCAGGTATTTTGCGTCAGGAAATAATTGATAAGTTTTATAAACTAATATACTCATAATTACTGTAATTTAACTACTTCACATTGTTTCAGATAATATGTCATTACTAACAGACTCACTGTGGGTCGATCTGACATTGGCAATATCAACACTCATTCTTCTAATATGTATATTCTTCAATGAGAGATGTAAATATTGGAAAAAGCGAGGTATTCCTTATGCCAAGCCACTACCTATTCTGGGGAGCTTTAAAGATAATTTGCTTGGAAAAGAGAATATCGTTGAAGTACATACAAGAATATACAATGAACTAAAAGGAGAAAGATTCGGAGGCTATTTTGAATTCCATGCACCCAACCTGATGATCAGAGACCCGGATTTGATATACAGGGTGTTGGTGAAAGATTTCGCCCACTTCCACGACAGGGCAATTTTCCAGGCAGATCCTGATCATGATCCTCTGACCAACAACATCCTCGGATTAACAGGACAGAAGTGGAGGATACTGCGCAACGAGCTTAGCCCTACCTTCTCATCCGGAAAACTCAAGAGCATGATTGAGCAAATCTACAACAGTGGAGATCATTTGTTGAGCGAAATGGATAAGTTAGCGAAAAACAAACAAGACGTAGATGCACATGAACTGCTCGAAGAGTTCACCATTGATGTGATCGCGAGCTGCGCCTTCGGCCTGCAGTTCAAACTGGACAGTCCAGAGGGGCAAATGTTCAGAAAAATGGTCTTAAATTCGTTTCCACCATCAAAATTTGCCACGCTCATTAGTCTAATAAGGATGACGTCCACTAGTTTTTCCAATTTTCTTGGAATAAAACTCTTTTCAAAAGAAGTAACTGATTATTTTCTAAAGCTCAGTAAAGAGACAGTGAGATATCGGAAAGAACAAGGGATTAAGAGGAATGATTTCCTTCAGCTTATGTTGGACTTGAACGAAAACAAAAAAGCTTCTTTGAGTGGTAATAATGATCAGGAAGAAGACGAAGTTTCTAACCAATTGAAATTCTCATCAGTATACAGTAAAGACCTCCACGGTAAAAAAGGTACGTAGTTATAGTATATCCTATTATCTAATACGAGTAAGGTATATTTATATGTATGATTATTAGCACACGGATGTCAAAAACGGCTCGAACGATTTTCTTCAAAATTTTCAAATATCTAGGTTCTGGAATAAACCATATACATATAGGTCTCCATGCGAGAAAAAATCTTATATCGTAATAATCATTAATTTAAATTTTAAAATCTTAACATTGGTCTATGGAGCTAAAAATGAAAAATAAATAATTAAAACAATTAAATGAACTGTCAAATTGCAGCCCACGTGTTACAGTATAAAGATGTGATTTTGGATTGTAAGCCAGTTAGTAAATTACAAAAATGTGCTGTAATAAAAAGATTGTTTGGATCTTACTTTTAATTGCTGATTATGAATATTGACTTAAGTGAAAATATCAAACAACTATTCGGTTTGTAGAATTGCAATTTAATTTTAAAATAAAAGAAGTAATAGCTGTTATGGAATTATCTGTTAATCAGATATGTAATTAGAATCCCCGAGTTACAGATTCAAAACGTGGTTCAACAAATATACACTAGAGTGTAGAACCCGTAGGCCTACTAAACAGTCTGAAGGGCCAGTGAGCGCAGCGAACGAGGTAGTCTTGATCTTGAACAAGCCTTTTGGCGCTCGTCAATTTAGCTCACCGTCTGTAACTGATATTACTATACAGTATTGTTTAAGTTTACCGAGTAAATGCTCGTCCCCCAGGTGCTGTAGGTATGATGTAGCTAAGGATATCGTGGCAGTTTATGCTTTTTCATCTCTTTTTCGTGGGGGAATTAAATGTTTGAAAACAAAATACAAACATTGTTCATTAATAAAGGGCTATAAAATTGATTGTTAATCTGGGTTATTCTATTTTTTGTTTGATGAAAAAGGGAATACGTTATATCTTACAGTGCAATTATATTAGAACATTTTTTGGAACAACGACATTTTTTTGAAAGGGGCAGGGAAAATGCAATTACACACACCGGTGGCCAGCCTGTAGAGTGCGACTCCCCTTAAAATGGGGTTACCCACTAAAAAACTTCCTCTACTCTTCCTAAACCTGGAAGTTTTCAACAAATTACGTCAGTCTAGACTTAAATTACGCCCGTTGGTCTCCCTCCTTATCCAACCACTCGATTGATTGATCTGGGCCACGTCGCGGTTTAAATCAGGACTCTTTTCTATAGGATGTACCCCGGATGAACTGTGATACACTGAAAGAATATAACTTCAACCAAGTCTTTTTTAAACGCCTTTTAGTTGATACTAACCAAGTAATTTGTAGCTCTTTACTATATATAAATATTTAAAAACAACAAAATTAATTTGGTCAAATCTTAAGCGATTGACTTTAACAAAATAATTAATTGTTGTCACTCAAGTAAATAATTGTCCAAATAAATAAGGTTGTTGATTTTAGCCGATCAAAACGGTAATTAACAACGCAGAATTATCTGGATAGTTCTTAATCCAAGTTTGTTGTTAATATCCACCTAATTTTAGTAAAAAATACCTAACAATCTAGTAGAAAACAACAAGCAACAAATAATTGGTTGAATTTTAACAACTGTCATAATATGTTGTTAATTAACCTTATTTCATAAACTAAAAATCGGTTAACAGTAACCAACAGGTTCAATACCAAGTAAGCTTGTTAGTTTTGACATATTGAGCGGTAAAATCATGACTGATGGGTTAAAAATGACAAATTGCTAGCAGGCTGGCAACAATAACTTTTTTCAAATCCAAGGAACTATGGAGAGAGCTGAGAGCCACAACCATTTCCCTCGACGAATAGAGCTTCCTGTTACGCTTGATTTCAATTTTGCCTTTAACTAAGCGATATGGGTCGATATGGTGGACGCGCTTTGCAACACCTTTCGCGTTCCTGCATTTCTGTTGCGGCTCAGTGAGGATTATCTCTCTTCTCGAACCCTGATTTACGACACGAGGGACGAAATGCGGACGATGGAAGTCACTTCTGGTGCTTCGCAAGGTTCAATATTCGGCCCGGATCTCTGAAACGTAGCCAATGACAGCCTCCTGAGGTCCGACATGCCTGAGGAAACCACTTTGGTTGGGTACACCGATGACGTCGCAGCTCTCATTGCTACACGCAACGTTGAGCTGGCCCAACTAAAGTTAAAACGAGTCATGTGTGTGGTCAACACCTGGATATCCGATCACGGTCTCTCGCTTGCTCTCAGTAAGACGGAGAACGTGATCCTCACGACGAAGAGTATCGACACCGTCGTCCCGTTCAGAGTGTAAAGGGAGGTGGTCCAATCAACTCGTGCTGCCAAGTACATTGGAGTTATGGCGGACACCAAGTTAAGCTGGAGGGACCAGATCTTCCGAACGGCTGACAAGGCCACTAAGGTAGTCCTAAGGTAGGTAAAACTAAGCTTTGGTTAGTGGGTTGTTAATCAATGTCGGGGGTCCCCGATCAAGCAGAAGATATCTGTTGGTGTCCGCAATAAAGTCCGTGCTTCTTTATGGATCAGAGGTGTGGGCAGACGCTCTCGATAAAGAGTAGTACAGGTTGCGACTCGCCCGGGTTCAACGTCGAGCGGCGCCCGGGGTGTATTCCGCCTACCGGACAGTGTCCGAGCCTGCTGTCGTGGTGGTCGCCGGAGTCATCCCTGTCAAGCTCTTGGCAGGAGAGAGGAAGTCGATTTATCAGAGACAAGGCGAGATCGGCATGGACATGGCAAAAGCAGAAGAGCGTTCCAGAACCTTCCAGCAGTGGCAACACAGCTGGGAGCACGCCACCCGAGGACGACGGACTGCGCGACTTATAAAGCAGGTCCAACCGTGGGTGGAACGGTGGCATGGGGAAATGGACTGCTACCTGAGCACACCTTCTTCTGCTGCCCCCTTTGGGAAGGGCCCCGCCTGGAGGCCACACCAATTTTTGGTGCATTTTCGGTGGACTCGGTCTGCCAAAAGATCTTGGAGGATGAGGGAAACTGGGATTGTTTATCACAGTTCGTCCGGGCCATCCTCCTGAAAAAAGTCCTGGACTGTGAAGTAGACCAGATCCCTTGATCGAGTGTCTCGATAAGGAGTGAGCCCCATGAGCCTAGGCCAAATTTATTCCTAGCCTGACGTATTGTGATAAAAAATTCCAGGTTAGAATCCTTAAGAGTAGAGAAGGCTTTTTTAATGCGTAAACCCGTTTTTTTTTTTTTTTTTTTTTTTTTTTGGGAACCCCACACTACAAGCTGGCTACCTGTTTGCGTAATGCATTTTTCCCGCCTTTCCCTCAAAATAAAGTCTGCAACTAGAAACAATAGAAGATTTATTAAATAATTTTGTTTGGTGAATAGGTATAGCCAGGATGCGGGAACCTAAAACTGGTTGATGTTAGATAGTAACAAGACTGGAGTTTGGACCTTTCCCTTTCAAAACGTTAAGAAATGCCAAAGTGCGTAAATAGACACAAAATAAAACAAAAAAACCTCCACTTGTAACCCGTGAACTTAGTTCAGAAATAAATAAGAATTGATCAGAGAGATATTTGAGGAATTTGGAACTTATAATAGAGCGAAGCAAGCGAAGTGTATGAAATTCACGGAGTTCTTTTAATTGCATTATGGAGGGTAAATTAAAATAAGGTAAAAATGATCATTTCGCTTGAGACCAAATATGAACTGGATACACTAATCTGTGCACGCTACAATTTGTTTGAAATATCAACGGTCATGTCGCTGATCACTACATCAAAGTAGTTGAAATGTGTCAAAACAAGAGTTTACAAGCAATGTCTTGACATGTAGTGGTAGATAGCCTGCAAGGCGTTTAAGACTGTGAATGGAAGCAAAGACCCGGTTGCATGTTGCATTGACTTGGCCAGTAAAACCCAAATGGTTATTCAAGAAAAGTCCCAGGTCACAGTATTCAAGATTTTCACCATCAACTATTAGTCTGGGTGCAGTGAGTAGGTCAATTTTAGTCAACCTACCGGATATTCGAGAAATTGGGCCCGAGTATTGAACGTTGCGGGTCACCGGATTTGACTTCCATCGTCCACGCTCCGTCTCGGGCGTCATAAATCAGACACATAGATCAGAGGTAGTCATTGATGAGCCGCAACAAATATATTTGTATGTGAAAGGTGTTGCGACGATGATCAAACATATCAACCCATCTCGCCTAGTTAAAGGCATTCTTGACATCAAGCGTAACAAGAGACTGGGCGGGAGAAATGGTTGTGCCTCTCGGCTCTCTCGACAGCTTTCTTGGCTTCGGCGATCGCGTCGACTGTTGATCGTACCTATCTGAAACCGTACTGACGAGGGCAAAGGTCCCAGGCAGCAACCACGGCAGAAGTCAGGAGGGAACGAATCAACTGTTGAAAAAGTTTTCCATTCGTGTCCAACATGCAGAGAGGTCTGTGGAAACACGGCAGTTCAAGATCACCTTTTTACTTTGCTGATAAGCACAAGCGTGGCGGTTTTCCAGGAAAATGGAATACCCCTACAACCAAGCATGCATTGTACATTTTCAGCAACAAGCTGAAATTGATGGTGAATATCTTCTTCAGAGCCTTGCTTTGCATCCCGTCTGGGTCAGGCGCCTTGTTGCTCTTCAGAACAAGAACGGAGGTTTCTACTTCCTTAATGGTAAAGAGCGGAACGTCCTCCATCCTTTTAAAGTCAACCAGAAGTCGCTGTGGATGTTCATTAAACAGGGCTGTGACCTCTCTACGGTTGTTCCCTCCATTATGGAAGGTGGAGAGCGAATTCCGAGTTTCTGGGTTACAACTTTGTAAACCAAACCCCATGGAGCGGAATCGACATCGTCTCGAGGTTTCCTCCAGGTGTTCGCCTTGCTCCTGTTGTTGGCCAGCAGAGAGACTGTCTCTAGCCTCCAACTTAAAAACTCTGTATGTGGGAATTCTCCCTTTGTTTGTGGCACTTTTTCTCCTAGGCATTTTCTTCTGAGTTCCGCAATCTCAAAATTCCACCAGTAGACGGGTTGCTGGTCGCAACGGAGTTTCCTTCGCGGCATAAACTGCCCGCAGGCCGAGACAATAAGCTCCGTCGTGGATGTTACCAATGCCTTGGCACCAGCCTCACCAAGATTCTCCTGAGCTCCCCGAGAGATGACTTTGTTGAACTTGACCACGTCCAGTTTTTTTTTCTTTTTTTTGTGTTCCACCTTCGTGGCCCTGCCTGAGATGCGGAATCTCTACGGTCATGACATGCAGATAAAAAAATAATATACTTCTGGACACAACCCGTGTCGAAATCCAACAAAACACCCTAAACGAACTTACAAAATTAAGAACTTAGATGTCAGTTTTGTTTACAATCTGAATACTCTCCACCATTCTATAGCTTGAGATCCTTGATAGAAGCGACTCAGACGCGAAGGTTACGCCATGGATCGTTTTGATTGGAATAACAGCAACGGAAAGATGGTCAAAAATATAATCGTAACCAAATTCATTCCATAACTTAAATACTTCATCAGGTATTATGTCCTTATTCTAAAATGTAGACTATATAAAAATTGTATTACGAATTTTATATTTAAGGAACTTTTTATTGTTTTTTACAAAAGAGTAGGCCTAATATTGTTAGGAAAATTGCATTTTATTCTTCTTGAAGAACAGGTTTTTTCGCATCCTTATGTCAGAACTGTTTATGTTGACCTATTTTATAAATAAGTGTCGCCACGGTATTTTTAAGTTTTCCGATGTTCACAGTGATGACAGACGAGTGCTTGGCAGCGACCTCGTTCGTGTTCCTGGTGGCGGGCACCAATGTGTCCTCCGTCATTGCGTACGCCTTGTACCGCTTGGCCACAAACCCACACTGTCAGGACAAACTCCATCAAGAAATCGATCAGGTCCTCAACAAGCACCAGACTCTCAATTCTGAAGCTCTAAAGGAAATGGTTTATTTGGACAAAGTTCTCAGCGGTAAGGACCTAATTAAGGATAGAGTAAGATATGTCAATAATTTAAAGGAATCGGGTAAACCTTTTCCCTAGATTCCTCGATACTCCTGCCATGCAAGTTAATACTATACTACAGAGTTGGGAAATTTCTACTTGAATAAAACATTATTTGATGATAACATACCTACTTTACATATGTTTAAAAATATCTCAATAGTAAAACTTACAATTTAACTATTTTACCCAAAAAATCTGGTTTATGCTTTTAATTTTCTTAACTTTATGAGCGTGGTCAACTGATTAATTTGGAGGAGCATGCACCATGAGTGAAATATAGCATGTAACAGCGCTGACCTCACTGTTCCAGAGACTTTGAGGATGTTTCCCACTGGTTCGTTTCTCGATCGCATCTGCACCATTCCTTACCGTATACCCGACTCAGACTTTGTGATTGAGAAAGGGACTCGGATCACCATTCCAACTTGGGCGATCCATTGGGACCCTCAATATTATCCTGATCCCGAAGTCTTCAACCCTGAAAGATTCCTGGAACCGAACTTCAAGCCTACCCCAGTCTACCTTCCTTTTGGGGATGGACCCAGGATATGTATAGGTAAAATATCAGTTTACTTTTTGTAGTGTGTTTAAAGTATTTTTTTTGTTGATCTTACGAAACTCTGCAAATAAAGCAATTAGCAATAGAAAAAATATGAAAATAGAGCAATTGCAATAAATTAACACCAGAGAATAAAAGTAAGAAAGATTATCAAAATAAAAATATTAAATAACATCAAATTCAAAATATTAAGGAATATTTCCCCTTATGAAAACATTCCATGATATTATTAAAAGAATAGTTACGATTATTTTTCTATAAAAATTTCTTTGAGAAAAAATGCAATAAAATATATTCTCTACTGTCTTTACTATTGTGCAGTATCAAGGCTCCGAGCATTTGCTCAGTTAACTTAATGAATTCTTCGTAGTAATCAATCAGTGACAGTAAGTTATAAGTACGTTAAAATACTAAGCTAGTGCAAAAAGTACTCTTTCCATTTGTCTAGCTTATTCGCTCCGGTCATAGCAGCCTTTCAGGATGTTAATGTAGGCCTATGGCTGCTGCTTTCTGGTATACTATATTTGTTGAACCACATGTTGAATCTGTAACACGTAGATCTACTTCTATGGTTAACAGCTGATTTCATCATCGTTACTAATAATTCATTTTACTTTCTCCCCCTATACAATACTATATGGAGTAAGTATTGTTTTCGTAAAATTGTTCGAATTTGAGTTGTTGGTTGAGTTAACCTTTTGGTGACCCCTTAGTACAAAAAAGTAATTTTAGGAGTGATGTCTGTATGTGTGAATGTGTGTGTGTCTGGATGTGTATGTGAATGTGTATGGATGTTATCAGAGTTAGAAAAAGCTCCAATGGGCTGATTTTTATTACATTTAGTATGTAAGTCCGGATCCAGGTTTTTTTTTTTTTTAGAATATTTTATTTTTAAGGTTAGTTTGCCCCCCCCAACACTCTCAAAATATGTAACAAAATCTAAATTTCTTGAAAATGCCTAAAACGATTTTGATTAAAATTTTGTGCTTTGTCAAGATTAAAATGCTAAATAAAATAACACCACCCGCATCTCCAAGAAAACCAACGGTTAAAAGTTAAAAAGCAAAAAATGTTTAATATATTCAGGATTTGACATTATTTTAAATCGTAAATAATTAACTAAACTTATTCGTATAACTGTTTTGTTAAACATTTTTATTCTTAATTGCGACTCTAAATTTCCTTTCAAACTTTTGTTACCTTTTAATATCTTCTATTTCTACTTAAATCATCATGAATGAAGGTAACTAACGTTGATAACAAAATCTAAGGCCTAACACAAGGTTTTTTTCTTGGCTCGAGCTTTTGGCACAGAAAATGTTGTTAAGGTTGAATAGTATGTTTTATTTATTTATTTCTATGTTGTGAGAAAATTCATCATAAAAATTAAACTCTAAAGTCAGACAGGTTCAAACCAAACTTCTGCATGAAACATTCCTCATGGTTAACTCACATTTTCATCAGTTTAGAAGGTCACTAATTACCATTTATTGAAAAAATCTTAAATTCTCTTGGTAAGTCCTTATGACAAGATAAAACTGTGAATCTCTTAAATTATAATAATCGTGGAGTCAAATTATCAAACGGGTTCAGGCCTAGTCTGCCATCTTAAAATTTTAGATCCAAATTCATATATTTCCAACAGTATCGGGTAATTATTTTCTGCCTAGATGATGCCTAAAATATTAGTTTATCAATTTGTTATTGATTTAAATCTCTTTATGACTTATATTCATAACTTACCACAGTTTTGTGGCCAAACGAATTCTTCGATCTTCCATTTCATGGCAAACTGCTTCAGAGAAAGAAGTTCTTCCTCGAAAGACTTCAACGAAAAGCTTGCAAGACAGGTTAGCCAACCGCTCAACGGCAAATCATAATACTAATGCAACTCCAATTGTATATATTACTAGGCACTATAACTGATGTCAACTTCAAACTCTACAACCTTCAATCCCTCACTCACCGTCCTAGTGCTCTAACCTTTTGAGCCACATAATTTATACTGAAAACTGTCTTTATTTACTACTTGTACTGTAAAACTCGTCCTTCAATGGTGTACTAAGTTTTGCAAGTCAAATTAAAAAAGTTAACCAAAATATATTGACCATTTTTGGGCGTTTAAAAAGTTAATTATTTAAAAAGTATTTTAATATTTAAAAATTTAATGAACATGAAATAATCTTGAATAGCTTTTATATTTATAACAGGTTTTCTTCAATAAAGATTTATGAATGTGTGTAAGTAAAGTAAAAAAAATTAGAATAAAAAAATTATTGGTAAAAATGTTATCAGTTTTACCATTTTTTTTTTTTTACTTTGACGTTTTTTCACTATTTCAAAAACAAAAACAGTTATTTTAACTTTTTGAAAAAAGTATAAAAATTACGATCTATAGTAATTTTTGTGCAACTGCATTGATTTTTTAACATTGGTGATATTTTTTTCTTAAAAGAAGTATAATGTAAAAATATCTAGCAAATAAAATGTGAAAATAAAGTTATGAGTTTCCCAAAATTATGATGGACCACATTCACATGTTATAATCTTTTTTTGCGAGAAAAAAAGTTTTTAATTTTACTTTTACTTTTTTGACATTTTTACCTAAAAATTACGTTATTTTTATATTGTGTGCTGACTGCGATTTGAGAGCATAGTCTATCACCAATATTATTACAAAGAATTGTTTAGGTTTCCCAAGCAACTGCTCGGCCCGCAGGAACTCTCTTGTGCGAGTAACCAACTGGCAAAGTTTGTTATACTTTTCACGAAACACGCCGTGTAACTGTCATTATTGTGTCACAGAATTGACATAAAACTTCATAATTCGTTGTCAATATTTTAATAGTGATCAGTTCACAAATACCAATTTATAAAGTCCTTACCAATTCATTCCGATTCACAAGGCGATTAAGAAAAGCCGGTTTCGTTTATAAAGAGTAAGTTTTAGAATTTATGTTTAGATTTTTAGGCCTACTTGAAATATATCGTACAGTAAATAGATTTTATTTGTAAACAAATTTTCATTTGTACTGTTTAGCCTAATTAAAACTTTTTTGTATTTTAATGCAAATGTAGATTTTAGAATGAACGTTTTTACCATTAAATTAATGTAACTTTTAACGAAAGATCTTTATAAGGCATATCAGCTTCTGATTATATTAAAATTATGAAAATAAAAATATTTAAAAATATTTTTTTCAGGAAATAGGTTTGCAGTTTTGCAAATGAAAGTCTGCATGGCCAGAATGATGTCTCAATATACAATTTCTCTAAGCAAGCAGATGAAACTCCCACTCAAACTTGAACCTAAAGGATTTATTCCTAGAATTCAAGGTGGAATTAAGATTAATGTCACAAAGAGAAAGTAAAAATACAGCCATTTTATACACAGTCACTTCATTTTCAGAATACTGTCTGTATGTGTGCGTAAATCTGAATTTTCGATTTTTAATATTTTGTTTTCATAAAACGTTCTATGTGCCATTTAAAAAAATAAAACATCAGAAAAAATAGAATTTTTATTTACAATTTTCCTCCTGTTAAGGTGAGTATACTAATAAAACCATAAAATGTATTAACTCCCATTTTATTAACTTCCTCCATGTATTAACTTCATATTTGGTATGCGTGTACACTTGGTTGATGTCTACATGCATGGCAGGAGGAAACCAAAACGAAGGCGCAAAAAAGTTTTATTATAAATCTTGAGAACGGCACTACGGATTTATTTCAAACTTGGTGTGTGGGTACACACAGTGTGAGCATATAATAAAATGCTAAACATCACTTCCCAGATCTAAGGTCAAATCTGTTGAAAAAAAATATAATTCACAATATTTTTATTCCCCGCTGGTGTAGGACTCTACTTTAGAGTCGCTAGGTATTTGTTAAGACCAAGACAAGCGTGTACTTGAGTGGTCAAGGTCAAATTAGTTGCAAAATTAAAAATCCCTTATTTAATTTTTTTTTTTTTTTTTTTTTTTTTTTTTTTTTTTTGTAACTCGCTGGCCTAGGTCTCTAGGGTAATATAATTTACTACATGCTTAACAAAGGTTAAATCTAGAGCAAAATAAAAAAGCCTATAATCATTAATATTCCCCTTGTCAAGAAAGTGCTATTATCTTTATGATGTAATACCAGTGACTATAGTCCACACACAGTTTACTAACAGACATGGCCCAAAAGGCCCGCTGGCGTAGGAAGCTAGGGCTCTACCTTTGCGTCACTAGGTAATATACATATAAATAAATATATATATATATATATATAAAACAAAGGTCAAAGCTAGAGCAAAATAAAAAAACTATAGTTAAAAATATGCCCTATGCCAAGTCAGTGCTATTATATTTATGATGTAATACCAGTGACTACAGTCTACAAAGTTTACTAACAAAGAGGGGCCTAAAGGCAAGCTGTCGTTGGAAGCTAGGGCTCTACCTTTGAGTCACTAGGTAATATAATTTAGTATATCTATAACAAAGGTCAAAGGTAGAGCAAAATAAAAAACCTATAGTTATCAATATCCCCCATGCAAAGTCAGTGCTACTATATTTATGATGTAATACCAGTGACTACAGTCTACACACAGTTTACTAACAGACATGGCCCTAAAGACCCGCTGGCGTAAGAAGCTAGGGCTCTACCTTTGAGTCACTAGGTAATATAATTCACTATATCTATAACAAAAGGTTAAAGCTAGAGCAAAATAAAAAAATATGGTTATAAATATTTCCCAAGCCAAGTAAGGGCAATTATCTTTATGATGTAATACCACTGACTACAGTCTACACGCAGTTTACTAACAGACAGAGGCCTAAAGACCCGCTGGTGTAGGAAGCTAGGGCTCTACCTTTGAGTCACTAGGTAATATAATTTAGTATATCCATAACAAAGGTCAAAGGTAGAGCAAAATAAAAAAACCCATAGTTATCAATATTCCCCATGCAAAGTCAGTGCTATTATCTTTATGATGTAATACCAGTGACTACAGTCTACACAGTTTACTAACAGAGAGGGGCCTAAAGGCAAGCTGTCTTTGGAAGCTAGGGCTCTACCTTTGAGTCACTAGGTAATATAATTTAAAATATATATAACAAAGGTCAAAGCTAGAGCAAAATAAAAAAGCAATACTTAATAATATGTCCTATGCCAAGTCAGGCCAATTATCTTTAAGATGTAATACCAGTAACTACAGTCTACACACAGTTTACTAGCAAACAGGGGCCTAAAGGCCCGCTGGCGTAGGAAGCTAGGGCTCTACCTTCGAGTCACTAGGTAATATAATTCACTATTTCTATAACAAATATTAAAGCTAGAGCAAAATAAAAAACCTTTAGTTAGTGATATTTCCTATGCCAAGTCAGTGCTATTATCTTTATGATGTGATACCAGTGACTACAGTCTACACTCAGTTTACTAACAGACAGAGCCTAAAGGCCCTCTGGCCCTCTGTCGTAGGAAGATAGGGCTCTACCTTTTAGTCACTAGTGAACCGCACCACCGCGGAAGCGCACCCGACCTTTGGAAACGTGCCTGCCCAAGGCGCTCCACGGGAGGGGCTCACCAACGCTCTCAGGAGTTCAAAATAAAAACAAACTTGTGGAACCAGAAATTTAATTTTAAAAAAATCAACAACAGCAAAACAGTGGAAAAGACGGTAACATCCAAGGTCCACAATGATTAAATTTATCGACAAAATATTTTATTAGGAAGTCAATGTCACCAAGGTAGGCCAACCAGAATATCGATTTTCAAAATTCTAAAACAACAATATTTCAATTCATCCCCTTTTCTGAAACCTTTAACTTTAACATTGCAATTGATAAATTAATTTAATAAATAAATAACGACAAGTAGATTTCAATAAATAAACATTACAAATTACAAACACAAAATACACAAAAGAATTGGCGTGCCGAATTTTGCAGGTTATCAAAAATAATTCAACAAGGAGACCTGTGGCGCAGGGCGGGCTCCTAATGGGATATTAACCTAACATAAATACTTCAAATAAATAAATACTGTCACACGTAAATCACAAAATATCACAGTTCATTGGTGGAGTGGCATATCACAGCAGTCCGTCTATGGCATCATGGCACTGGGGAAAAGAGCGTCGGCCCGCAGCTCAGGCAAGTTGGGGACCAAAGCCAAATATGTCCCCTAGGTGTGCAGGTGGGCGGACCAAGCCGGAACCATCGTCTGCATGGAGTTGTTGGGTGGGACCAAGTCCCCAGCTGGACCCTGGTAAACCCCAAAATTTGCCAATATTTTTCCATTTGAAACTCTTTCGGTTGGCAAATAGTGCCAGCAGTGCAAAAGGTAAAATTGCCACAGAAAATATCCACTGTTCCAGTTTGGACAGTTTGCCACTACTGACCACAAAATACTAACTTTTCAGTTTTAATCATTTTACACATTTTTTTTTTCAAAATTGTGACAGAAAAACATTTAAAAAAACAGACAGTTTTACTTTGACTAGAAAAATTACAGCAAGGATGAAATGAGATAGGCTATAGGCCTACTCAGAAGATGAGTAAAACAGGGGGTGTGAATAAAGCTAAAACTTGAGACATGGAAAACAGTTAAACTACATCTTAATATTAATTCTACAAGTAAATTGAACAAGTTGAAAACATTTGACCATGTTTAAAGCGTAAAAGAAATCAATTTTTAACATCACAACAAAATTTCGGTTTTGGCGGACATTGCCCTTCAATTAAGCACATATCTCAAAAAGTTACCGACCGAATTAAAAAATTTTACCTTTAAAAGTAGGACCAAAAGTGAGGCTTCAAAATAAAATCAATTACTTTGAAAGCACACAGTGAAAAATTTGTGCGTCGGGCAGGTACAGTTCACCACGGTCCTAAGACACTTCACCGGACGTCGAGTCACAGCTGGTGAAAAGAAGAAAAACAACACAGAACGTTTTAGAAAACGACTGACAGCACACACTGGCCAGATGAAACACAACACTATAACAAATGAGACGTGACATCACGCATGGTGGGCAAAACGTCACGACTCAACCTCCCCCTCCAGAAAGGTAACCTCCCTGCAACACAAAAGGCAAACAACCTCTCCCCAAAACTAGAAGAACACTCACACCAGGAACGCTCAGGACAGTCTGAAAACGGGGGCGTCAAGCTTTCCCAAAACCAGGGGACTACGCACCCAAGGTAATTTGTGCAGGCCTGCAAAAAGAGAAACAGGGAAAACCCAGAACAGAGTGAAGGGGACGGAAAGGTGACCAGGCTTCCTGGCCCTGGACACTTAAAGCACAGACTTCCGATCTTCTTAAGGATTCCCGCGGTAAGGTTTAAGATGACAGATGTGCACCTTCCGCAAAACCTTTCCTGTCTAGGGAGCTCCCAGCCGGGCCGTCACAGGAGTGAGGAACTCCAAGATGCGGTGGGGTCCTGTCCTCCTGTAACACAGCTTGATGGGTCTCTTGTCAACAGCCGAATTGGCTGGATGAGCCTTGCAGAAAACTAGATCCCCAATCTGTAAGGGGTTGTCAACTCTACCTGGGTTGTATTTCCTCCTCACAAGTTCCCTAGCCTTAATGAGATTACGCCTGACCGCTTGCCAAGTTTCCTTGATATCGGGTGTATTAGGCGGTGGCAGTAGGTCGAGAATTCTCCAAACATTTGAAAAGGGGTTGTTTGGTTTGAAACCAAACATCAACTCGAAAGGAACCACCTTGTGACTCTCATGGGTAGCATTGTTGAAAACGAATTAAATCCAAGGGAGCTCTTGATCTCAGGTTGTCTGTCTTTCAGCATGGAAAGCGATAAGAGCGGAACGAAGATTTTGGTTGAACCTCTCAGCATGTGAATGCTGTGGGTAATAAGGGGACGTGGTCACATGGTGGATGCCATGCCCAAAGCACATTCTTTTGAAAAGATGGGAAACAAGTTGGGTTCCGCTATCGGAAACTATGGTGGCGGGGATTCCAAAGTGTTGGAACAGTTGGGTGCGAAGTACCTGAACAGTGAGCTGTGCAGTGGCAATTCTTAATTGAAAAAGCCAGCAGAACTTTGAGAAGGCATCCACACAAACAAGATGGAAATTGTTTCATGACTTGCTACGTGGGAGAGGCCCAACATAGTCGATAAAAACCTTCTGCAGAGGTCTCCCCGCCACCTCAGATGACAACAACCCTAGCTTGGTATTCTGAGCGGGCTTGCTGAGCGAGCACGTTTGGCAAGAACGCACCCGCCCAGAAATGTCCCGGTCCATACCCTTCTAGACGAACAGTTCCCTAATCTTGGAGATGGTCTTTTGGATCCCTAAATGGCCACCCACAGAGGAAGACTGAAAATACTCAAAGACCATCGGAATAAGAAGACTTGGCAGCTCAATTTTAGGTCTACCCTGTTGCCGAGCTCGACAGCAGAGGGCACCCTGGGACAGAAAATAAGGGGGGTGGGCTCACCATTCTGGAGATCACCAATGATTTTAGCCAGCTCAGGATCATTTAACTGGTGGGGAATGATATCGGAAAAGGCCAGAGGAAATTCCAGAAGCACGGCTCATCCCGTCTGCTCTGAATCAGCAAGGTGGTCGTCAGGTGAATGATACATCCTAGAAAGCGTGTCTGCAATGACATTCTGAGTTCCTCGTACGTGTTGGACGGTAAACTTAAGGGACGAAATTTGTACCACCCAAAGACCAATTTGCCCGAGCTGGCGAGGGTGTGCGAGAAGCCAGGAGAGTGCCTGGTTGTCGGTCTCCAGCAAAAATTCGTTATATTCAAGGAAATTTCGGAACTTGTTTACACCGAAGACAACAGCCAGACACTCCAGCTCGTATACAGAAGAACTTTTCATCTCGCAAGATGTCAAAGTCCAAGAGGCGAAAACGATGGGCTGCCTAACACCATCTACTTCTTGGGAAAACACGGCCACAATGGCTTGTGAGGAGGCATCCGTCTACAAAATGAACCTACGACTGAAATCCGGCATCTCAAACACAGGAGGTTGCATTACTGCCTCCTTCAGGAGCTCAAAGGACGTCCGCTGCGCTTCACCCACTCAAACTTGGCCCCTATCTTTCTGAGCACATTCAAAAGTGCGGCCAACTCCGCAAAATTGGGGATGAAGCGCCGATAGAAATTCACTATACCAACAAACCTAGCAATGTCTTTGGCGTCCTTGGGGGGAGGAAACTCCCGGATGGCTTGAATCCTAGCGGGATCTATGCGGACACCCTTGGAAGAGACCAGATGGGCCAGAAATGAAATTTCGGCTTGAGCGAAACTAACTTTGTCCGGATTCACGGTAAGGCCAGCCCTACGCAACCGAATCATAAATTCCTCCAGATGAACAAGGTGGTCCTCAAAACTCTCACTGTAAAAGAGAAGGTCGTCCAAGTAGTTGAACACAAACTTGAACTTCACATCGTGAAAAATGAGCTTCCGATAATCGATCACCATACGAACTTTCCATTTTGCATCGAGACAAGAAATGCTGGACTCGCATAAATGGAATTGGAAGGTTCGATTACCCCATTTTTCAGCAGGTCATCGATGATGCCTCTGAGAGATTCCATTTTGGGTAAAGCTAACTTGTACGGATGAGAACGTACAGGACAAGTGTCTGTGAGACAAATGTCATATTCTAGCAGATTGGTAGTCCCAACCTTGGCGTAAGCACCTCAGGGAAAAGTTTGCACAGATCCCTGATAGCCTGCACCTCCGTCGGAGCTAGATGCCCTAAAGGATCAGTCTCGCTACCATTCTCTGCCTCAGGCTCTACAGCAGCAGCGGCACTCAATACCTCATCAGCAAAGGGAATGGACACTCGTCTGGAAAACCGAAAATAACACTGATCTCGAAATAAATCCAAAATTAGGAAAGTGTGTTTGATGAAATCCGCTCCCAGGATGATCAGAAAGCAAAGGTCCTTAGCCACAAGAAAGCTCCACACCCAGGAAAAATTCTCAATCTTTATTTTGATCTGAGCTTCGCAACTTATGGCGAGAGGTGATTTAGGAGCAGTCCAGCATATAGAAGAGTTTGGCTCAGTCTCAGTCTGCCTGATGAAACCTCCAGAAAATAATTCTTCATAAAATGCAAGAAAGATAAGACAACGGGCGGCTCCAGAATCCCCCATCGAGGCAACCCCGCGCATCCCCCGCAACAGAGGCTCCTTCTCAGCGAAACCGGGTCTAATTACCTCTTTGAACCCCTTTAGCAGCATTCCACTAGAAGTCTTGGAACAAATCTTAACATCATCTTTTACTTTATTCCCCGAGGACCCCCGTGACAAGAACCCCCGGGTCCTCACGAGTTTTTTGGAGGGTTAACATTCCTTCTTCCTTGCCTGCAGTCACGTCTGACGTGACCACTACCACCGCACCCCCAAAAGGTAGGAACACGCCTCTGTTGCTCATTGGTGGGAGACACATGGGATACCCCGTCAGAAGCCGCCGCGACACCGGGTCCGTTTCGGAGAAGATGCCCCAGGGACTGGGCGCTTTGAGAATCAGCGGCCTGGACAGTGCGTCGCGAAGGAGGACGGTCTTGGAGCGAAAACAAGCTGGGATCTCTCCCCAGCATTGAGACCCATGAGAATGATGTCCACCAGCTGAGTCTCGGTGAGATCCAACCGCACCACTCGCCCCATCATGCGGATGTCATTGGCAAACTGGCTGAGGGACTCTTTGGGTGCCTGCGGGCGGAAAAATCTCTCAACCTTCAGTCTTTTCATAACTTGGAAAGGGACAAAGAAATTCAACACATCAGAGTGAAAGAAATCAAAGTTTGTTTGGCGTTTGAGGCAGTCTAACAATCTGTCACTCAATGGTTTCCTGGAAAGTGGAACAAGAAGCTCCAACAACATGATATCGGAGATGCCAGGATGTTCCTTAATTCTCAAAACCTTTTCCAGAAACTTGATGAGTGTCTCAATATCCAGTCCCTCAACTGGTCGAAGGTCCTGCAAGGCGGAGGAGAGAGGATGTGGCAATTTCGCGAAGGCACCGCAGAAACCCTTCTGCGACGCATCCGCAACGGAAACCACAGGGGCGGGGACAGATGCAACTGGGGCGAGGAACAGGGCCGGCACCCGCAATCACTCCATCCGTCCCATGGACCACCTCCTGGGTAGCTACAGGGGGAACGGAGGCCACAGACCCTCCACCCGGCCCAGCCCCCAAAGCACCAGCTCCTCCCCCCCTCGGCAGACGCCACCGCAGTTCACTCGAGGCCCATAGGCCAACTTTGAGCCAGTCCAAGGATGCCTCGGACTTGACTTCGCAGACTCCTCACATCTGGTGCAGGGGCCTCCCCACGTGACAGGACCTCAAAAACCAGCTCACCCTTGCGCAGGTCTTCCGGAACAATTCCCGACATCGTGTCCTCAGCCAGCTGCCACAAAAAAAAACACAGCAACTTATCAGAAATACCGTTTAGAACATCTTGGAAATCATCAATTTTGGATCCAGAGAGAGAGAGAGAGAGAGAGAGAGAGAGAGAGAGAGAGAGAGAGAGAGAGAGGCTTGAACGAGGTTGCAAGGAAACCAATATTAATTTTTTTATTTATTCATTTTTTATTAATTTTATTTATTAATTTTTTTATTGTTGATTATTTTTTTTTAATTTTACTCCTGCATCCTCACTATGCCCATGTATAATATTATGACAATAATTCATGTCAACTCCTGAGAGTGTTTTTAGTTTGAAATGGATTTGATGTGAGCTCGTTTCCCACACACAGGCGTTAGCCCATGTGGGAAACTAATTTCATATAGATCAGTTTTGTAGATCAGTTTTTTGTACGCTATAAAATACTGTACTTCAAAGGCCATAGTTGAAAAATTGAAGTATGTTTTTGCAAATTTTTCTATAGCAAAAACAATAGCTACCGACAACGCAAGTTACTTTACTTGCAACCTATTCAAGGCGTATTTATTCAAAAATTACATAACCCACAGAACTACCCCCACTTATAAAAGTAGCGGAAATCGGACTGAACGCATACTCAGAGATTTAGGCACCTTGTTAAGAGGTTTTTATCATGATAAGCAGACTGAATGGGACAGTGTATTTGACATGGTACAGATCAGTCTAAATACAGCTATAAATTCATCCACCAAAACCATTGCATTTAAATTAATGTTCCAGAATGAGCCTAGCTGCACATTGACAAATTTGTTGGACCTGAATAACTTAATTTCAAACAAATTAACACTTGAAGAAAGGAAGGAAAATCTAAGGAAAGCCATAAATAATGCAAGAAAAAGTATCCAGCAGAACAGAAACCGACTGAGATTTTCTCCCTCAAAATCAAGACACCCATCTTCTATCTACTAGGAATACGTTCCGATGTCCGTCCCGTACGAGAATTTTTACTCACTTTTTAAGTTATTAGGTGACGCTTTTTATGATTAATTTTTTTCTGAGGGAGAGGTGAGAAAAATGCATTACGCACACAGGTGGCAAGCCTGTAGTGTGGGGCTCCCCTAAAAATGGGTTTACCCACTAAAAAACCTCCTCTACTCTTTAGGATTCTAACCTGTAATTGTTTGTCACATTACGTCAGGCTAGGCCTAAATTTGGCTAACGCCGGTGGGGCTCACTCCTTATCCAGCCACTCGATCAAGGGATCTGGGCCACTTCGCGGTCCAGATCGGGTTTCTTTTCCAGGAGGATGCCCCGGACGAACTGTGATAAACAATCCCAGTTGCCCTCATCCTCCAAGATCTTTTGGCAGACCGAGTCCACCGAAAATGCACCAAAAATTTGTGTGGCCTTCAGGCGGGACCCTTCCCAACGGGAGCAGCGGAAGAATTTGTGTTCCGCATCGTCAGGAACGCCCGGGCAATAAATGCAGTCCGGTGAACCGGTCTTGCCCACCCGGTTCAGGTACGACAGACAATAGCCGTGAATTGTCAAGAATTGGCCGCCGTTCCACCCATGGTTGGACGTGCTTAATAAGTCGCGCAGTCCATCGTCCTCGGGTGTCGTGCGCCCAGCTGTGTTGCCACTACTGGAAGGTTCGGGAGCGCTCTTCTGTTCTTGCCGTGTCATTGCCAATCTCGCCTTGTCTCTGATAAATTGCCTTCTTCTCTCCTGCCAAGAGCTTGACAGGGATAATTCCGGCGACCACCAGGACGGCAGGCTCGGACACTGTCCGGTAGGCGGAACACACCCCGAGCACCACTCGACTTTGAACTCGGGCGAGTCGCAACCTGTACTACTCTTTATCGAGAGCGTCTGCCCACACCTCTGCTCCATAAAGAAGCACGAACTGAACCGCGGACATCAACAGACGTCTTCTGCTGGATCGTGGAACCCCGACATTGGCCATCAGCCTACTAAGGTAAGAGACTACCTTAGCGGCCTTGCCCGCTGTACAGAAGATCTGATCCCTCCAGCTTAACTTGGTGTACACCATAATCCCGAAGTACTTAGCAGCACGAGTTGATTGGACCACCTCCCTTCCCACTCGGAACAGACCAACGGTGTCCATCCTCTTCTTCTTATAGATTACAATCTCCGTCTTACGGAGAGCAAGCGTGAGACCGTGATCGGACATCCATGTGTTGACCACACGCATGACTTGGTTCAACTTTAGTTGGGCCAGCTCAACGTTGCGTGCGACAATGAGAGCTGCGACATCATCGGCGTACCCAACCAAAGTGGTTTAATCAGGCATCTCCGAACTCAGGAGGCTGTCATAGGCAACGTTCCAGAGATCCTGGCCGAGTATTGAATCTTGCGCGGCACCAGAAGTGACTTCCATCGTCCACGTTCTGTCCCTTGTGTCGTAAATAAGGCTTTGAGAGCGGAGATAATCCTCGATGAGTCGCAACAGATATGCAGGAACGCGAAAGGTGTTGCGAAGCGCATCAAACATATCGACCCACCTCGCCGAATTAGAGGCATTCTTGACATAAGCGTAACAAGAAGCACTACTCAGCGAGGGAAATGGTTGTGGCTCTCGGCTCTCTTCACAGCTCTCCATGGACTTCGGTGATAGCGTCAATCGTTGACTGTCCCTTTCTGAAGCCATACTGACGGATCAGATTCTCGAACAGCTTCCCAGCCGTGTCCAACGTGTAGAGAGGCCTGTGGGACGACGACAGCTCGGGATCACCTTTGCCCTTGCTGATCAGTACAAGTCTTGCGGTTTTCCATAGGGAGCCGGAAACACCCCTTCTACCAAACAGGCGTTGTACATTCTCAACAACAAGTCAGCATTGATTGAAAATACTTTCTTTAAAGCCTCGCTGGGAATCCTGTCCGGGTCAGGAGCCTTGTTGCTCTTTAGGGAGAGAACGGAGGTTTCCATCTCCTCGAATGTGAAGAGTGGAACGTCATCTAACCGTCCAAAGTCAACCGGCGTACATCCTAGGCCTAGCCTACAAATAAATACATACAAACAATGATTTTAGCTAAGACCTCAAAACAAGCAAGTAACTTAATAATAATAATGCTTGCAATATTAAAGGTAAATAGATTGTAGAGCGAAAAAACAATACAATTGAAAATCCATGATTGCAAATTAATAAAAATCAAGTAATGTAAGTATTGTAGAATTACGCTTACTTAACACATGCATATTTTGTTACCTGAGACACAGGCTACAATGGCACAACACATTCTAATTAGTTGTTCAATTTAAATCTTTCTCCCAAATAGATATTAGTTGTATCACATAAATTAGTTAATCGCATAATTCCGTACAACAGCAATTCATTCCGCATCAACATGCTTATCTTTTGGTATAATTTATAACTTCAACAAGTAAACATCAGTGGTGATCTATTTAATTTAACAAATAGGTCTGTCAAAATATCGATTAAATTTTATTTTAGAACGTAACATAACAGCGAGCAGATATAAACAATAAAAGGTTATGTTGTTTTCAGCGTACACAGCGACAACTCAGCTGCGATGGGGAAATATAAACTAATCATAGCAACTACAATACATTAGTCAAATCATGTAGCCTAAACAACTAAAGTTCTGTCAAAAATTCCGGAAAATAAGCTTTTTTAATACTTGAAAATAGTTGCTCGATTATAGTTTATTACCTAGTTTAAAATACTTAAAATCTAACCTGAGAATTTCATTGAAATCAAATTATTAATAAAACAGCCTTTTGGGGGTCTAAAATTCGCCTAAGTGAAATTTAAAGTCGATCGTATAGAATTTTTATACTCTATGTTCCATAGAGTAGGTAAAAATTCAATTAATAGGCAAGCATGTTTCATTTCCTCCTTTTTTTCTCAGCTCGTGTGCGTAGTAGGAGAAATTCGCGCATACCGTTAGAAAGGTATAGTCGTGTAGATGAGCAGAATCCCATCCTAATTCAGATCGGCCCCTAGGGGTACGCCCTACATGCTTTGAAAGTTTCAATGTTAATCTTATGGGAGAAGGATAATTAATTGAATCATGAGACAGCTGTTGCAACAACAAATGCTAGCAAATGAGGAAGAACAGATGTTTAAGTTATAAAACATTCTAAAACTAACAGGCTCTAGATCAACTGATTTTTTGGTCGAATTTCGACCACCGGTCTATCTCTAGTTCAAGCTGAATTCGCTAGTCTACATCAGAACTCATTATTTAAGCAACAAATGCAAGAAATTTTTCAAGAAACTAGCTCCGAGATACATTGGAATCTTCCGGATAATCCATTGGTTAACTGATGTTACTTGTTTAGTGCAAAGGACAACAGATCCCACTGATGTGAGAAAAACCCACATAATTCACTTAAAACTTTATGAAGCTGGTTAGTTTAAAAAAAATTACACTTTAAGTTTCAGTTAATGTATCATCGTCAGTCAACATGATCATTTGACACTTTTCGTCTTAAAATACAGTAAAACCAAAACAAAACATGTTTTAATGTAATTGTAGGCGTTTCTCAGACCACAATTCATCGTCCCTATTACGATCAGAATGTATTTATGATTTGCATACTCAGTTTATTTTACAATTTAAATCATTATACCAACAGTAAAAATCAGCAGTCAATTTGCAATAGTTTGTAAGGTTGGTAACGCTCCGAGTAGAATTTTTCGTAGCTCAAAGTTGCTCAAAGTCACAAAACGTCTTATTATAGTATTATTACTCTAGGAATATTTTTGTCATTTGGATATTAAACATTCTTCGCTCAATACTATCATCTGGTCTCTCGTTTCAAAATCAAACTGTAACATATGTTTTAATGTACACGAAGCACATTTTTTTTCGAATTTCTATGCTATTCTCATGGAGGATGTTTTACGTGATTTCTCACTTCCGATTATGGACGATGTATGGAACTGTATGGACCCTCCGATAATTTTCCCTTGTGTATGTGACCGAGACCTTTAATTTGAGACCCCTCCCATCTTTCTGCAATTTGTATAACGCTCACAGTTTTGCTAAAGAAATTTCGCTTACCTAATTATACATAGATATAAATAGATTGATTCTCTCTGTGTGAATTATTTTATCATCTTCACTCAATGTTATCATCTGTGTCTCATTTTAAAATTAAACCATAACACATGTTTTAATTTACACAAAACAGACGTTTTTCAAATCCCCATGCTATTCTTATGGAGGACGGCTTACGTGATTTCTCATTTCCTGTTAACATTATGGACACGCCGATAGTTTTCCCTCGTGTATGGGACCGAGACCTTTAATTTAAGACCCCTCCCATCTTTCTGCGATTTGTATAACGCTCACAATTTTGCTCAAGAAATTTGGCTTACAGAATTATTTATACTAGAGGTCACCTCCTGATCGAAATTCGATCATAATTTCAGTTGTTGATCTGGACCCAAGAAGTTTAAAAACATTTTAGAACTGAAACATCTGTTTTTAGCAGTTGTTTTTACAACATCTGTCTAATGATTTAATCAAAATTATCCACCCTCCATGAGATTAACATTGGAACTTTGAAAGAATGTGGGGCGTAGCCCTGGAGTCCGATGGGAATAACAATGGGATTCTGCTCATCTACAGGAGTATACCTTTCTAAAGGTTTGCTCGGATTTCTCCTACGATGCACACAAGCTGAGAAAAAAGGAGGAAAAGAAACATGCTTGCCTATTAATATAGGCCTATAGATAGATTGTCAACTTGTAAAACTTTAAATAGATTTTTCTTGAATGTGTTAATATTCCAAATAATTAATTATCATGCATTTATTTTTATTTAAATGTAAATTGTGATGTAAAGTATTGATAGTTTTCCTGTTCATTTTTGCATTGAAAAGCACATGTGGAATTTTATAATGAATTTTGTATAAATAAGTTTTCAATAATTTTTTTACCAAAGAACTGTTTCACATAAATTTGTATAAAAAAATTTAAATGTAATTTACCTCATATTATTATTCTGGGAAAGAAGATGTTATGCCAGTACTGACCCCAGAGAGGGAGGGCGCGTTAAGAGTCATCTTCACCCCTGAGCCAGTAGTCCATTGTTGCGCAGTCGGCAATGTTAATCATACGGGTTTTAATGCAAAACATGGTATTTGTTTCCCCTGTTTCGGACGCCGTTTTTCAACCGATTTTCTTTAAACTTGGTAAGTGTTTAGTTGAATAGTTATATTAGGTCTCTTATACCTCGAAATTTTGAAAAATTAACAAATATTACTCTCTGTGATGTCACAAAGTAACTCGATTTTCCTTTGTAATATTTCAAAATTTAGTAAAATTTTCAAAATTTCAAGGTATGAGGGACCTAATATAACTATTCAACTAAACACTTAACAAGTTTAAAGAAAATCGGTTGGAAAACGGCGTCCGAAACAGGGGAATCAAATACCATGTTTTGCATTAAAACCCGTATGATTAACATTGCCGACTGCGCAACAATGGGCTACTGGCTCAGGGGTGAAGATGACTCTTAAGCAGCCACACTCTGGCGCGAAGGGATATTTACTGATACAGTAATCATACAGTAATTGTATTTAGGGCCTATAGCATTTCAAATAGGTCTGATAAAATAGTCTTAAAATTAATTTGCACTCACTCGCACATATCAGTGAAATAACAAGGATGTAACTAATTTAATTTTGAATTAAATCAAAGATGTCGTTACTCAAATGTCAAGAGTTTCCTTGAAAATTGACATATAAGTCTTTGAGAGGTGTGTTAGTGTATTACAAACGAAGGCTACGGTAATTGAAACAGTGTCCAACGGTTTGGCTTAAAATTTTCAAATTAAATGCAAAGTACCTCATTTCCCAATTGGTACCTACGGGAAGTGACAGGTACAAGAGGTTGGCATGACAACGCTTTTACACAGATATGAGTCGGCAAATGTAATCTAATCATTTAATAAAAGAGGGAGCCGAAGACAGAGTTGCACGCTTCGGTCTGTAAGGACCACTGGCACCAAAGATACTGTTGTCCTAGTCTTAGTACGGGTACCTTATAGTACAATCGGTTATTTTTAGTCCAATTTGTGAAATAGCATCAACATATCTCATCGACCATGACTGTGCAGGAGAGAGTAGAATATGACACCAACAACTTACGCTCTACACTCGCTCAAGTATGTATTTTTGTACTATTGATTTGAACTTATGATGATTTTTTTATTAATTCGTTTAAAAAACTAATAATACTGTGTGGATTGAATGTATTAATTTATATACCTTGAAAAATATGAAAGAAAGTAAATCATGCACTGAGTGTCACTACAGTAATGGAATGAATTATAAACTATTTAATAGACATTTGTTTATACACTATTGAGGGGAAACTTTGTCTTATATATGGTTTTTGGATGTTTGGTAAATTTTAAAGTATAATCTCTTTGTTTCTTCTGTAAATCCTGTTTTACCATCAATAAAAAATCGGGTTTGAACTTTAACATTAGTTAAATTGGAAATGAAACTATTATAGTGAAAAAATTCAAATTAAGTCTCGTAAATTAACAAGAATGATAACTCTGGCAAATAAGTATCATATATGCGTATGTGGTTAAAGTAAAGCTGCAATCCGGAAATCCTACGATCAAAGGTTTTCTTGTGTAGTTCTATAACAAAACACGCATTAAATTCCTGATTGTCCCTGAGTTACTACACTTATATACGTTCACGCACAATCTACCAACTATATTTTGAGTTAATATGTAAATACATCGCAACAGACATTCCTCGTTAGTATTATAGATACGATTATGCCTGCAATTTAAAATTACAAACTATAATAATTAATACAGTTACATGAAAGTGAAAATCCATGTTGTATTTTTTTGTGTACTGAAGTGGGGCTTTAAGTGGTTGATTTATAAGTGTTGTTTTATCTCAAGGAGATTATTTCATTAAACTCTAGCACATCTTCCGGCAATACTTTCCTTAACCATATCTCAAAGGTTATCAGGATTTTAAAAAGTGTTACTACTATGGGCGCCCCCAGAGTCCTTTTTTTACCTTTGACCTCGGGCTACCCCTACCCCGTCCCACGCGCTGCGCTCTCTCTCTCTCTCTCTCTCTCTCTCTCTCTCTCTCTCTCTCTCTCTCTCTCTCTCTCTCTCTCTCTCTCTCTCTCTCTCTCTCTCTCTCTCTCTCTCTCTCCCAACCCTTTTATTGCACCATAACCAGTTCTGCTGCTTTTTGACACTTCTGGGAGTTTTTTCTGAATAATTATTTTCTATTTTATAGTCCATGATTATCAATTGGTTTTTAGTTTATTCTAATTGGGTTATTATGCGATTGTATAAAAAGTTTTTTTTAAATAATAAAATAAAATGTTTTAGCGATTCAATACAAAACTGGGATGTTAATGCTATTCAGTTTATTCATTTGGTTGTTTGTAAATATTATCGAAAAATATTATCGAATATTTTAATTGGCTCAATGCAAAACTGTGAACCTTCAAGTAGGATATATTCGATTTATAAGTCAGTATTGATTTGTTTTTCATTGTTTCGAAAGTTATTCGGTTGCGCAATAGAAAAAATACTATAGGGAATACGATTCGATATATCGATCTTATACAAATTCATTTGGTTGTTCATATCGTGGAATACTTTAAATTACTTTAAGGGGAATACGTTTTGAAATATCGATTGTATAAATTCGGTTTTGTTTATTTGGTTGTTCTTATTGAAAGTACTATACATTAATAGGGTGCTCTGTAATTTAAAAATAATAGAAAAGTAATATTAAAATAGGATGATCTGGTTTTATTTTATATTCCTTAATATACATTACTATGGAGGAAACCAATTCGATACATCGAAATTCATTCGATTTTTTCATTCGGTGTTTCCATTGGTTGTTCATACAGAAAACCACTATTCATTACTTTTATTATGTTAATTGCAAAAATGTAGATCGAATAAAATATATTTGGTTGTTCAATATTGTCAAACACTATAATATTCCAGTTTTAATACTAAACAGTATGGATTATCTCTTATATTAATACTTGAGGGCTGTTTTTTGTGAACAAAACTCCTCCGTTATTTCTGGACCGATTTTAACGTTTAAGGTGTCAAAAGAATGGTCTCAGTTTGCAGTTTTGCATAAAGGTTTTAGATTTTTGATATTTTAATTCTGAAGCTCATGGGAAGCCCTTAAAGTTAGTTTTTTGTCCATAAGATTAACATGGGGAACAATTTTTATTGAATTGCAAAATAAAACAGCTGTAGATTGTAAAATAAACAAACACATGTTATAAAAAATAGCTGAATAGAAGTAACTAGAGATCGCCTCCTGATCGAAATTCGATCAAAATTTCAGCTAACCGGACCCTAGAAGTTTAAAAACATTTTATTAATGAAACATCTGTTCTCCCCGTTTTTCTTGCAGTTGTTTTTATAACAGCTGTCTAAAGATTCAATCAATTACCCCTCCTCCATAAGATTAACATTGGAACTTTGAAAGCCTGTGGGGTGTAGCCCTGGAGTCCGATTTGAATTATAATGGGATTCTGCTCATCTAGAGGACTATACCTTTCCAACGGTATGCGCGGAATTCTCCTACGATGCACATGAGCCGAGAAAAAAGGAGGAAACGAAACATGCTTGCCTATTAATATATAGATTGGACTACTCTGGTACTGAAATATCAAACAAATTTCCTACTTTAATACACAGAGTGTCTATTGTGTGGAACAAATCGTGTGTTTACCTTTTTTCTCAAAGTGGTAGACTTTATTACTTGAACATTGTATTTATGTGTATTTGGGCACAAAAATAAGTTTAGTAACTAAACCCCAGAAAATTCATTTTCATGTACAAAAACAGGTTTGGAAATTGAAATTTTTGAAATTCTTACGGGTTGTCGGATTGGTATTGAAACAACGACGAAAGTTAACAAAATAAAAAAAAAAATGTTTGCGCATGGGTTTTCAAACTGCTGTGGACTAGGAAAAGGGATAGTTGGTTGTTAGCGTAAATTTACTAACCGTTTTACTGTGAGACTATAACAAATTTAATACAGAATGCTACAGATATTAAAACACCTGTTTAAAAAAGACGGTATTTAAAAGTTTTTTACCTCCAGTATAGATACCAAGCTTATTGCAAAATGGTTTGTATAAGGATAAATTTTAACTAAAATATGAATGCAACATCAAACCAAAATTGGCCGACAAAGATGTAGATTTTTTTAATTTGTAATTTGTTTGTTTAAATTCTGTAATGCCATAGAAATTTAAGTTAAAGAGGATTTAGTCCGTTATAAATAGTAACGAGGTGGCCCGTGCGCAAATTGCGCATTTTATGATTCTGTACGAGAGAAACTAACCTAAATGTTGGTTATGAAATGACACCGAGATATATTTTTGTTTACAATCTGACTTAAAATTTCGTCTGCAAGTAATCACCTGTTAAGTCACAATTCACATTTATAAACATCGTACAGTGAAAAATGGTAATATTTTAAAGCACCCTCTAGAAATAAATCAAAGGTGAGGGGGCGAAGCCCGAAACGATATGACCTTTTTAATTACGACTCGCCTATGCGCTATACCATAAGCTTTAAAATGACACCTCAATCTTAAAAATCTGTTCAGTAGGTCGAGAGAAAAAGGGACGTAACAGACGAATCCCTTATAGAAATAAGAAGATAGATAATGTAATAGTGTTTAGCTAATTCACTAAGGCGCCTACTAACTCATACATTACTAGAAAAAAGAACAGCTGCAATGAGAGCTGCATTGCTCATACAGGACCGGGGAGTTGTAATTAACAATTGATTTTTTTTTGTTAATTTTTCTTTGCGTTTTTTTTTTTTTTTTTTTTTTTTTTTTTTGCTTGATGAACTATCTAGATCAAACATCTGTGAATTTATTCTAAATTTTATATAGGAGTTTTTAGGCAGAGACTCTAAGACAAATCGGCATAAGAACCATGACTTAATTCTAGCTACTTTGGACCTAAAAGAACAACCACCAAATCTCAATACCATCACATTGGGAAGTTGGTGAATTATTGATGAAGATCGATTGATGAAACACCAATAATATAGTGTTATCTGATTTTCAAACAATTAAATTTTTATTCAAAGTATCTCGGTAAATTACCATGGAGCAAGGTTTTATCACCAGGTACTCTTGACAAATGCAGCGCATTGCGCTGCACGGGCCCCCTAGTACCATTTTATTTCTTGATTTTTATCAAAAGTCATCTAGTGTGTTAGTGACTTGTTTGTACTGCAAAACCATATCGAATACTTTTTTCAGGTTTAATGCATAAGAGTAGATAAAATCGTGTTCAAAATATTGATTGTTAGCAAACCTTATATCATGAAGTAGCGATTACCTCTATTGGGTAATCCATAACTAAAAGAGGTATTGATGAGATATGTAAATTGCTATTGAAATGTATTTGATTATTTTAAATTCAGTTGTTTTCGATGAACCACTATTAGTAAATAACTTTATTTATGTTATTCTTAATTGATTCTTATTATTTTTATTTTCATTTTTTTTATAAAAGAATAATTTGGTTTTAATTTCATCTGTAATGTGAGTCACTATACGGTTTCTGGTTGAACATTAAGTCTACTGAGTTTGCAGTTTTTCCAATCTCTTGATGCTTAGTAACTTTTTCTTGAATACTTTGACATTTGAACTCCAAGCTAAACACATAACTTTTTAACTGGGATAATGTCTGTTCATTGGTGAGAGTTTATATATTATAACCAAATTAAAAAATCCTTTGTTTTTGGCAAAGCTGTTCTTTATTTATTTTTTGTCTATCTTCTACCCAGCTTTTCCATTACTGTGGGTTCTTGACATCTCCTGGGTAAAATATCACGCTTTACTAAACTTTGCAAAATCATATGAACTAAAACTAGAAGCTCCAGCCGCTATTACCTTACTGTTATCCTGCACCTACTTAAGTTTTGCTTAAAAATCAGAAGTGTAGATCTTAGATCATGATATACATCTCATTCATAGCATTAAACTATAGTGGTTAAAAATATTTTCCTAAAATTTATAGTGATTTTAGAAACTTTTTTGGTTTTTCAAATGGATACTTACTATTAACGTGTTCCTGCATCTTGATGTGACTGCTAGCTTGTCTAACATATTACAGTTTTTCAAATCCTCTTCAATTTTTAAAACATATTTTACCAAAATCAGGCTTTCTTAGCTACTTATTACAAGCTTCCATGCCTGATCAATGCTAAGTTTACATTTTGCTTCAACAGTTCTTTATGTATTAACCAAAATCTGATCGCAATTTACCATAATGTTTCATTCAACAGTTATGTTCGTTTGTTTCTTTCAGAAACACTTCTGATAATCAGAAAACAAAATGCTATTTCTAACCATCCTTTTAATACTTTGCTTTTAAGGTTGGCTAATTGTCCATTCCTTAGCGTTTCTCTTCTGACTTCTTCTACAGACTTGTCACTTTTTTCTCAATATTGCTTTGCGTAAAAAGCATGTCCCAAAATCGGATTAACTTTTACTATAGTATTTCATTCGAAAGTTATAATTTTTCGTTTATCTTAGGAAATTGTAGATGGTCGGAAAGCAGAATGATATCTTCCAACGTTAATATGAATGATATCTTCTAACTTTTAATACATGAATTTTAAGTTTGAGTATTCGTTCATTGCTTAGAATTTCTTTTTTCACTTGTTTTGTTACATTTTTCTAAATTTTTTAGGTAGAAAAAACATGGACACAAAATCTGATAAACTTTTCCGATAGCATATCCTTAAACATTTATGTTTGTTACTTATAGAAACATTTCAAACAAAAGGAAAGCAGAATGTTTTTTCTGACCATCATTTCATTACTGACTTTTCAGTTTGGCTATTTGCTCATGCCCTAAGGTTTCTTTTCTGATTTATTCTATTAATTTGTTATTAACTTGTAAAATTTTGGTTTTAAAAACAGTTACATTCGTATATCAGTTTATTTTAACCTAAAAAGTTCTCTCATGTTTCATAAATGTCGGTCTTCTACACTTTCCATTCTCTCTGGGACTCTTGAAAGAGGAAATATTTCCTTTCTAGATTTTAACTTTTAATAACGCTTATCATTACAAAATCATATATTAAAAATTTTGACTACGGTAGATTTTTCCTAAAATACACAATAGTGATCTGTGATCTGTTTCAATGATAACTTTATCTTTCCTACCTATATGTTAATCAAAGAGGTTGCATGCAAAAACGATCGCCAACAATACATAGAATTTCCTGCATTTCAGTCATTTTATTTTTAAAGCATATGCTGTAGGAACATTGCCAACGATCAATGCTTAACCCATCAGCAGTTAGTCTTCAGGCTCTCCACTAGTTCATTATGTATTTAATTAGTTTCGATTACTTATTTTCTAAAATGCACTCTTCACTATCTCTTGAATTTTCAGGGGCTCACATACATCTGGTCGGTTTTTATATATCTTGACATATATTAATTTACCCCAAACGTACTAAGAATTCCTGTTTATTTTTCTGTGTGGACATATTTACAATAGAGATGCTGTATTTTTCATCAGGTTTAATTTGATCTCCAGAGGAAATAAACTTATAAAATTTATTTCCACTTATATTATTTTACTTTTTCTTGGAATGTAACTATTAGTTTCTTTTAAAATCCGTTAAAGGTCCCTGTGCTTCCTGTTAAAATATCATTAGCAACTACTAAACACCTTTCAGTCCTGAGGTAATCTCTAACATTCTTTTTGTGAAATACTTCAATTGCTGTTGAAATCACAAATGGTAGCCATCAATAACGATATTCCATAAAAGGAGTCTAAAACGCTATCATTTTACTGATATTTTCACTTAGTCGAATCATACAAAATACTTTTTACTGTCCAAACTCAAAAAATTGTTTGCATGATTCAACTTCGGTAACATTTTATCAAGTGTCCGAATATGTTTTGGGTGTTAAGGTGCAAGATTCAGACAATTTTGGTTGACAAATACTCAATTTTTCGATTTTTCTTATTTATAACTTATAGGTTTGTCTTGTGCTCTGTTTTATAGGAGTTATTGTATTAGGTAGTTCTAAGTCAACCTCTCTTTCTTATTTACAGAGTTCTTGAAAAACTCAATGCAACTAAGACTTTCACAGTTTTTCAGGTAAAACACTTTGTATTTGTTCAACAATGTTTCATTCTTTGTAATTCTGAATCAGTTTTAGTGTTTCATATGCTCTTTAAAAAAAGTGATCCCGCTTAATGACAACAAAATATAGAAGAAAATTTGTTATTTGTCCTTGCTTTCAACTTTACAGACCACTTGGATTTTATTTCGGTCTTACCTAAAAACTTAAGCCATACATGCCCACTGCCCCCTTTTGGGACAGCTAGAATCAAGACTGGTGTAAATTTTATATGGCATCATTAAGGAATGAATGTAATTGTCATTTTTGGATTGAAAATATGGTTATCTTTCAGATTTAAAAGCTGTAGTGGCACACACACAGTAAACTGTAGTAAAAAGTAGCAAAATCAGTGTTGACAAAGGTGCAACTCTCAAAGAATCAACCGATCCCGTCAACTTCCACGCAAGCCTGCCACCGTTTATTTTACGTGGGCCCTCACACCATCGTTGCCACAGATCGGCTAACCCTTTAAGAGTTGCACCACCAGGTCAGGTTTGGTCGTAGACATCCTGGCCAGGGATGCCTACGCTTTAGCCACCTGAGCTAACACGACCAGCAGCCTAGACAGGAAAGTGAGTTATTGTATTAGGTAGTTCTAAGTCATTCTCTCTTTCTTATTTACAGAGTTCTTGAAAAACTCAATGTAATTAAGACTTTCACAGTTTTTTTCAGGTAAAACACTTTGTATTTGTTCAACAATGTTTCATTCTTTGTAATTCTGAATCAGTTTTAGTGTTTCATATGCTCTTTAAAAAAAGTGATCCCGCTCAACGACAACAAAATATAGAAGAAAATTTGTTATTGGTCCTTGCTTTCAGCTTGACAGACCACTTGGATTTTATTTCGGTCTTACCTAAAAACTTAAGTGTAGGTGTGTATATTTATTCATTATCATAAGTTTATCATTTACATATTTTTGTCTAAAATACTGTTGATGTTCCTGTTTCCAACTGAAACTTACATAGTGTTTCTTCCTTTTTTATTAATGACTTGTAAAGTTAAAATCACAAAGTTTTTTTTTGTAGATGTTTTACTTTTAATACATTAATGTCAATCTCATTTTTCTGTGAGTGTTCTTTGACCCTTTATGTTTGCACGATTTTGCAAATGTGTACATTTCTTGCAAATGTAACATTCTTTGTCTCTACCTGGACAATTTTTTATGTTTCGGTGCCCATCATTTCCGTAGGGTAAGCATTTTTTTTCTAACCGATAGTTTGTTTTGAATTTTAATTTCACTTTGTATAGGGTGATTAGTTTGCATAGCATTTAATTGCTGTCAGATTTATTTATTACTTTTAAACAGACGAACCACTTCGTTCAGTTTTAGTCAGTGTTCAGTATATAGGTTTTTTTCATTTTAATGGAGCATATCATTTTGTCTAGCAATAATTCTTTTTCCATGTTCTTGTAAGAGCATTCTTTATTTGCGAATTTAAGCGTAAGACATGTTTTTTGTTATGATTCTTTTCTGTTATTAAAATGTTGCATGCAATTGAACAGAAATCTCTCATGTATAATTTACTTTCCTGGTCTTCGTTTCTTCTCCAAAAGTCAAATACGCATGAAACATCAAACACATCGTTATACCTTGTCAAGATGTTAGCAAACAAACAAATTAAATGAAAAAGAAAACGTTTGGTTAAACTATCACATTAAATAAGACTGGTACAACTCGTAGTCACCAAATGTAATTGGATTTTTCTAAACTTTATCAAAGACGCTCTTCTCTGAAATTGGCTTATTCAATAACTGTGAAAGCAAACAACCAAATGAATATACTGAATAGCATTAACAGTCCAGTTTTGTATTGAATCGCTGCAACATTTTATTTTATTTTTCTATACATACAATCGCATAATAATCCAATAATTAGAATAAACTAAAAACCAATTGATAATCATGGACTATAAACTAGAAAATAATTATTCAGAAAAAACTCCCAGCAGTGTCAAAAGGCAGCAGAACTGGTAATGGTGCAATAAAAGGGTTGGCAGAGAGAGAGAGAGAGAGAGAGAGAGAGAGAGAGAGAGAGAGAGAGAGAGAGAGAGAGAGAGAGAGAGAGAGAGAGAGAGCAGCGCGTGGGACGGGGTAGGGGTGGAGAATCCCCGAGGTCAAAGGTAAAAAAAAGGACTCTGGTGGCGCCCATGATAGGAGTGTTCTTATCACTGACCTATTTACTATTTCTTAACCAATTTACAAGTAATAGCAATATTTTATAGTAATAATACCATTAACGTAGTAATAAATAATAACAATGATTTTGATGGAGCAACTTTGAAATAAAATGTACTTGGAGAACTTTTTTTGCAGATTACCAGTCTTTATTACGTAGTCTTTATTTGATAAGATGCAATAGAATAAATTTTACATTATTTGTACGAGCATTAAAACTACAATGCTTTATAGCTACTAAGAAAAATAAATTATTTTATAGGTCAATTTCATCTCTTGAACAGGTATTTCATTTTATTCTTTTCAGTTGGCAGTCATTCTATGAAATAGTAATATAGAAAGATATAAGTCGAACTTCATTATGAAATTTTCTGCAGAAATCTGGTTGATATGGCACTGACGAACTCTACTCTGAAAAGTGCTAAGCTATAGTTAAAAAAAGTTGTGGGGTTGTTTTAAAATTTTTAAATAACCAATTTAAAAAAATTGTTTGACATTTAGGCAGCTGCTACCGTGGGGTTCAGTGTCTTGACGATCAACTCAGGTTTCATCTTTTGTATGCCCACTATCGTCATTGGGGCCCTTAGGACCGAAAACTCTACCATGTCACTAACTGAGGATCAGGCGTCGTGGTTTGGTGAGCCATAAAATTATATATTTATAAAATTATACTATTACAAACGATAAATAATAAACTCTGAACTTGTTATGGTACGAAAATTATTTAGTTTCGGGATGTTAGATAGACTCAAATGTTTAGTAGCTATGTGGTTAAACTACAGTACATCTAATGAAGCAAACTTTATAATATTTGTTTTGTACTGACTCTCTACGGGTCTGCATAATTATAAATTATTGAATTTGGGTTCAGTATAGCTAAGTGGAAAAAACTATTATTTACTGTCAAAAGGCACCTCATTAACGCATAAAGTTTTTATCCATTTCCAAGACAGCTAACAAGAGACAAATTTTACATGCACATTAGTAAAAAGTTTATTTTATTCAAAACATTTATTCATACAATCTTGTAGTTCATCGTTAGCATAACTTATTACTAGTCACAGCTCATAGAATGATATAGTATCTCGTTTCAAAATTATTGATTCTCCTTACATCCCATAGGTAGGTTTTAGCCAATTCTCTTAAATTGGTCAAACAATCTTGAATATCGTTCAATGTATTTCCCTAATCTTTTAGGAAGCCTCATGTTCATTACTCAGCCAATGGGCAGCCTCGTTTCCGGCTTGGCCCAAGACGTCCTTGGCAGGAAACTGTGCCTATTGTTGATCAACATCCCTCAACTCATAGCCTGGCTGTTCATTTACTTCTCATCGAGCGTGGGATACCTCTACACTGCCGTAATATTGTTTGGTCTCTCCATGGGGTTTATGGAGGCTCCGATACTCTCCTACATCGGCGAGATAACCCAACCTCGCCTCCGAGGAGTCTTGACATGCTCCGCTGGCGTGTTCTACAATCTGGGGTTCATGGTGGAGACGTTCCTTGGATCGGTGATGCCATGGAGGAGAATGGTGTTGTGGAACACCTTCAGTCCTGTGGTTGGTGTCATCGCTATGTCATTGGTTAGTAGCGTCAGACAATAATACTGACATGATATGATACTAATTTTAAGGACAATAGTAAGATTGGAGCTCGAAATATTTTCTTAAACCTATTAAAGGTTTGTTACCTCTGTAAATGTAATTTACTCAAGTTTTAACATTTATTTTAATGACAAGCCTTTCAGGGCCTTTGAAACTGTCCTCGTTTCATATGGATTATTGTTTCTTCTATAAATAAACTATTAAATCTATTTTTTTAATAACTAGCTTTTCTCTTAGAAAGACAACTATTATTGAAGAAAACTATAAGGGAAATATAGTCACCCTGATTATGTCTACAGCTGCCGGAGTCACCTGCGTGGCTGGTGTCCAAGGGACGAGTGCAGGAGGCGGAGCGGTCGTACCAGTGGCTGCGGGGGTGGGTCCCCCGAGAGGCAGTCAAGACGGAGTTGGAGGAAATGATCAACTACGTCAAGGACACCCAGGGGACCAAGCGTTTGTACAGCGGTGACTACAAGCCCAATGACACTAATGAAGGTAGAAAAATATCACAACCGTGTACAAATGATCAACTATCGGTATTTTCGTGATGAAACAAATCATCAAGAGGTTGTACCATGTTGGTAGAAGGTCTAGCGTTTTTCATATTATAAAGACATACAAATTACTGTTATGAATAACTAATTGTTTCGATGGTCCTAGATTAATCACACTTCCTAAAATGTATAAACAACTATTTGTAATATTTTTTAGTAACATTTTATGTTTGGCCTCCACTGTACGACAGGCCTGTGAAAAAATCAATGAAACTCGTAATAATAGTTACAAAAATATATACAGGGTGGAGTTTAAAATGCAACAAGAATACACAATTTAGACAATTATATCTCACTTCACCTTCCAGTAACCGTCATTTTTCAAACTTTTTGAAATTTATCGACATTCAAAAACAAATTCTCATTTTTATCACAAATCAACAAATTTATATACACTTTTTATGACACTTTTAGAAAATACACAAAATTTCCTATTAGAATTTTAGAATAGAGCATTTTGTTCCAATTTAGCCCACTTAAAGCCTGTAAAATATACTTGAATACAAAATTTTTGAATATTAAGATAAATGGCACTATAATTTGCTGAAGAAAATTTTTATGCTTGAAGCTACACACAAATTTCAGTCAAATTTCACAAAAACTTCTCCACATTCTAAGCTTCAAAATGATGTATTATAAGTGGCAATTTCTATTCACCTAAGGGGTGACAATCGGCTTTAAACATAATTATTGACAGATTTTTCATTAAATAATTATCATTGTTGGAAATGATCATACATTAAACAGGGTAACAATTAAATATGGAACTCATTTAATAAATTTTACACCACAACACATAAAAATGCAAACTTTTACAAATCATCACTGATGACAATAACGTACTTATCTGTCCCACAAACGTTAGGATGGCCAACTAGTAGTCCAAAATCTTAAATGTAAGCATAGGTTGATATGTACATCAAATTAAAGGCCTTGTTTTGGAAGAGTTTAATGCCACCAACCGCACTTTAAATGGTTGACCGAGTCGGAAATGGCCGGCAATAACACTTTCAGTTAAAATCATCATAACAATACTCTAGCAATATCTTCAGGTATATTCGACCTTGTGGGTGTGGTTGTGACATCTTTAAATATTAAGGCGTTTAATGTTTTGTATGATCTAAGAAAATCCAATGAAGTTTTCTTTAAGAATTCATTGGATACGACCCTTGAATGAAGTTCGTCAAAGGTATCTAGGTTGAATTGGTATTCTTTAATGAAAAACAGGTAAAAATTATGTTTAATGCCAATTCCTTCTCCTTAGCCAAATAGGAAAGATCACTTATAGTATATAATTTTAAAGCGTAGAATGTGGGGAAGCTTTGATGAAAATTGACTATTTGTAGCATGAAGTATAAACGAGTTTTCTTCATAAAGTGTTAGTGCCTTTTTCTTCATTTTCCAAACTTTTCTTTTCCAGTAGATTTTATATGGTTTATGGCTTTAAGAGGACTTAATTGGGGGGAACTGCACTTATTCTAAAAGGAAATTTTACGTAGATTCTAATAATGACATAAAAATCCCTGTAAGTTTAGTAAATGTTGATAAAAACGACTTTATTGAGGAATGTCGAGAAATTTCAAAAATTTTAAAAATGACTGTTACTGGAAGGTGTAACGAGATATAACTACCTAAATTGCGTATTCTGGTTCCATTTTACATGCATAACAACCCCTTAAAAAATGTTGACACTGACTACCAAACACCATGTATATCTAAAACTACACTATTAGTATGTTCTTGGCTCTTATTCTTTGTTGATTTTAAATAATTTTCTTAAAGGTACACCTCCTGAAAAAATGGTAAAGGGGAAATTCGAGTCGATCATGGAACCCGGAGTACTCAAGGCCTTTCGAATAGTCCTCATCTACTTTGCCATCATGTCTTGCGCCAGCCTTTATGCTATGAAGCCATTCTTCATAGACATACTGAATAATCTAAATCTACCCATTAGTTCACATTCCATTGTGGTGAGTGTGCATTTCCTTATTATTATTAACATTTGTTAATATCTAAGTGTCAAATTTCTTAAAATAAAACAAGTAATTCACAAATATTTTGAAATTAAGAAAATTGTACTTTGGTTAATGGTTTATAGGTAATAGTGGAAATCAAGAAATAATGACGTTATTATTTACATATATTTATTTTAATAATGTATATTTTAAACAAAATTGTGGGCAAAATTGTGTAAGGTAATGGATGATAATTATTAAGATTAAAAAACTAGGTTAATACCATAATTTTTTTATCTTATGATAAATCTGATTCTAAGAATAATATTATGGTGCTATAGGAGCTCAAAGTATGCTAGACTAATTAATACCAGCTTATTTATCTCTGAATTTTATTTTTATTGTCATTTTTAGAACTTGAGGTGTATTTTGGATTTATTTAATGGCAATATTCTATCTGAGGTTTTGGTTTTAGGGTTAAAGAATTTAATAAACCACTTGATGTTAACGAATTTCTCTATAAGGAATATATTATTTGCGTCTTAATTACATAAAAAGCACATTTCATCTCTGTGTGACACAATGTATGATTGAGTTATACTTGTATAACCGGCATTTGATCAGCATGGGCCTGGCCATGAGGCGGCATTGCAAGCGAGGCTTCACCTTCCTCTCGCTTGGCCTTAGCGTATTATAATTGCATTATCTCCCGCAGGTGATCTGTGGAGCGCTGCAGTCGCTCGGGGCGATCAGCATGGGCCTGGCCATGAGGCGGCATTGCAAGCGAGGTATCACCTTCCTCTCGCTTGGCCTTAGCGTATTATAATTGCATTATCTCCCGCAGGTGATCTGTGGAGCGCTGCAGTCGCTCGGGGCGATCAGCATGGGCCTGGCCATGAGGCTGCTGGGAAAGCGAGGTATCACCTTCATCTCGCTTGGCCTTAGCGTATTATAATTGCATTATCTCCCGCAGGTGATCTGTGGAGCGCTGCAGTCGCTCGGGGCGATCAGCATGGGCCTGGCCATGAGGCTGCTGGGAAAGCGAGGTATCACCTTCATCTCGCTTGGCCTTAGCGTATTATAATTGCATTATCTCCCTCAGGTGATCTGTGGAGCGGTGCAGTCGCTCGGGGCGATCAGCATGGGGCTGGCCATGAGGCTGCTGGGCAAGCGAGGTATCACCTTCATCTCGCTTGGCCTTAGCGTATTATAATTGCATTATCTCCCGCAGGTGATCTGTGGAGCGCTGCAGTCGCTCGGGGCGATCAGCATGGGGCTGGCCATGAGGCTGCTGGGCAAGCGAGGTATCACCTTCATCTCGCTTGGCCTTAGCGTATTATAATTGCATTATCTCCCGCAGGTGATCTGTGGAGCGCTGCAGTCGCTCGGGGCGATCAGCATGGGCCTGGCCATGAGGCTGCTGGGAAAGCGAGGTATCACCTTCATCTCGCTTGGCTTCAGCGTCCTATAATTGCATTATCTCTCGCAGGTGATCTGTGGAGCGGTGCAGTCGCTCGGGGCGATCAGCATGGGCCTGGCCATGAGGCTGCTGAGAAAGCGAGGTATCACCTTCCTCTCGCTTGGCTTCAGCGTCTTATAATTGCATTATCTCCCTCAGGTGATCTGTGGAGCGGTGCAGTCGCTCGGGGCGATCAGCATGGGCCTGGCCATGAAGCCGCTGGGCAAGCGAGGTATCACCTTCCTCTCGCTTGGCCTCAGCGTATTATAATTGCATTATCTCCCTCAGGTGATCTGTGGAGCGCTGCAGTCGCTCGGGGCGATCAGCATGGGCCTGGCCATGAAGCCGCTGGGCAAGCGAGGTATCACCTTCATCTCGCTTGGCCTCAGCGTATTATAATTGCATTATCTCTCGCAGGTGATCTGTGGAGCGCTGCAGTCGCTCGGGGCGATCAGCATGGGCCTGGCCATGAAGCCGCTGGGCAAGCGAGGTATCACCTTCCTCTCGCTTGGCCTCAGCGTATTATAATTGCATTATCTCTCGCAGGTGATCTGTGGAGCGCTGCAGTCGCTCGGGGCGATCAGCATGTGCCTGGCCATAAAGCCGCTGGGCAAGCGAGGTATCACCTTCCTCTCGCTTGGCTTCAGCGTATTATAATTGCATTATCTCTCGCAGGTGATCTGTGGAGTGCTGCAGTCGCTCAAGGCGATCAGCATGCTCCTGGCCATGAGGCTGCTGGGCAAGCGAGGTATCACCTTCCTCTCGCTTGGCTTCAGCGTATTATAATTGCATTATCTCTCGCAGGTGATCTGTGGAGCGCTGCAGTCGCTCAAGGCGATCAGCATGTGCCTGGCCATAAAGCCGCTGGGCAAGCGAGGTATCACCTTCCTCTCGCTTGGCTTCAGCGTATTATAATTGCATTATCTCTCGCAGGTGATCTGTGGAGTGCTGCAGTCGCTCAAGGCGATCAGCATGCTCCTGGCCATGAGGCTGCTGGGCAAGCGAGGTATCACCTTCCTCTCGCTTGGCTTCAGCGTATTATAATTGCATTATCTCTCGCAGGTGATCTGTGGAGCGCTGCAGTCGCTCAAGGCGATCAGCATGGGCCTGGCCATGAAGCCGCTGGGCAAGCGAGGTATCACCTTCCTCTCGCTTGGCTTCAGCGTATTATAATTGCATTATCTCTCGCAGGTGATCTGTGGAGCGCTGCAGTCGCTCAAGGCGATCAGCATGTGCCTGGCCATAAAGCCGCTGGGCAAGCGAGGTATCACCTTCCTCTCGCTTGGCTTCAGCGTATTATAATTGAATTATCTCTCGCAGGTGATCTGTGGAGCGCTGCAGTCGCTCAAGGCGATCAGCATGGGCCTGGCCATGAAGCCGCTGGGCAAGCGAGGTATCACCTTCCTCTCGCTTGGCTTCAGCGTCCTATAATTGCATTATCTCTCGCAGGTGATCTGTGGAGCGGTGCAGTCGCTCGGGGCGATCAGCATGGGCCTGGCCATGAAGCTGCTGAGAAAGCGAGGTATCACCTTCCTCTCGCTTGGCTTCAGCGTATTATAATTGCATTATGTCCCTCAGGTGATCTGTGGAGCGCTGCAGTCGCTCAAGGCGATCAGCATGTGCCTGGCCATAAAGCCGCTGGGCAAGCGAGGTATCACCTTCCTCTCGCTTGGCTTCAGCGTATTATAATTGCATTATGTCCCTCAGGTGATCTGTGGAGCGCTGCAGTCGCTCAAGGCGATCAGCATGTGCCTGGCCATGAAGCCGCTGGGCAAGCGAGGTATCACCTTCCTCTCGCTTGGCTTCAGCGTCCTATAATTGCATTATCTCTCGCAGGTGATCTGTGGAGCGGTGCAGTCGCTCGGGGCGATCAGCATGGGCCTGGCCATGAGGCTGCTGAGAAAGCGAGGTATCACCTTCCTCTCGCTTGGCTTCAGCGTCTTATAATTGCATTATCTCCCTCAGGTGATCTGTGGAGCGGTGCAGTCGCTCGGGGCGATCAGCATGGGCCTGGCCATGAAGCCGCTGGGCAAGCGAGGTATCACCTTCCTCTCGCTTGGCCTCAGCGTATTATAATTGCATTATCTCCCTCAGGTGATCTGTGGAGCGCTGCAGTCGCTCGGGGCGATCAGCATGGGCCTGGCCATGAAGCCGCTGGGCAAGCGAGGTATCACCTTCCTCTCGCTTGGCCTCAGCGTATTATAATTGCATTATCTCTCGCAGGTGATCTGTGGAGCGCTGCAGTCGCTCGGGGCGATCAGCATGGGCCTGGCCATGAAGCCGCTGGGCAAGCGAGGTATCACCTTCCTCTCGCTTGGCCTCAGCGTATTATAATTGCATTATCTCCCGCAGGTGATCTGTGGAGCGCTGCAGTCGCTCGGGGCGATCAGCATGGGCCTGGCCATGAAGCTGCTGAGAAAGCGAGGTATCACCTTCCTCTCGCTTGGCTTCAGCGTATTATAATTGCATTATCTCTCGCAGGTGATCTGTGGAGCGGTGCAGTCGCTCGGGGCGATCAGCATGGGCCTGGCCATGAAGCTGCTGAGAAAGCGAGGTATAACCTTCCTCTCGCTTGGCTTCAGCGTCCTATAATTGCATTATCTCTCGCAGGTGATCTGTGGAGCGGTGCAGTCGCTCGGGGCGATCAGCATGGGCCTGGCCATGAAGCCGCTGGGCAAGCGAGGTATCACCTTCCTCTCGCTTGGCTTCAGCGTATTATAATTGCATTATCTCCCTCAGGTGATCTGTGGAGCGCTGCAGTCGCTCGGGGCGATCAGCATGGGCCTGGCCATGAAGCTGCTGAGAAAGCGAGATATCACCTTCCTCTCGCTTGGATTCAGCGTATTATAATTGCATTATCTCCCTCAGGTGATCTGTGGAGCGCTGCAGTCGCTCGGGGCGATCAGCATGGGCCTGGCCATGAAGCTGCTGAGAAAGCGAGATATCACCTTCCTCTCGCTTGGATTCAGCGTCCTATAATTGCATTATCTCTCGCAGGTGATCTGTGGAGCGCTGCAGTCGCTCGGGGCGATCAGCATGGGCCTGGCCATGAGGCTGCTGAGAAAGCGAGGTATCACCTTCCTCTCGTTTGGCTTCAGCGTTTTATAATTGCATTATCTCCCTCAGGTGATCTGTGGAGCGCTGCAGTCGCTCGGGGCGATCAGCATGGGCCTGGCCATGAAGCCGCTGGGCAAGCGAGGTATCACCTTCCTCTCGCTTGGCTTCAGCGTATTATAATTGCATTATCTCCCTCAGGTGATCTGTGGAGCGCTGCAGTCGCTCGGGGCGATCAGCATGGGCCTGGCCATGAAGCTGCTGAGAAAGCGAGATATCACCTTCCTCTCGCTTGGATTCAGCGTCCTATAATTGCATTATCTCTCGCAGGTGATCTGTGGAGCGGTGCAGTCGCTCGGGGCGATCAGCATGGGCCTGGCCATGAAGCCGCTGGGCAAGCGAGGTATCACCTTCATCTCGCTTGGCTTCAGCGTATTATAATTGCATTATCTCCCGCAGGTGATCTGTGGAGCGCTGCAGTCGCTCGGGGCGATCAGCATGGGCCTGGCCATGAAGCCGCTGGGCAAGCGAGGTATCACCTTCCTCTCGCTTGGCTTCAGCGTATTATAATTGCATTATCTCCCGCAGGTGATCTGTGGAGCGCTGCAGTCGCTCGGGGCGATCAGCATGGGCCTGGCCATGAAGCCGCTGGGCAAGCGAGGTATCACCTTCCTCTCGCTTGGCTTCAGCGTTTTATAATTGCATTATCTCCCTCAGGTGATCTGTGGAGCGCTGCAGTCGCTCAAGGCGATCAGCATGTGCCTGGCCATAAAGCCGCTGGGCAAGCGAGGTATCACCTTCCTCTCGCTTGGCTTCAGCGTATTATAATTGCATTATCTCTCGCAGGTGATCTGTGGAGCGCTGCAGTCGCTCAAGGCGATCAGCATGTGCCTGGCCATGAAGCCGCTGGGCAAGCGAGGTATCACCTTCCTCTCGCTTGGCTTCAGCGTATTATAATTGCATTATCTCCCGCAGGTGATCTGTGGAGCGCTGCAGTCGCTCAAGGCGATCAGCATGTGCATGGCCATGAAGCCGCTGGGCAAGCGAGGTATCACCTTCATCTCACTTGGCTTCAGCGTATTATAATTGCATTATCTCTCGCAGGTGATCTGTGGAGCGCTGCAGTCGCTCAAGGCGATCAGCATGTGCCTGGCCATGAAGCCGCTGGGCAAGCGAGGTATCACCTTCCTCTCGCTTGGCTTCAGCGTATTATAATTGCATTATCTCCCGCAGGTGATCTGTGGAGCGCTGCAGTCGCTCAAGGCGATCAGCATGTGCCTGGCCATGAAGCCGCTGGGCAAGCGAGGTATCACCTTCCTCTCGCTTGGCTTCAGCGTATTATAATTGCATTATCACCCGCAGGTGATCTGTGGAGCGCTGCAGTCGCTCGGGGCGATCAGCATGGGCCTGGCCATGAAGCCGCTGGGCAAGCGAGGTATCACCTTCCTCTCGCTTGGCTTCAGCGTATTATAATTGCATTATCTCCCTCAGGTGATCTGTGGAGCGCTGCAGTCGCTCAAGGCGATCAGCATGTGCCTGGCCATGAAGCCGCTGGGCAAGCGAGGTATCACCTTCCTCTCGCTTGGCTTCAGCGTATTATAATTGCATTATCTCCCTCAGGTGATCTGTGGAGCGCTGCAGTCGCTCGGGGCGATCAGCATGGGCCTGGCCATGAAGCCGCTGGGCAAGCGAGGTATCACCTTCCTCTCGCTTGGCTTCAGCGTATTATAATTGCATTATCACCCGCAGGTGATCTGTGGAACGGTGCAGTCGCTCAAGCGCTGCAGTCGCTCGGGGCGATCAGCATGGGCCTGGCCATGAAGCCGCTGGGCAAGCGAGGTATCACCTTCCTCTCGCTTGGATTCAGCGTCCTATAATTGCATTATCTCTCGCAGGTGATCTGTGGAGCGCTGCAGTCGCTCGGGGCGATCAGCATGGGCCTGGCCATGAAGCTGCTGAGAAAGCGAGGTATCACCTTCCTCTCGCTTGGATTCAGCGTCCTATAATTGCATTATCTCTCGCAGGTGATCTGTGGAGCGCTGCAGTCGCTCGGGGCGATCAGCATGGGCCTGGCCATGAAGCCGCTGGGCAAGCGAGGTATCACCTTCCTCTCGCTTGGATTCAGCGTCCTATAATTGCATTATCTCTCGCAGGTGATCTGTTTAGCGCTGCAGTCGCTCGGGGCGATCAGCATGGGCCTGGCCATGAAGCCGCTGAGAAAGCGAGATATCACCTTCCTCTCGCTTGGATTCAGCGTCCTATAATTGCATTATCTCTCGCAGGTGATCTGTGGAGCGCTGCAGTCGCTCGGGGGCGATCAGCATGGGCCTGGCCATGAAGCTGCTGAGAAAGCGAGGTATCACCTTCCTCTCGCTTGGCTTCAGCGTTTTATAATTGCATTATCTCCCTCAGGTGATCTGTGGAGCGCTGCAGTCGCTCAAGGCGATCAGCATGGACCTGGCCATGAAGCCGCTGGGCAAGCGAGGTATCACCTTCCTCTCGCTTGGCTTCAGCGTTTTATAATTGCATTATCTCCCTCAGGTGATCTGTGGAGCGGTGCAGTCGCTCGGGGCGATCAGCATGGGCCTGGCCATGAAGCCGCTGGGCAAGCGAGGTATCACCTTCCTCTCGCTTGGCTTCAGCGTTTTATAATTGCATTATCTCCCTCAGGTGATCTGTGGAGCGCTGCAGTCGCTCAAGGCGATCAGCATGTGCCTGGCCATAAAGCCGCTGGGCAAGCGAGGTATCACCTTCCTCTCGCTTGGCTTCAGCGTATTATAATTGCATTATCTCTCGCAGGTGATCTGTGGAGCGCTGCAGTCGCTCAAGGCGATCAGCATGTGCCTGGCCATGAAGCCGCTGTTCAAGCGAGGTATCACCTTCATCTCGCTTGGCTTCAGCGTATTATAATTGCATTATCTCTCGCAGGTGATCTGTGGAGCGCTGCAGTCGCTCAAGGCGATCAGCATGTGCCTGGCCATGAAGCCGCTGGGCAAGCGAGGTATCACCTTCCTCTCGCTTGGCTTCAGCGTATTATAATTGCATTATCTCCCTCAGGTGATCTGTGGAGCGCTGCAGTCGCTCGGGGCGATCAGCATGGGCCTGGCCATGAAGCCGCTGGGCAAGCGAGGTATCACCTTCCTCTCGCTTGGCTTCAGCGTATTATAATTGCATTATCACCCGCAGGTGATCTGTGGAGCGGTGCAGTCGCTCAAGGCGATCAGCATGTGCCTGGCCATGAAGCCGCTGGGCAAGCGAGGTATCACCTTCCTCTCGCTTGGCCTCAGCGTATTATAATTGCATTATCTCCCTCAGGTGATCTGTGGAGCGCTGCAGTCGCTCGGGGCGATCAGCATGGGCCTGGCCATGAAGCCGCTGGGCAAGCGAGGTATCACCTTCCTCTCGCTTGGCTTCAGCGTATTATAATTGCATTATCTCCCTCAGGTGATCTGTGGAGCGCTGCAGTCGCTCGGGGCGATCAGCATGGGCCTGGCCATGAAGCCGCTGGGCAAGCGAGGTATCACCTTCCTCTCGCTTGGCTTCAGCGTATTATAATTGCATTATCTCCCTCAGGTGATCTGTGGAGCGGTGCAGTCGCTCAAGGCGATCAGCATGTGCCTGGCCATGAAGCCGCTGGGCAAGCGAGGTATCACCTTCCTCTCGCTTGGCTTCAGCGTATTATAATTGCATTATCTCCCGCAGGTGATCTGTGGAGCGCTGCAGTCGCTCGGGGCGATCAGCATGGGCCTGGCCATGAAGCCGCTGGGCAAGCGAGGTATCACCTTCCTCTCGCTTGGCTTCAGCGTCTTATAATTGCATTATCTCCCGCAGGTGATCTGTGGAGCGCTGCAGTCGCTCAAGGCGATCAGCATGGGCCTGGCCATGAAGCCGCTGGGCAAGCGAGGTATCACCTTCCTCTCGCTTGGCTTCAGCGTTTTATAATTGCATTATCTCCCTCAGGTGATCTGTGGAGCGCTGCAGTCGCTCAAGGCGATCAGCATGGGCCTGGCCATGAAGCCGCTGGGCAAGCGAGGTATCACCTTCCTCTTGCTTGGCTTCAGCGTATTATAATTGCATTATCTCCCTCAGGTGATCTGTGGAGCGCTGCAGTCGCTCAAGGCGATCAGCATGGGCCTGGCCATGAAGCCGCTGGGCAAGCGAGGTATCACCTTCCTCTCGCTTGGCTTCAGCGTATTATAATTGCATTATCTCTCGCAGGTGATCTGTGGAGCGCTGCAGTCGCTCGGGGCGATCAGCATGGGCCTGGCCATGAAGCCGCTGGGCAAGCGAGGTATCACCTTCCTCTCGCTTGGCTTCAGCGTATTATAATTGCATTATCTCTCGCAGGTGATCTGTGGAGCTGCAGTCGCTCGGGGCGATCAGCATGGGCCTGGCCATGAAGCCGCTGGGCAAGCGAGGTATCACCTTCCTCTCGCTTGGCTTCAGCGTTTTATAATTGCATTATCTCCCTCAGGTGATCTGTGGAGCGCTGCAGTCGCTCAAGGCGATCAGCATGGGCCTGGCCATGAAGCCGCTGGGCAAGCGAGGTATCACCTTCCTCTTGCTTGGCTTCAGCGTATTATAATTGCATTATCTCCCTCAGGTGATCTGTGGAGCGCTGCAGTCGCTCAAGGCGATCAGCATGGGCCTGGCCATGAAGCCGCTGGGCAAGCGAGGTATCACCTTCCTCTCGCTTGGCTTCAGCGTATTATAATTGCATTATCTCTCGCAGGTGATCTGTGGAGCGCTGCAGTCGCTCGGGGCGATCAGCATGGGCCTGGCCATGAAGCCGCTGGGCAAGCGAGGTATCACCTTCCTCTCGCTTGGCTTCAGCGTATTATAATTGCATTATCTCTCGCAGGTGATCTGTGGAGCTGCAGTCGCTCGGGGCGATCAGCATGGGCCTGGCCATGAAGCCGCTGGGCAAGCGAGGTATCACCTTCCTCTTGCTTGGCTTCAGCGTATTATAATTGCATTATCTCTCGCAGGTGATCTGTGGAGCGCTGCAGTCGCTCGGGGCGATCAGCATGGGCCTGGCCATGAAGCCGCTGGGCAAGCGAGGTATCACCTTCCTCTCGCTTGGCCTCAGCGTATTATAATTGCATTATCTCTCGCAGGTGATCTGTGGAGCGCTGCAGTCGCTCGGGGCGATCAGCATGGGCCTGGCCATGAAGCCGCTGGGCAAGCGAGGTATCACCTTCCTCTTGCTTGGCTTCAGCGTATTATAATTGCATTATCTCTCGCAGGTGATCTGTGGAGCGCTGCAGTCGCTCGGGGCGATCAGCATGGGCCTGGCCATGAAGCCGCTGGGCAAGCGAGGTATCACCTTCCTCTTGCTTGGCTTCAGCGTATTATAATTGCATTATCTCTCGCAGGTGATCTGTGGAGCGCTGCAGTCGCTCGGGGCGATCAGCATGGGCCTGGCCATGAAGCCGCTGGGCAAGCGAGGTATCACCTTCCTCTTGCTTGGCTTCAGCGTATTATAATTGCATTATCTCTCGCAGGTGATCTGTGGAGCGCTGCAGTCGCTCGGGGCGATCAGCATGGGCCTGGCCATGAAGCCGCTGGGCAAGCGAGGTATCACCTTCCTCTTGCTTGGCTTCAGCGTATTATAATTGCATTATCTCTCGCAGGTGATCTGTGGAGCGCTGCAGTCGCTCGGGGCGATCAGCATGGGCCTGGCCATGAAGCCGCTGGGCAAGCGAGGTATCACCTTCCTCTTGCTTGGCTTCAGCGTATTATAATTGCATTATCTCTCGCAGGTGATCTGTGGAGCGCTGCAGTCGCTCAAGGCGATCAGCATGTGCCTGGCCATAAAGCCGCTGGGCAAGCGAGGTATCACCTTCCTCTCGCTTGGCTTCAGCGTATTATAATTGCATTATCTCCCTCAGGTGATCTGTGGAGTGCTGCAGTCGCTCAAGGCGATCAGCATGGGCCTGGCCATGAAGCCGCTGGGCAAGCGAGGTATCACCTTCCTCTCGCTTGGCTTCAGCGTATTATAATTGCATTATCTCCCTCAGGTGATCTGTGGAGCGCTGCAGTCGCTCGGGGCGATCAGCATGGGCCTGGCCATGAAGCCGCTGGGCAAGCGAGGTATCACCTTCCTCTCGCTTGGCCTCAGCGTATTATAATTGCATTATCTCTCGCAGGTGATCTGTGGAGCGCTGCAGTCGCTCGGGGCGATCAGCATGGGCCTGGCCATGAAGCCGCTGGGCAAGCGAGGTATCACCTTCCTCTCGCTTGGCTTCAGCGTATTATAATTGCATTATCTCTCGCAGGTGATCTGTGGAGCGCTGCAGTCGCTCAAGGCGATCAGCATGTGCCTGGCCATAAAGCCGCTGGGCAAGCGAGGTATCACCTTCCTCTCGCTTGGCTTCAGCGTATTATAATTGCATTATCTCTCGCAGGTGATCTGTGGAGCGCTGCAGTCGCTCGGGGCGATCAGCATGGGCCTGGCCATGAAGCCGCTGGGCAAGCGAGGTATCACCTTCCTCTCGCTTGGCTTCAGCGTATTATAATTGCATTATCTCTCGCAGGTGATCTGTGGAGCGCTGCAGTCGCTCAAGGCGATCAGCATGTGCCTGGCCATAAAGCCGCTGGGCAAGCGAGATATCACCTTCCTCTCGCTTGGATTCAGCGTATTATAATTGCATTATCTCCCTCAGGTGATCTGTGGAGTGCTGCAGTCGCTCGGGGCGATCAGCATGCTCCTGGCCATGAGGCTGCTGGGAAAGCGAGGTATCACCTTCATCTCGCTTGGCCTCAGCGTCTTCTGCTGCCTCGGCATCGGCCTCTACCTCACCTTGGGCCTCAGCTTCTCTTGGTTGCCTGTCTTACTGTTCGCCCTCTCCTACTTCAGTGCTTCTTTTGGTATCATCACTATTCCGTGGATACTTACTATGGAACTGTTCCCTCTAAGGTAAGTTTTAACACTATTTAGTATGATATTTTAATGTCAAACCTCAAAATGACATGTTTTTTTAGTCTATAATTACTCAATGTTTCAAAATAAAGTAAAACAAAAAACATATATTTTAATAAAAAAATACATGCAGTTTCAAACGTTTTCTTAAACCTAACAAAAAACAAAGGAAAATTTCATTACATTTTTGTAAGTACCGTATAGTAAGTAACTAGCCACCAAACATAATATTGTGTTAAGGTTGGAATTTAAAAACTCCTAACACTATCTTTTCACATCTGAAACAAACAAGTGAAATCAATATGAAATATTTTATCTGGCATTAGGAAATAAATCCCCTAATTTTAAACCCCGCAGGGCGCGAGGGATAGCTAGCTCTATCTGCGCAGCCACGGCCTACCTGTTCTTGTTTGCTGTGATCAAAACCTACTACAACCTGGAGGCCTGGCTGGGGGTCTCGGGCGCCTGTTTCTTCTACGGCGCAGTCGGGGTCCTGGGGTTCGTCTACCTGTACCTGGACATGCCGGAGACGGAGGGCGTCACCCTGGAGGAGATCGAGAGGCGGATGTGCGAACGGAAGCCGAAGAAGGGACAGGAACTACAAGAGGGTCCAGGAAATACAGAGGAAGGAGGAAGTGGAATCTTTATTGTATCTCTCTGACGTTTGCTACCTTTTTGTGGTAGAGGGACTTGAATTGTTATAATATTAGTTATGCTTATAATTTTGTACCTGAAAAATAGAACAGTCATAAATACACTAAGAACAGCCATAAAAAAATCTGTGTCAATAGAGTTGGTGAAAATCAGATCAGAATACCAGAACAGGTTGATGTTTGCTAGTAACAAGACTGGGGTTTGGACTGTTCCCCGTCAAATCGTTAGAACGTCCACTGGCACTATGAGGCGATGCCAAGATCATAGATACAAAAAGCAACTTTCTATGAAAAAAATGACGAATTAAATAAAACTGGTGTTAAGGTTAAAACCTGTTATCAGCTTCTGTGGTACGTTTTTATAAATTTCTTGTCGAATAAAAGATTACCTCAAATAATAGGCAAAAAGTATAATCTGAAACAGTCTAAAATTGGCCTCTGTATTATATATATAATGCTATTATATATATATATATATATATATATATATATATATATGCTTTTTATTTAAAAATAATAATAACGTTAGCCAACCTGTTGTGTTCTATAAAAAACCCCAACTAATAATGTAGATTGTTCGTTAGGCCGGAAAAATTCAACCTAAACATATATTTTCATAAGATACAAAACCCAAAGTTACGTCGTCCATGACCTTGTGAATAATCAGTGCTTTATGTTTGAAAACCCCTTGAACATTAAATTTCAAAGAGCAGTCATGATAATTTCAACAATAATCTTATTTAGAAAGCGTTTTCACTACAAGCGTCAACTTTTTCGCTCTCATTTATACAAACGACGAAAATGTTGGTTTTAAACAAGTTGGTACCCATACGTTTAAAGTTTTAACCGTTGTTGACCTATTTGCCGTCCATGTCATATAATTATTTTTATTGATGTTTACTTAATAGTTTCTATGGAAACAATTAATTACAACATTAAATGTATAGTACTATTTTGGCCTTTTAATCACGCTTTTAAGTGAAGTCAAGTATCATTATTTCACTTATGAAGGCCCCATACTAAAACTTATCTGTCAACGTAAAATCAAGACCAGTTTTATATCTGCTGCTCTCCAGTCTTGTTGCAATAGAAGGAACCTAAAGACTTGACTTTCACGCCTTTAAAAAGAATGCTGCATTCTTGGCCACCATAATGTGAGTGTTCTTCATTTACAATTAGTTTTGGATTCAAATACAGTAGATACTTAGGAAAGTATAAACAGGAAAGATTAGTTTTTTCTTACCAATATTAACTGAAGTTCACTTCTATTGGCATTTTTTAACTGAAGGAATATATAGACAATCGACTAAAACCCATAATATTATTTAACTATATTGAAGGATCCAAATGGAAACAAAATACTAACATAAAACACTCAATCATCATTGTAGGCTTCACAGCAGTAAGATGAATGCTTATTAACAATATCTTCGAGGTTAAGAATTAAAATACAAAAAACTTAATACTTTATTTAGAAGTTAGAAATAAGTAGGAGTTTCAAGAGATGCATAAATAAAATTAATACCCCCATCGCAGCAGACCTGCGTACTCAGCGGATTTCCAATGGAATTTCAGATTATTTACTTTCCCCATAAAAACACCATAGGATCGAGTATGTAGGTTTTCTGCCATGGGGTGGGTGTTGTTAGAAAATCTTCAAGTTATTCAATAATTAGTGAAGGTAAACACAAAACTGTATCAAGCGCTGGAAATTTTTTATTTTCCCCATAAACACCATGGGGGTGAGTATGTAGGTTTTCCGCCATATAGGTTTTGTAAGCAAGTATAAGTTAAACCTTATATAGATAATGTACATACCAAATTTGATTAAGTTATGTCAATAAATAAGCAAGATATGGTGTTTTCTTGATTTCCCATAAGAATAACATGGAAAACACATTTTTGGATTTGCCCCATAACCAGTTATGCTATGATAAAAATTCAAAATGCCAAATTGTTTGGTTTTTAAGCTCTTTTAATGGTTTCAGTAAATATTGATGAGTTATAAAAATTAAGGTCCAAAAATGAAAAAAACCCATTTTTGACAACTTTGAAACCCCATAAAACCCCGTTCCAATATCCCGACAATGCTGGTTCGCGAACTCATGAAAATAGACCTGGTCTTACACCTCCATACCAAATTTCATCAAAATCGGAGGTCCCCTTCAAAAGTTATCAGTACCACGGACACATATATATGAAAATGAACGAATGGTGTTTTTTTCTTCTGGGGACCTCAAAATGAAAAAGTAAAGTGGTCCCGGGCTTAGGTCTTACGCTATTACTACTACCGTAATAGCGTATTCCCTATAGGAAAATTCGCTAATAGAGCGTTCTTTTAAACGACGGCAAATTTGTTAATTATTCATTGTTGTAATATGGAAATATCAACAGACTTATTGTATAGATAGCTGTTTATTTTAACATAATATTTTGGCCATTTTCTCGTTTTTTAAAACTGTGTGATTGCTACCACTTAAATAATAATTATAATAGGGAAATTTAGTTTTATATAATTTTTATTTCTATATAACACCACTTTATAAATTAACTGCAAAACAACGAAACACAAAGTATAAAATTATGAATTAATTTACCTTGTTGCCAAATACATGCAACATATTAAATTTATCAAGTAACGCATTATTTTAAGCTCGTCCCTTAAGAACAGCACATGAATTCTCACATCTAACTGAACATGTAGTAGATGTAGATGTATCTTCCCATGTGATTTTTAGTAGTCAGAATGTAATAAATTTAATTACGAAACCCTTCCTTCAAAACCATTGTAAAATGGGTGAATGAAAAATAAATACAGATTGAAATTCTTTAGCGTTAAGGCAGAGAATTAAATTGTTCGTAGAATATATAGAGATACAAAAAGTTGTGTCATGGTGGACTTTTTCTTTTTTTTAGTAATTTGATTTTGTTTTGTACAACAAATCCACACAAATGTTGGTGATCGTGCCACTCTAATACACTAGAAACCACATTTTGTATGGTATGTCACTACCAGTTATAATCTCCTCTAACCAAACAACAGCACAACAACTATAAACCACAACATGCGTTGTGATACACTGATTGGTTGCCACTGGGATAGTGAGTGGTTAGTTATAGTTAGGCTCTTGTCCGGTGTCCCGGCCGGTTTTGGTTTTGTCCCGATTTTAGTAAAGCACGACGAAAATATTAAAATTTTGTAATTTGTGTAATACGAGATTTTTAGAATTCTATTTCATTCAATAGAGCTAAGCCCTTGTTAAATAACATGTTTTGTGTGTATATTTTTTTTCAATTTGTTATGTTGTTATGTTTAAAGATATATTATTTAGTACTGAGACATATTTTAGATTACAGTAAGTCTACGTTCAGTGCATCCAAACACTTGTTTAAATGACATACTATTGTCTTTTTTGTCACTTTTTGTGCTATATTTTATTTAAAAGCGTACAGTTACATTTTTTAAGATTAAAGTCTATCTGATCTTGTTAGAATGACTTAAAAAATGTAAATAACTGATTGCACTATATTTTGAGAGTGTTATTTCAGAAATCCTTGATCAATCCGAAAATTTCAATGTTTATTAACCAAACTTGTATACCGGTATTTAAATTATGAACTGGAATTTTCACCTTCCGCCTTAATGAAACCTAATATTTACGTAATTTTGTCACTGAATTGTTCTTCATTGGCGTAGTCGGGGAGGGGGTAGGGGGTATTATACCCTCGGTGTCCCGGTTTGACCCTGTAAAATTATGGCAAGCCTAGTTATAGTTTGATTAATATTGAAATTATACATTTCTTCTGAAATATAAAAACGACATTTAATTGGAAGAAATCCCCCCTTGAAACGTTTAGGAAGAATATAAATAATTTAAATGAAGCGGTTCTTTTCGGAGGCGAGCTGCTGGTTATTCATTTAGTGCGGTCCCCAGACAGAAATGTCAACTTAACGCTTTGGCTAAACTGTTTATATTTAATGTTATATTTTCTTGGCTTGGTATTCATTCTGATCGATTTGCTTCTCTAAATATCTCCTATAAATTACTGATAAAATATCACAATACATTTATTAATAGTTTGTATCTTTGGAAAAATATTCTTTCTTCCTCATAGAAACACTAAACATCTTAACATTTATCGTTATTTGTAATGTTATATCGTAAAATTTAGAAATTTCACTGTCCAAACAATTTTAACTTGTATTTACTCTTTTTTAAAGATTCTAGTTTACGTGTGAACTGTTTATTATAACTATTTATTAAGGATTTAAGAGTTTTTGGTTTCCATATTATTACTTTATATGAATTTTATTACATAATTAAAACTCGATGAAGAAGCATAACTTACACAGTTAGCAAGTATCTATGTATATAATTCTGTAAGCAAAATTTCTTGAGCAAAATTGTGAGCGTCATACAGATCGCAGAAATATGGGAGGGGTCTCAAATTAAAGGTCTCAGTGCCATGCACGAGGGAAAACTATCGGCATGTCCGTAATGTTACCAGGAAATGAGGAATAACGTAAAACGTCCTCCTTAAGAATAGCGTGGGGATTCACCAAAACGGGTGCTTTGTGTACACTAGAACATATGTTTTGGTTTATTTTAAAAAGAAAGCCAGGTGGAATACAATTAGGCCGGATTTCACCAAACTTTCTTAACCGAGGTTTAGCTTAACCGTCCGTTAACGCTAACTGACAGTTAAACAAGGCATAACTCTCGGTTATCCAATAGTAGGACTGTTGCCCGACAGAATGCGCTGTTGAGAACAAACGAAAAACAAGATTACTACTTTTATCATATAAACAAAAATCATATGATTTTTATTTGATAGTTGACACACCACTTGGAATTTCTTTATATGCATATTGCAACAGCTGGATATTCAACTAATTTTAATTAAAAATAAAAACATAACCTACGAAGTGTTTTGATTTTCCATTGACGGGTCAATAATAGCCAGTTTGATTATTCGTGTCGTGCATTTCTATATATTTTGTATATTTTATCTTTTTATAACCATTTAAATTTTGTATACGTATTATCCTTATATTTTAAAGTGTTAAATCGTGATCGGTCTTTCTATAAATATGCAAGAACCTGAATTAAAGAAAAGAAAGAGGGACAAACCCTACACGCCGGCTGACAAACTTTTACTCCTAGAACTTGTTGAAAAGTATTTTGACGTCGTCGAGTGTAAAAAGACCGACGCTACAACTTGTAAGAAAAAGTCTTCCGGGTGGCAGCTGATCGCTGAAGAGTATAATAACACTACCAGTAACATCAAAAGAGAGGTTGTTGCCCTAAGAAACCTTTGGGACAACATGAAAAAGAAAGCGAAAAACTCTATGACTGTGGCTAATACAAATCGTTATGCCACCGGTAAGTAAACATTTTATATTGCTATAAAATTTTAGATTATAGGATAAGTAAAGTAATTATATATACTCTACTGCTATGCGGAAGTAGAGTTTAAGGACTGTAAGAAAAGTTATGGAGGATGTTTGAGGACTTGGGAGATCGTAGGCCTATTTACTGAGTAACCTACTCGAAGCTTAAATATATGGCATTTGTCAGGATTGTCAGGTATATTTGGTCATCATTTGGAATTAATTTTTAAACTATCTCTAGCACATGGCTGCTTCAAGGTTTTCCCTCACTTGTCCTACGGCTGAATTTCCCACACGGATCTTGAAATTGCTCTGATTAGGTTGCACAAGTTATTATACAATGTTATACAAAAATTACTTTTTCTACTTTTCAGGAGGAGGTCCACTGAAAGACACGAAGGAAGACGTCATTACAGAAAAAGTCATTTTTTTTTTATTAAGAAAAACGTAGAGGGCTTCGTGAATCCATTTGATTCCGATTCAACCGGTATGGGTATAGGTTTAATTAGTTTCTATTTGCAATACTTTCTTATATGTATTCACCAAGCATTTAGTTTTTACGTTATTCATATTTCATTGTGTTAGTTTTATTTGCATTTGCGTATTCGTGTAATTTTATATACTTTTAAAATTTAAAATCATAAATTTCAAAGACATCGAGGGAAATGAGATATCTATAAAATAAACACAGGAACATAATAAATTAATAGTACTAGTACTTACATGCCTTAAAAATAACCTTTTATTTCAGACTTTGGAGGTGAAAGTAGCTTTGAAAATGGGCACAATGACGACAGACAAGTAGAAGATGAGGTACTGTAGTAATATTTTACATCTTGGCTATAAGATTATTTATTTTATAACAGAATAAGAGTGGGCTTAAGGACCCCTCTCACAAGGTTATGCAGTGCTTTACCTCCTCCCGTTTTCGCATTTTAAGTCCGATGAAAGTGGGAGACGTTGTAAATCAAAGATAAATAATTAGGCTATTTAATTCGCTTTTTGATTTTTTCATATTTTGAATCCATATCAAGCTATAATGGCTAGAAGATGATCTACTACCATCACAGCTTAATATAAAACAACAAAAAGCGAATTCAATAGTCCGAATCTTTATTCTCCATTAGAAACCTATCCCACTGTTAATGGCTTAAAATAAAAGCGAAAAATAGGAGCAGGTAAAGCACTGCACGATGAATTTTTTACTCGCAAGACATCAGAATGTTTGTGCAACGACGAGAAACGTTTTCTGGTATTTAATGCAATAGTCACTTCATTGCTCACGCTCGTCCCCTTTAGCTCCCTGAGAACAAAGTTAAATGGAAGAAATTTTCGAAAAGAGTAGTAAATATCTGATATAATACTAGCTGTTGCCCATTGCAGTTTTACCAGCGATTAAAAAATGTACGAGTCCCGCTCGAAAATTACCCTCAGGTTTTTATTTGGTGAATGAAGGGGTAAGGATTGAGGAATGTGAGCGTTATCATTTGAGTAATAATAAAGGGAAATTAATAATACTATTTTTTTGTCAAGATTTAGCAAGTGTTTCAAGCGTCTTACTTGGAAAGTTATAAAAGCTGTCCAATTTTACTCCGCAAAACCCTGCCAACATTCACGACTCATTGATTGGTTAATAATGAATCTTAATCTAACCAAAGGACTCCTATACTCCGACCCCTTTCAACAGGGGTTGTTCAACAAATAAAAACGGTGTTTATTTTCTTGGTAGCCCTCGTACAAAATTCCGAAATCTATTTGTTGCAATTGAATTTGTTTTTGCAAATAATATTATTTAATAGCGTTTTACATCTAAATAGTTATTAAAAATGAATACTATTTTTCAGATTATCATAAACGGAGAGTGGAATGACTACACGCCGGAACTTCTGCGGACTCCAAGAGCTCCGGTTTTAATCGAGGGGTTCATTGATGAAAATGTAGTCGTTGAGGTGGTCGATTGCGACCAACCAAAACAAACAACCAGCAAGTCTGAGGAGGAACCCAAACGCATTCCTAACAAAATTGCTAATGGGACCAGGCATATGACTAGCAGAAGGAGGCCGGTCCTAAAGGAGAGTGAGGCCGTTGCCCTTGCAAAGGCGAGGATGAACACTCTCCAAGTAACAAGAGAAAATGCTCAGGAGGAGCATAAAATTACTAAAAGAATTCTTCTTCTTCAAGAAAAACAAGAGGAAGAAAAACTGAAACAGGAAATAGAAAAAAGTCAACAAGAGAAATTGAAAACAGAAATTCTGAAAGAGCAGTTACGGCAACTCCGGGATAGCCCAATATAATAATAATTTTATTCTGTACATAATTTTGTTCATTTTTTAATACAAATTTCCTTGTAATTGAAAACATTGCATTTATTCAATCGCTATCATCTCTCCGTTCGGCAATTTCATTTAGCAGCATTCTGGCGCCCATTCTTGATAATCTGGAATAACGAATAAAAGTAATGAAATTAGTTTTAAATAACAAACAGTATAATAATACCAAACATAACTCTAATTAGGATCCTGGTTCATAAAGATGAAACTTGACAAACATAAGGTCAGATGCTCACCACATATCGTTCATTGTACTGACGCTTAGAAAAGAATAAGACCAGAAGTTACAACATAATGGCTGGAGATTTCGGGTGCTGCTCTCTCACCGCGAATATATAGGAAATGCAAATGTAGACCCCCTGTGTCGTATTGTAACCTATTTTTGACAAATCAAAATATATACTCTAGTTTTCCTTTCACTGTGGCTAATGCGTGAAACGACGTGCAACTGAACCTGAGAATGGCAGGTTGAGTTAAAATATTATGTACATTTGATTTCAGTTATACACTTTGCAATCTGTTCTATTCAATAATATTCAAATTGTTGCGATACAAAAAAAATTAAGACATTTTATATTCTTATTACATTAAAAATTTAATTTAATATGCAAAATACCAAATATTAGCAAGTTTGTCTACTTACCTTTGAAAATGAGTTGTAACGAGAATCCGACGCTCTCGAAAATTGACATTCTCTCTTATTGCTGGTCTCCCAGCCGGTCGTATTAAGTTTCGATTGGCAGGATTCGGTTGGACATCACCTTCAGCAATAAGTCTTTCCCAGGGAGCAGGTAAATTTAGTTCCAGGTCGTCAGGCGGCAATGTTTCCCGAGCTCTTAAAGCTATGTTGTGTAACACAGCAGTTGAAATTATTACAGGAAAGGCTTTTTCCAAATTTACCCGCAACCCGATTGCCAGCACAGGGAACCTCCTCTTCCACACTCCAAACATTCTTTCTACCGGATTTCGGGTTCTAATCTGTGACTCGTTATAAAGGTGTTGGGCTGGTGTTTCACAGTAGTCCAGAGGAGTCAAAAGGTATTTGTTACAGGCGTAACCTGAATCTCCAACAAGTAAAGAATCACCGTAACGTCCAGTCTCAAATAGTACTTTACGGCGACAGTTGTTGAAAATGTGGGAGTCATGGGTACTCCCTGGCCATCTACAGACAATGTCAGTCATTTCTAGCGCTGAGTTACAAATCACTTGGACATTTAAAGAAAAGAAATTCTTCCTATTTCTGAAGATTTCACCATTTTCGGTATCTAAAAAAAAAATGTTTATTATTGGCGTTTACAATTTTACTTTAGAAAAATCAACTAAAAAAATCAAGGCTCTCTTGCAAAAGAACCGCACGCACTATGATGATTCTACCAGGCATAGGGCTCTTCTAGAAGTTTACTATATTCAAGCAAAAATTACCATAAAGTCATATTTTATTGTTCTTAAAGTGGATTTTTTTGTCAATAGGACCATGCTTATTAATATATTTAAACACAAAATTTTATAGAAACAGGTTTTTATAAAAAGCAAACGCTATTATTTTCAAATTTTTTAAGGGTCATCGAAACACCCATAATGATATAAAGAATCTCTCACAACACAGTTGATGTGGTGCTAACCCATCGTTAAAATTGTTAACTGACCAAATTTGTCCAGTTAAAAACGTTAAACCGGCGTTAAGAAAGTATTGCAGTGTCCATATATTAACATGCTAGACAGGTGATATTTCATTTTATCATATGTTCTTTGTTTACAAAAATGTAAACTCCAGTTAGCACTCCGGTTAGCACTGAACAATTGTTACGTTAAACTCTGTGTTTGCTGAGTCAAGATGTTGAAATATTTTAGGCTATCAAGGATCTACGATTACCTTGATTTGTAAATCAGATTAATTAACATTTAAATTTAATAAATGTGTTTCAACTATTGCAGTTTAAGTACAACGCTTTATTATAAATACTTGGAGTTTGGTTAAATTGTAACATTTGTTTCAGGATTGAGTACATTTAAAAAAATCTTGTACAGTATATTTAAATATTTCAAATGTATACAATGTGCAAAAATAACTATTTCTAACGAATAATTACATTTTAGTATTACATGCTAATTATATGGTATTGTAGTATAGCGGCATATCATGAAGGCATATGTTAATAAAGGCTGTAGAAGCAGACGATAAAAATTTTAATAAGATCTAACAAACTTTATATACACTATACTTTATATGTTGTTGTCAAGCAAAATTATTCATAAAATAGTTCAATGTCTAAAAAATATGTAAAATAACAACTCCTGCGATCATGTTAAATGAAACAGAGCTACTTTCAAAATCCTACATTACCTGGGGACTTGACGAGTTTTACATGGGTGCAGTCAACTGCCCCTATTACTCTCGGAAATCTGGCAATTTTATAGAACTGTATTTGGGTATGCCTAATTTGTTCCCGGGTGTCTGGGAAAAAAATTGTTTGAGGTCGCATTGAGGCAATTGCTCTTGACACTCTGTGCACGATCCTGTTGGCAGTCGACGTACTGAAGCCACCAAAGTCCGCAGCAACAGCTTGAAAACACCCCGTAGCATAAAACCGAAGTCCGCACAGTAATTGGTTAATGGGGCTGATCGAGTTGTTTCTAAAATAATGTGTTTGAATATAAGAAAAACATGACAAGAAAAATTTGTACCTATAAAGTAACTACCACAATATAAGTAACTGCTCTGACTACGTTATACTACTTTTGGCATGTAAAACTGAAGTTAGTTTAGTTAAGAGTGAAGTGATTGATCATTTTTCAATAAGGCAAAATTCTTCAATATTTTTCATTTTAAATAATCTGTTCCCAACTAACATTTATCATTACGTTTTAAAATAAAACTACTTTTATAACATCGAAACTACTTTTAACATAGTACTACTTACCTATCTGAAGTAAATTCAAGTTGATTTTCAATGGATTCAAGCACTGTTAGTACAGAACGCTTTGATAACCTAAACCTTGTTATGAAATCAATATCGTCAAGATCAGTAAAATGGTCTATTCGTTCCCGTATCCATCTCGGTCGGCGAACTACAAACTCGTCATCAACGTCTTCTTCAAATGCTAAATCTATTGCCCTCCGTCTCGCGTTCGGTCTTTGCATCGTTTAAGTGTAAACCAAAAACTTGATATACAAAATAAAGATATAAGCAAGAAATTTAAAAAAAAATTTGGATTTCTTGGATATGGGAATAAAGTGTAGGCCCTATGCAACGACCAATTTCACACTAGGTTTCACTTTCTCCAAATAAGGTTAACCCTTAAATAAAGTTTAAACAAATTTTGAACATGTGATCAACAATTAGTTAAGCTAATTAAGTTAAACGTGTTTCGGGAAAAGCCCCCCTAAATTAGGGTATATTATAACTTGTGGCTCATGGGGGCAAACCCCCAATCACAAAATTGAAATAATCTAGACATTAGCGAATTACCAGTATTTTAATGAGAAAGATTCAAGAGGATTTAATAATATCCATTTCATCGTTAATATTTATATCCGTTGGATAGACCATTCGCTTCCAAAACACTCTTTACAATCTTGAGACACAAGTTTAGAGTTAATGTCTAACTTTCTGTATCGCTAAAACCAATATCGGTCTTTAAAAATTGGATTTAAAAAATAAAACATAGTCCTTGAGTTTTGACAATAAATTTAACATAATGTGGAAAGTGGCAATGAGAAAAAACGTGACGGATACTCATCAGCATCTATTTCAGGATTAATACACATTCAATAGTGTTCATCATGACCAATCCTTTTATCCTTTTAAGTTTTCGTACATGTAAACGACTATGAACAAATCAGGTGTCATTTAGTAATAATTTGTAATATTACTAACACCCCTAGTGGACTTTGTAGCCATTCGACGCAAAAATCATTTTTCTTATAGTATTGCCACTTTAGGTGATTATTATAATATAAGATCATCTTCACTCATTTTTTCCACCTCTTTTTAAAATCAAACAAAACACATGTTCTAATGTACTCAAAACAGACGTGTTTCAAATCCCTATGCAATTCTTATGAAGGACAAATTAAATTATTTCTCATTTCCTGGTGACTTTATGGACACACGCCGATAATTTTCCCTCGTGCTCGGGAACGGGGCCTTTAATTTGAGACCCCTCCCATCTTCCTTAATTTGTAAAACGCTCGCAATTTTATAAAAAATTTCGCTGAAAAATTATATGTATAGATACTTCAAATATAAAACAACAAATAGTAACTACAAATTCCGCTTGTATCAGCACGTACTAACCTTCGGTTAGTTGCTAACCGACGGTTAACACAACTGCTAACTCTGAATTCGTCAGTAGAGCTAACAATGTCACTAACCAAAAGTGGCAAAACTATAGTAAAATTTTTTGTTTGTTTTTTTTTTGTTTTTTTTTTTGCATCGAATGACTACAAATTTACGGCTGATTTTTACATCAACATTTAAATGAAAGAAAACTTTATAATCCAGCGTATATATGCAAGTAAATGGTAAAATAAAATTTGATTTTGAGACAGATGCAATGAGAAATGAGTTATAGTTCAAGAAAAGGTTTTTTGTTTACATTAAAGTATAAGTTTAGTTTGATTTTAAAAGAGAATATACTAAACCCTCAGAATTCAAATTAAATTAATAATAATTCAAACGTATAGTATGGCAGCCAACAAAGTGTTGGTATTCTGAAAAATTACACAATATATATATTTTTTTTGTTTTTGTTTTTTACAAATTGTAGAATGGTAGGATCGATAGAGTTTCAATTAAAGACGTTTGTTCCAAAGACTAGGAAAAACAGCAACTTGCCCAAAATCTTTCAAATAAATTAGAAAGAACGGGAAAATTGCTCCATAAATTTACATGGATTAAAACAGGCTTACTTTTTTACGAAAATAAGTTACGTGTAACTATTAGGAGAGCCGAATTTTGTACAGTGAGCGAAGACACTGTACTTTAAGGGAGAGTGTTCAAATTTTGTGACCCTAAAAATTAAAACAGAAGGAAAAATACTATTACAGCTCATCGACAAACAAGGTAATAAAACGGTTGAATAAAGTATGGTGTATGATGAACACCACTGAAAGTTTATTTATCCTGAAATGGGTGCTGAGCATCCGTCACGGTTTTTAATCATTGCCCATTTTATACATTGTGTTAATCTTTTTCTTAGCTCAAGGATTATGGTTTAATATAGGTTTCAACCATAGACAAAATTAAGCATTCATTCATTAAGGGTATCTCAAAATTGTAAAGAGTTCTTTGGAAGCGGATGCCTGCCTTTGGTCAGTGGGCTATTAATTAATGATCCTGAATAATGAAACAGCTGCTATTTGTCAGTAACAATAGGTACACCTCATCTGATCCATCACAATCATCACACTCGCCCTTCAGTCATACTCATCTTAAAATACGCACCACAAAGTGCGTCGGTGTTTCAAATAAGTATCAAAGTCTTTGCAAACAATATTGATAAAATATTATCGATAAAAAACTAATCTTCTGACAGCTTTCTTTTAAAACATTTTCTTGGTAATCCACTAATATCTACATTATTATAGTTAGGGGCTTTTGCCCCTATAAGCCACTAGTTTTATTATATTTATGACGTACATTTCATGTCATAAACCTATCAATCAGCTACCTAATGTGTTTGATTGACTTGTGTTACTATTATTATTTTTTTTTTTTAGGAAATAATATTTAATAAGACTAAGAACAAAACGTGGTAACGATAATTTCCTTTTAGGTGGGCATATAACCCTACTTAACCAAAATGTTGGTATTAAAATATTCACTATTATTATACATTAAACGAAAATTAACACATGAAAGATTATTATACATACATAACTAGCAGAAATTGGAAAAAAGTTGTTCCATTGTGTACGTGCTTTTAATTCAAGCATTAAATAAAGTCTCTTGTTATGACGCAACGATAAGTTAATCACAGTTTTATTATACAAACAACTGGAATAGTGTAATTAAAAAATACGATAATTTAAGTATACATATTACTAAATATTTCTAACTATTTAGGCTTTTACTGGAGCAGTTGCCTATAGTTATCAAAACTACGTATGAATTCATAATGGTATTGTAATAGATAATAGTATTGACAACATTTATTAGTTCATTTTTTTATCTTAGCCTCTAAAGTGTTCTATTTTATTTACTGCATTATTAGTTCATTTTTTTATCTTAGCCTCTAAAGTGTTCTATTTTATTTACTGCATAGATAGATTTTTATTTGTATACTTATGACATGTATAATATAGTTAAATCTATTTCATATAGTAGTGTTAATGTCAAAGCAACGTGCATTACACAAAGTTCTCACTTAAAACATATTAAACACTTTTTCATGTATTCACATTATTTACTATTTATATCTATAATAGATTGCAATTAATAGTATTTTACGATTTTTTTTGGTGTTGTGTTTTTTGTGCCAAAGTATAACGCCAAGTGTTATTAAGAAGTGTGAATATTGAATAAGCCATCAACCTGTTCAAAATTACTATTAGTAAAAAAATCATTTAATGCTTACAATCTGTTTTTATACGCAAACGTGCTTCTTAACAATGGTTAATATAAATTTATATTATTCTTCTTTTTACAGCAACCAAGAGAGAAATATATAGGTTCCATGTTGCTTAGTGTATGCACCTCCTTGTTATATTTTTCCTCATCACTATTAATATAATCATCAAGATTTAATCATACTAGAGATCGCCTCCTGATCGAATTTCGATCAAAATTTCAGTTGATCTGGACCCAAAAGAAGCTTAAAAACCTTTTAGAATCAAAACATCTGTTTTTCCTGTTTTTCTAGCAAGTTGTTTTTACAACAGATGTCTAATGATTCATTCAACTCTCCTTTCTCCATAAGATTAACATTGGAACTTTGAAAACCTTTGGGGCGTAGCCCTGGAGTCCAATGTGAATTAGAATGTGATTCTGCTCATTTACAGGACTATACCTTTCTGACGGTATGCGCGGATTTCTCCTAAGTTGCACACAAGCTGAGAAAAAAGGAGGAAACGAAACATGCTTGTGTATTAATATATAGATTATTTATTGTGATGAGCTTACATGTTGACGAGTGTGTCAACACCGTCATGATCGTTATCCTACACCAAATTACTATTAAATAATATATTTATTGTGACTTAACGCCTTGCAGTCACCACTCGGCAATAGATCGGCTGCACTTATATTGCGTTTGATCATTTTCAGGCGCTGAGAGTTTATTTTAGTTTCCAAACAATTTCGTGTAATTCTTTGGTAATGTGTAAGGTTATTTTCAACTGGGATTAATAATAGGAATTCCACTTACGAAATTGATTAAGAAACTAAATCCCGTTTTTAATAATAAATATTAAAAAATATATTTTTACATTTTTTTTATTTAAAAAAAATTTTAAACGCTGTTTAAACTGGTTTTAAAACTAAATCATCCATTTGGAGAATTTAAAACAAATTAATAAACTTATTAAAACCTTATTAATATACAAAAAAAAAACTTTATTTTTAAATTGGACACAACTTACACGTCACATTCTATAATAAAAGAAGTTTCACGAGATTAGTGAGATTAATTTAAACAAATTCAAAAGACATGAATTTAGATGAATAAAACTTTCCGGAATAAATGTCTATGGATGGCTGTGATCTCATTAGGCGCTATTTAATGTCGATCTTTTCATATCAGTTCAAAACCGCCTCACATTTTGTTGCTCTAAATCATAAAATGATGAGACAGGAAAAGGGTAAATCTCTATATCCTAACTTCATAGATGTACAAGAATTAGATTAAATTTAGGTGTAAGCTTGTCATAATTATTGTACACTTTTGTTTACAGATCATTAAAAAACCAAATTGTTTTGTTGCTTACTACATAATACGTTTTCTACCTTATTATTTTTTACGAGGTATAACGGAGCAGCTGCACTTTGGTATTCAAGCTGGAGGTAGTTTTGCATAAGAGACACGAGACCCATGTTAACTGTTGGGTAGAGGCTTAAGGATTCAGCATGAGATGCACAGCGTTCCGAACAAATTTCACTACGCTTCTGTGTATCTTTAGGTACACAATTTGTAGGTTTTTATACACATTGTTTATTTTTGCATTGCGAAGGGGACATTTTCCACACAAGTATATTTTTTATACTTATGAGAAAAAAACTAAACTTATAAGTATAAGTTTAGTTTACTTAATTACTTTTTATAATTATTCCATAAGATAATATCGTAAGTACTTTGCCATTATATTAATTAAGTTAATTAATGCTCGGACATCACCTCAAAAGATTTTTTGTTCTTTTAAGAAATCTCTTCTAGAAAATACTTTCAGAAAACATTTTTTCATATAAGTGAGATCTCTATTTCCTTTGATTCAATAACTTACAGTGACTTGATGTTTTCTTAATTATGAGAGTAAGGACGTTTTTTTATATTTTCGTATTAACATGTGTAAAGTGAATTTAAAGTAAATTATTCAGTTAAGTATTAATCGATTATAAACTGTATTGATTTATTTTATTACGACACAAGTAATCTTTACTTATAGATGCTCACTAAGAAAAGGTTTTGCAAATATCGTTTTTGATGTTCTTTAGCTCTCTGCCCCACTGGACTTAAAAATTACTCTATGGCCTATACGGGATTGAAATTTGACATGGATGTTCCTCTTTATTCATAGGTGCCCACTAAGAAACAGGTTTGTAAATTTTTTTTAGTTGCACCCCTCAAAACCTCGAAATTACCAACATTTCTACGGGATAGAAATTCATCTCGGACGATCCTCTTTACTAATATGTGGTCACCAAGAAAAATTATGCAAAATTCTTTCAGATCTCCGCCCACACTACAATATACAATGCTACAATATAATTCTTAATGACGAAGATTTTGTTGCTGTTTAAAGTGATTTTACTATCGTACTATAAAATAAATTTAATCACGAGCGAAGACGTGAGGTACAACAGCTAGTTAATTTATATTTGTAGTTTTCTAAAAAGAGGAAGAAGGAATTTTAAACAAGATTATTCTTGACTAATAGACTCTTCGTTACTTTTTTACTAATGCTTAGTTGGACTAATGCTTCGTTACTTTTTTACTAATGCTTAGTTGGACTAATGCTTCGTTACTTTTTGTGTTGCTTGGTGCGTACCGATTAACCTTTCGGGGAAAGCACAAGTAGACAGAAAATCTGAGACTTATGTGATCCAAAGTCTGGTACTCTAATCCACAGCCGCATGGGGAAAACCCAGGGGGAAAAACCCAGTCATGGTTCTGTGTATCGGAGTACCAGACTTTGGATCACATTGTCACAGATTGTCTGTCCACTTGTGCTTTCCCCGAAGGGTTAATCGGTCTGCATTGCGCAAGTGAAGCTAGGCTTCAATGGCTTAACACCCTGTATCCAGCTATAGGCCTATAAAAGGAGATCAATAGTTTTATTTTAAGGTTTAGTTTTTCACATAAAATTATTTACTATTTGAAGATTTATTTTATTGGTAAATTATACTATCAATACATAAAAGTTTATCTTTAACAAAAAATATTAATGTGCAACGTCGTGATTTCATTTATACCAGTATGTATTCCTTGTAATGTGAAGATAAATGTTTACATTGTTTGCTTGCATAATCGTTAGTTTAATATCTTATAAACACATAGAAACTTAAAGAACCGAGGAAGTTCGAGTTCAGTAAAAATGCTTACAAATCCTGGAAAAACCCTGTCAGTCCCGTGTAAGGTTTAGTATTCAAATTGCATGTAAACACCAAATATTTTAGTGGTTAAGTGTACACTAAATGTGATTTTCTGCTTTTAGACATAAGCTTTCAGTTTAAACTTAATGGTCGCAATTTATTTAAACTAAGAAGGTACTATAAATTTTGGTACTATGACAAAAACTGTGTTAATCCAACTTGAATGTATATATTGAAATAAAATCTATTAATTTAAACAGATTGGAAGTAAAAAATATTATAGATATAAATGATTAAAATATACGGATATTTTGACAATTTTCGAAAAAACTTACCAAAAACATAAAATATGTTTTAAGTATAATCATATTTTAATATTTTCTTTTGGTTCGTTTTGAAAGGATACTGTAGGCAAATTAATTACAGAATACACTAACTTTAAAAATCTTTTTTGTTATACAAATGTGCCAAAGAAATGACCATAAAAAGTTTTATACGTATGATGTTTTTAGTTTATAAAGATTTGTTATCAGTATTTTTTTCAAGGCTCCATAATCTTTTCTAGATTAAATTTAATCTCGGATTAATGGCATAGTATTTTATTCTAAAAAGGGTTTTTTATTTGAAAATAAAACACTTCTTTTCATATTTAATATCTTGTTCTGACTGCTAGCAAGCAATACCCAGGACTATCACCCATATGGAGGTAAAATAGCAATGAAAGTAAGTTATAGTTATAGTAAGTAATAGCGTTTATTATCAAAACCGGTTGTTCCAATGTTTTTCAAATTTTATATCTGTGTTTCTAACAAATTACATTTTATTTGCAAAACTTTAACCCGTTATACATATCGCTCAAGAGTTCAATAATAATTTGCTAAATTAAATAAATAATGTTTTTATTGAAATAGGTTATGTTTTGAAGGAAGGCAAATCACTAGGAAAGGGTTCAATATGAATGTTATCAAATATGAATGTTCCTGGAGTTAAACATTTAATTTCATTTTCAATGGATAATGAAACTGGATTAAATTGTATTTTATGATGTATTTGAGAAATCAAATCCAAGAATATGAAATTACTTACTGTATGTAGTTATAATTCGGTAAATGTTTAGACTCTTTTTCTTGTCAAGACTTGTTAACTGGCAATTAGTTTTAGATTTTTTTTTAATTTGAGAATTAAGGTAAACTAGATATCACCTACTGGTCTACATTCGACCAAAACTGCAGTTGCTTTGGAGTAAATAAAGTTTTTATTTTATATTTGAAACATCTGTTCTTAGAGTTTAGCTACAATTTGTTATTACAATAGCTGTCTAATGATTTAATCAATTACAATTCTTCCATAAGATTGTAAGATTCCAATATTTACATTTGAACTTTGAAAACCTTCGGGGCGTAGCCCTGGGGACCAATCTGAATTATAATTGGATTCTGCTCATATACAGGCCAATACCATTCTAACTGTATGCACGAATTTCTCCTATGATTCACACAAGCCGAGAAAAAAGGAGGAAAAGAAACACGCTTGCCTATTAATATATAAAAAGAAATCACAACTTTTATTTAATATATGTTCTAGTTTATAAACAAAATACAGTTTAGTCTATTAATTTTTTAATACGAAAGAGTAAACTTAATACGTTATTATATTACAGTTACCGGCCCAGGCATAAGCAATTGAATTCTCAAAATAACGTAGGTCATGATTTGATTTGTCCACCCAAAGGTAGGTCATATCCCTATATTTTTAGTTAAATGAGGGATGTTTAATTGAATTACAGTTTTAGATATTTCGTGAATAAAAGTCATCGAAACCTATTTATATATTACATGACAGTTAACTGTTAGGGCTTCACTAAAATTTTTTCACCTAAATCAAATGGTTCTTATAATCCTTGAAATTAGTAGTTTTTATATTATTTTTAACAATAAAAGTGCTATGCTAATAACAAAAGTAAATTATATGCTTCCCTTAAATTAATTATATAAAAATAAATTAACACTATTTTGATTTATTTTGTATGTTTTAAATTTCAGTATATCGCAGAAGTGCTAAAATAAAATAATATGCAAATATTATTAAACTCATAAACAGATTGCAATCGAAGCAGTTCTTAAGATTAGTTAAAAGTTTTAAGTTTAATTATAAATAGATGGTTTTACTGCTTTTATAAATATGTTAATCTTAGACAGATATTTATTATATACATTGCATTATTTAGAGTTCGCTACTTTTACTGTAATATTTTATTTTAAAAATCTACAAAATAATATTAATATACTTATCTTAGAAATGTAATTTGGTCGGATGATTAATTGTTGCATGTCGTCATTTCAATAAGAAATTTAAAATCTAATTTATCTCCTTGTTTTAAAATTATTTAAAATTATGGATGAATTTTTAGGTAAATTCGATTAATTTGAGTATCTAGTGGACCTTATCTATTGCCAATTTCAGCGAGTACAGAGCCTTCCCAAGAGCCTTATACACGTAACATGGAACCATACTCGCATAACTTGCCGTGTCTTATTGGCCCACTTACCGTACAAATATTGCTCCTTTAGTTCATATTGTAACTTGGAAAACTATCTTGTAACTTAATAAGTAAAACCTGATGGATTTTTCTCCTTTAATTTTGTTTTGTTTATTTAGTCCGTGGTCCATGGGTTTTTGCAAAAAAAAATGTAATAGACTTTTAAAACGGAAAAGTAATTTTTTATTTTGCAAAGAAGAACTAAGAATGTCTGAATTGACAAATTATTTTTCTTAAATACATAATAATCACAAATCACAGATAATTTGGGTTGACGAATCGTGGTTAAAATTGTACCGATTTAATTTATTATTTTTTAATCCAATACCGTATAGTTTCTAGCAAAAATGTTGGTAAAAAATTTAGGTAATTTCGTTTTAAATAACCCAATAAAATATAAACTTAGCATATTTTCTATTTCATCTATTTCAATTTTATTTTTAATTTAAATTTCTTTGCTTTGGTAACATTTTTACTATTACTTTACTTTACTTTAAGTATAGTAAATTGTGTTGATAAACTTGTTAACCAAACCTAAGGACGAAGCATACCTGTAAGGTAGTGACTGTTGATGGGCTTCTCGGCTCGGCCAGTGATGGGGAGTGATATTTTCCTCCCCCCCCCCTCAACAATTACCCACAAATCACCCAGACGTCCCACAACTTAAGCGACACTTGACGATCGTGAAGGAACTTTCTCTTTTTACGAGGCAAAAAAATTTCCCTATAGAGATAATTAAAGATTTAGAGATCCTTGTTTTTACATATATTGCCCTCTGTAACTAGTGTTATTAAATGAATGTTTTTAACACAGTATAATAACCATAGAAACTTAAATGATAATCTTATACTGTACTCTAAAACAAACAATGTTTCCACTGACAAGTTTTTTTTTTTTTTTTTTTGCAAAGATTTTTTATTTTCTTTGTTGACTATGGGGGTTTGAGCCACGATTGAGGTCGCATAGCTGGGGAAAATCCGGTTTCCGCCTTACAGCTCTTCAAATTTTCCATGTTATCCTTATGGACATTCCAAATTAGCTACGAAATTGAACAAAAATCAGCTGATAATTGTAGGTATAAACCATTGTATTACATCTTTAACGTGTGATTCAACAAATTTATATCAAAGCGCAACACCCTTTGGCCTTGTGAGTAAGCGAAGCGAAAGAGCTCGTCTTAAAAAAGAAAAGGGGGAAATTGAGCGGAGCGAAAGAGTTTTGTCTGAGGAAGGAAAGTGACGCTTTTTAATTTTACCGAGCATAAGCTCGGTTCCCCTAGTACTACTACTGAAGTTCTTAGAGTTAGGATTTCCCGAAACGTTTTAAGTTACAGCCTGATTTCTATTGATAGAGAAAAGGCACTTATTAACTTGTTTTTGCGGAATTTTGGAAGTTCGCTAAATAAAAGAGTTTGTTCAAAAGATTCATCCAAAATGTCACAGTCTAGCAGATCTCACCGTACATACAATTTACTTACATTACTGTAAGTTTTCAAATTCTACAAAAAAAGGGTATTTGAAATGAACAATTGCAACATTGATTGAATGAGCGTTTTTCTCTTTGTGACAGATAAAGCGAATGCTTTTTTATAGCCAAGACTGGTTAATAAATTGAAAATAGCAACATGTTGAGCCTCACCTTAAAATGGTGTAAATCGTTACACCATATAATGAAATTTGAACCAATTCTCGTGAGTAAAATGGAATTAGATAATTGGATATATAAGCTCACCCGTTGATATTGCGAGGACATGTTATTGTATTGGATCCCGGGTATTGCCGTCGGGGATTTGGTTTCCATAAACATATTTCAATTGACTGGACAAAATAACATTTATCTAATGACATACAGAATATAGTAGTCGCTCATATAAGTTTACATTCCAAATGGTTATACATACACGGATATATCTAAATATTAATTTATATTATTTTCTTTACACTTTGCCTTATGGATCATATTAAATTACTTATAGAGGTTTATTTTATGGCAAAACTTTTCTCAGTCTTAAAGAAGAAAGATAACTGCATTACAGTTTCACATCTTTATTTTTTCTAAAATTTGCAAGGGTTTATCTGCGAGTGCAGTAGTTGAACCTATTAAATGAACGAACCTATAGTTCATATAAGCCTCAACCTAACCAAGAGAAACTAGTGTTATGGAGCTTATAATCAAACTTGGATCCAAACTGGAACAAGTGATTAAACAAGGATATGAAGTTGCCAAACAGTATTATACGGTTTTGTCATGTCCGTCCCATATTCATTAAATGTACTTGTTTATACTTTTTGCAAGAAGTAGATTGAAAGTTTTACTTATTATATGATATAACAATATGATTTTAATTGTTATACAGAAGACGTTTTAAAAAAACATTTACACGAAGTAGAAGAATAATAATCAGAACGAAAAGTCGTGACGTTTATTTAAAAAAATTGTATCAATACTTTTTTTAGTTTTAACTGTTTTAAGTTGGAGACGACGTTCTTCCACTTTTCTGTACTGAGCTTCCTGCCATACAGAACTGAAACAGAACAGAAATAATTCTGTCAGAGTTAAATTTCGACTTCTATAAGACAGACTTTTAGAACTTCTTGGATTATAAAGTGACAATTTCCTTATCTCAGTATACAAATTTGTCTTAATAAATATCAAATTACTGATTGTATTTTATAAATATGTTGCAGCATTTTACGCAACAGTACATTCGTCAATTTTTCGAACCCTAACCTAAGTTTTCATCTGCTACATATTGGTTCGTCTGTTACGAATAAATAATTTTAAGAAATAAGAAATAACTTGGTACTGATCAAATACAACGTAATTAGCTTCCTGATTGTTAAGAATATTGAGGTAAGTCTAGATTAAAATCCATATGAGTACATTAGTTCTGAGATATTATTTTTTAGTTAAGGCCAAAATGAAACCATTACTAAGTTGTGGCATGAACAAAATAAGATACTTTCTTCACAATCTTTATCGATGAAACATTCCTTTAAATATGATTTTATAAATATAATTCAATCAATCAAACAATAATTTTGATTTTTTTAAATTAAGTTTTGGAAAGAATAATATACTTAACATTTTTTAAGTAACTCCTCTTACATAAGATGAAATTCACTTGAGCTTAATCCTCTAAATTCTAGCATCGAGATCGGAGTGGTATTTGTGTTTAGAAGTGAAGTAAAGGAAATATAAGTGAACCCAACACCACTAAATAAGAAAAAGAAGGTGTGTCGCCCACTACAGTAGTGCCACTCGGGGAAGTGACGTCATTACAGACAAGTTGAAAGATTGATGAACCTATATCCCGTCCATTATCACAAACTTATCTCGTTCTTTTTTATTTTAATTCATAACTAATAACAATGTACCAACTAAAAAAACTATGTATAATTGTAAAGGGCTGGTGACATTTCGCATCCAAAAATTAATAATACTATATGAAAGTAAGTTCTGGTTGCCCTCTTTGTGAGTCTGTATTTTTTTACTGTTTTACCATTGTAAATCTTTTTAAATCCAGTATAACTTTACGATTAGAACATCATTTTGACCTATCGTGCACCTAAAATTTTAAAATTGGATGTATTTGAAATTTATAAATATTTAAACAATTTTTTTTAATATTTACAAACATACATAAAAGGTGTAATTTTAATTATGAAATAAAAAGGCTGTAACTCTCAACAGAAAATTAAACGGTTGATGTTATTTAACGAGTAGGGTACGGTAAAATAATTTTCTGTTGAGATTTATATGTAACATAGAATGAGAGTTTTTCACAACTATCAGAGTTGTAAACTTTTAATTTGTAGAATGAAATAGTCTTTTACATAAGTGGTGGTTATTTCAAGATTTAATATTGTATTAGAGTGGCTCAAATAACTAATATTTACCTAGTAGACAAAAAAATTATTAGAAATATACCCATGGAAATCATCTATTGATTTTCAAGTAATCATATCCCGATTTTTGTTATAGTGATTTCAATGATTTCTCTCAAAATAATCCGCTCTTCAATTTAAATGGAGATTGTGAAAGTTGGAATATTTTTTCACGAAGAATCACAGATTGGGATTTGGGGGCTTTATTGCAAAACTTTCCTTTTCGTTAAAATTACTATAACAAATATAAAGGCCATATTCAGTCGTAACATCTGCCACAATTATGTCAACAATTTATGAATTATGATAATTGATAGCTATTCACTTTGGGCATAGAAATTATAGAACTAAAACATACACAATACAAGACGATCAGTACGTCAACTTTCAATTTAGCTCTGATGACATTCAGAGTCCGCTTAGAACTCCTGTTGAACTATACATATTTATTTAAAATTTAACTTCCCTTAGGGAAAGGTTTATTTGTTTTAACATAATTGATTTACTTAAAAAAAGTCTTGATTTTGATAATTTTGTTTATGCATTGCTGATTTATATAAAAATTAGTTTTAGCGAATTTCCCTATAGGGAATACGCTATTACGGTAGTAGTCACGGTAAGACCTAAGTCCGGAACCATAATACTTTTTCGTTTTGAGGTCCCTAGAAGCCAAAACCACCGTTCGTTCAAATTGATATATATATATGTATATATATATATATACATATATATATATATATATATATATATATATATATATATGTGTGTGTCCGTGAACACGATAACTTTTGAACGGAACCTCCGATTTTGATGAAATTTGGTACAGGGGTGTAAGCCAGCATCTACTAATTTGAGTTCGCGAACCAGAATGATCGGGGACCATGGGAACGGGGTTTTATGGGGTTTCAAAAGGGTTAATTATGGGTTTTTGGCTTTTTTTACTCTTATTTCAAAAATTCAACAATTTTAACTGAAACCATTTAAAAGAGCTTAAAAAAACAAACAATCTAGTATTTTGAATTTTTTACCTAGCTTATATGGTTATGTCGAAAATCCAAAAAGTATGTTTTCCATGTTATTCTTATTGGAAATCAACTAAACCTCCTATCTTGCTTATCTTGACATATCTTGATAAAATTTGATATGTACATTCATTAGGAAGCGTTTAACTTATATTTGCTTAGAAAACCCATATGGCAGCAAACCTACATACTCTCATCCCCATAGATTTTATGAGGAAATAGAAAATATACCAAAATTCCATTGGAAATTCGCTGAGTACGCAGGTCTGCTGCGACGGGGGTATTTTTTATATTTTATCAGCTAAGTTTTATTTACACCCTCACAATTAATTTAAACTATAACCGAGAGGGTTTAATTGGACTTATGTCTGTTTTAAACCGTATCATTTCCTACCCTTAGCTCCCTAGCTTCAGCAAGAAGCACACGTTCAAGGCATATTGACTTTAAGCTGTTCATTTGTAATTTGTTTGTGTGATAAAGGAAATAAGATTCATGCTCTCCGCTCCTGAATTTAAACAAAATATTCAAAATTACACTTCTTTAAAATTCCATACGAAATTTAAAGGCAAAGAAATGCAGTAAACTAGGTTAAACCGTTTAGCTTGCAGACGCAATCGATTTCAAATAATTAATCATTTAGCACATTATTAAAGCTTTGAACCAACAACAAAACTATGAACAAAACTAACATTATAGTTCCATTAGTGGAAAAGTATAAAACTAAAGTATTGTTTTGTGTTTTTTTATTATAAAAAAATAAATAAATACTGTAAATAAGTTTTGGCCCTAAGACTAGTAAAGCCTGGTTTAAAGTAGTGTTTATAACTAGTTCCAAGCTAGAGTCTTTACCCAACTCGCTTTAAAAAAAACCTTCCTATATATGGCCACAAAATATAACTACAATATACAAAATACATTGTATAATCTTATTAGGCAAGTCTCACTTTTTTCAACCTTAATTGACACCTTCGGAGGACATTCTGGGGCGCTTTTGGGTTAAGTGTTTGTGTGTACGGGTGTTTGTTGTAGTCTTCGTGTTACTGACAAGCCCCTTAGATGAACAAAAAAGGTGAAAGTTTCAGAATAAGATTACACAGTATAAAGTTAATCAATCTCACCTACAAATATGTCTTTCAAAATAGAATACACAAATTATAACAAATATAAATATAGTTTTTCCTTCTTTTCTTCACGCATTCTGAAGGTGCTTTATGAAGATTATGACTAACTATAGGCCTACTGTGGTAAAAAAGCTAATCAACAAAACCATCATCTAGAAATATAAAGGATAAGGGCAGACGATGTAAAGCACACTCAAAGATTCTGTTGACATTCCTTTGTTGAAGCGACGTTGAATGATGAATTAACTGAAACAGTTCGGGCAAAACATACTCTTTTGTATTTCATTGATTTTAATATAAATAAAAAGGAATTCTAGACTTCCATAACATTTTAATTATTTTAGTTGAGCAACTAACTTTATGAAATGAATAACATAAAAGGATAAAATAATTACTTTAGAGATAAATTTTGTCTCTATTTAACAAAAGCAACAACAGCAGCATTTGTAATCCCATTTTTGTAGGATAGTATAAAGTTTCTTATTACTTAATAAATATTACTAAATATATATTTCCATCACTTTAATGTCATTTTACCTGGAACCAGCCAATGGTATTCTTATGGGGTTTAAAGTGTGTAATTAAAATAAATTTTAATTGTTTCTCTCTTTCAGAAAACAGTTTTTCACCAGTCATTTGATTAATGTTTAAGATATTATATTATGTGTAAGTTTGTTAATATAATTCCATACCAGTTTGTATGACTTTAATAATCATCCTCAAATATTATTGCAAATAAATTTTCCTTGTATTTAGGTTATTAAGAAATTTATTTAACCCAGACTTAAATTAAGACCCATTCAAATCAGGAAATTACATTACAATATTGTTGACTACGCAGGTCCAGTTTACGTCGGTATTTAATCTTATTAGAGTTACATCCTCAATCGGCTACAATCTTTATCAAATGAAATTAAGTTATTTTAAATAAAACATGGTTAAATTAATTATCATCATTATCAAAACGGAAGCCAGTCTGAACAGTTTGTTATATTAGAGACGGCCCAACTGGTGGTATTCTAATAACAACTCGACCTCTCTTCTGTTTTCATCACAGAGCTTAGAGGTTTGTTTGTGGCCTAGTTTTGCACTAATTCCTTTTGAATGTTGAATAACTCATCGTGGGTTTACACGAATCAGTTTCGAATTTAGAAAGCTTGCCACCGCGTAAGCTTTAAATTCATTACTGCAATTTTCATAAAAGTAACATTGTTTCTAAGAATGTGCAATAACTACAAAACCTTATTACAAGCTAACAAATATATACTGAACAAATATCAAATGGCATATATTTACAGAACCATTAGAGTGTAAGATTGAGATGAGTTGAAGTAAGTTTTCTTAGCAGTGAGGAAATTCACGTTTCTCTTGTAGCTAAATGTTATCCCAAGCCAACGAGTGTACTTTGGGTTCTTTTCTTTGTTATTTTAAATGGTTGTATAAATTCCTGTTATTCTTTGTTGGGAAATGGGTTAAAATATGAGTATAAATAAAAAAACTTGTATAAACTGTTTTGTCTAAAATAAATTCAATTATTAAGTTACATGTATTAATGTATATTAAATTAATATGAATAATGGATCAAATTTCCACAGGATTTGTCTATTGCCCTAAAAAATAAGTTTAATTTATTAATCAATTATTTTAAATTTGTTTTTCATAACATTTTTTTAATGAAGGGATGTCTTAGAATAGTACTAATTATAACTTCTGAAACAGAACAAACAGAACAAAATGTGCCCCAATAGACAATAGACAGTTCTTAAGTATACAGTTTTATACAATAGGAAACGCCAAATATTTCTAATGAAACAGCCTCTTATTAAACCAACAAATATATATATATATATATATATATATATATATATATATATATATAGAAAATTAAAATAACGTTTGATTGATATACTTAATATAAACCAGAAGAAGGTAGGTAACAAATGTTTATGGAATTTTTTTCTCTCTATTACACTGAACTTTTATATTTTTTTAGGTTGTAATAATTTTATAGGGTTTAATGATTTCCCTTTGACTTTCTGGTAGGAAAGTAATTTAAAAATAGACTACCCATAAAAGTATTATGTACATTTAGCAGTCTTATATTACACAAAAATATGAATATATAAATGGTTACTAAACCATTTATTTAAACTTAATTTACCATGTGAAATTCAGTCATACCTTTAAACCAATTCGGATAAAAGGTTCAGATAGTTTTCCACGTTAAGTTCAGTGATGACTTATTATATTTCTTTGTTTATATTACCTCTTTTTAACTAACATGTAAGTAGTTCCTTTTACCACCGCCAGTTTCGCTCCTATGGTAAAGGCACCCTTTAGCCAACCGAGAGTATCAATTTACACCCATTAGCTATTAGCCATTACCCTTTGCTGTAAAGTGTGGCTATAGTCGCCCAACGTATTCCAATTCTCTACAATAGATAATTATATTAGATTTTAATTTTATACCACATTGACACATTTGACACCACATTTGACACCCATTTTAATTCTTTGATGATCGAAATCGAATTAATTTTTAAATAATTTTGTACTATTTTTCTTCATCTACTACAAGAAACTTAGGAATCTTTCGAAATTAAATTCTATTATTATTTTAATAAAGCACTCCTTTGTGCATTACATTTACAGTTTATAACACATAAGACTCTTCTACGGCTCGATGGGGACTCCGTCCACATAATATGTTACGGTTTGTCCCGAAGTCGTTTGGTCTCAAGCGTGAAACAAGGTACAGATCAAAGTCTTAAATTGATCTAAGGACTAGAGATACGCTAAAATGTTGAATGTTTAAAATTGACTTGTTAACGAAATGTCCGATTTTTATCAAACTTGACATGAAGTTGTAAGACTAGGTCTATTTCCATTAGTTATGTCTATTGGGGTCATCAGACTATGGGAAAAGGGTGATATACAGGTTATATTTTGACTAAAAAGGATTAAACCCCGATTTTGGGCCGATTTTAGACAAATTTGAACCTGTATATCGACCTTTTCCCGTAGTCTGATAATCCCAATCAACATAACTAATGGAAATAGACTTAATCATAAACCTTCATGTCAAGTTTGATAAAAATCGGACGTGTAATTAACAGGTTTACTGGCTTGGCGAAATTTACGTACATATTTATATATGTATCTTAATAAGTATATATATTCTGCTATAAAAATTTTTATGAATGGTGTTTTTGGTATCTAGAGACAATGTAGTAAAACGTTCACACAGGCACCACCGTAATATGGTTTTCCCAACAAAAGTAAATTACTTAAAGTCCCACAATTGAAAGTAGCTTTAAAAAGCAATATCACTCTTAATAAATATAATAACCAATACATATTATATATCAAAACGTGCAAAATTTAATTTTGTAAAGTTTATACTAATGTACTACAACCTACAACCACACTACAACCGCAATTTTGAAAAATCCGCCATAGCAGGCAAACGCAGCTAGGAGAGTGGTAGACTCCTCACTATCGTTTTTCTCAGGTAAATTTACTTAAGAATCGGTGAAAATAAATTAGTTTGCAATTACTTCTAGGTTGAACCATAAATTGACTAAACTATTTGGCTTGTAAGAGGAAGATTTATGGTTTGAAAAGCTTATCGATTTGTGTATATGATGCAAAAATGTGTGTATCGGCTAGCTTGTGTAATAGGAAACATCCAAACAATAAACACATTGAACCGATAGCGTATAAACGAACATGTTTCATTGGATAGTTGTGTTAGAATTCCTGATGAGGACATGGATATTCTATGTGAAACTCGCTTTTGTGTTTAATTCACTTCGGGTCGTTCGTCAGGGTTGTATTGGTGTTTACATATAATCCTGTAGGACCATTGAAGCCCTTTTCATCGGTTTGTAGATTTAATTGAATCTTTCATCAGGAACTTCATTGAAAAGAGATTATAACGCGCCGCAGTTTATTGTTAGACATTTCTGTACATTAGAATCTATAGCATTTTGTGGTGAATAGATATTTGAAATTTCCTGAGTATTTTGCACATCTGAACGATTATTTTACGATTAAAACTTGTTTGAAACCTAATGGTTATGTGATGATTTCTGTTAAGGTGTACTAGCAAAATGGCCGTACTCTGCTAGGGGTAAAAAACTACAAACTTCTTAAACCTAACTATTAAATTTTGGAAAATTTTTATAACAGAATTTTACTCTTACCTAAGAATTGAAATGAAACTTTGAAAGAAAATGAGACTTGACCATTAGGATGATTGTTCATTTCAAGGCAGTTCTGTAAATATACATATCACTCCCTTTAATTTGACGTATTAATTGCACCTGCACAGCAGTACCACATAAACCAACTTTGACGGACCTGTCGCAGAACACGTTGTTTGAAACTGGCTGAGGTATTACCACCCCTCAATAAACACCATGGAAATTATTTATTGTTGTTGACACTAATAAGCGAATCAATCCTACAACCCCTTCCACAATTCAAAAAGCTCATTATATAATACGTTTTATCAAAAATAATTTTTGCGTTGATAAAATAAAAGTTTACGATTCCCAACAAATGTTTTTGATAACCAGCTACTCATACTTACTGTATTAGGGCACTGAAACCGAGGTACGTAGTCATGTCATGGATTCCGTGGCGATAAATAAGAGGCAACAAAAATATTTCAAAACGTGTAACTGATGTTAGAAATTTATACAAAAATCGTGGACTGTTCTTGAAATCGTGTTAAACTAGTTACGGTAGGTTGAATTTATGACACTGACAATGTAATTAAAATTCAACTAGAACTAAAATATATAAAATATCGTAAGACTTGACTTTAAGACCATTGATCGTCTAAAAATTGTGTTAAACTTGGATCATAACTAGGTGAAACGACTACTACCAGTGGAAGTAAAGTACAGAATATTGCCAGATTACGCCTTCAAAAAGAAAGTTATTACAAGTTTTACTTTACTGTTAAAAGTTGCCTTCAGATAAAAGAAGGCGTTGGAGAAACCACGGTCTCCAACAAAGTACCGTCACAGAAAAAGGAACGTTCAGATTCGATTTTGTGTGGTACCGTACTAGCTTTATGTATCTAACAGTTTTCATAGTTTTAAGTCAGGTTTATCCTGAATTATAAAATATTCTACATATTAATACACGCTTGAAACGCTGGATTCACAGTAACTAATGGACAGTTAATACGTCAAATTAAAGGGAGTGATATGTATATTTGCAGAACTGCCTTGAAACGAACGGTCCTTAGGGTCAAGTCACATATATCTTTCAAAGTTTCAGGATAATTTAAATTCTCAGGAAAGAGTAAGATTCAGTTATACAAATTTGCCAATATTTAATAGTTAAATTTAAGAAGTAAGTGATTTTTACCCTGTAGCAGAGTACGGCCATTTTGCTAGTAAACCTTAACAGATAACAACACTTAACTATTAGGTTTCAAAAAAGTTTTAATCGTACAATAATAATCGTTCAGATGTGCAAATACTCAGGAAATTTCAAAGACCTATTCATTACAAAATGCTTTAGAGTATAATGAACAGAAATGTAAAACAATAAACTACAGCACTATATAATCTCTTTTCAATGAAGTTCCTGATGAAAGATTCAATTAAATCTACAAACCCATGAAAAGGGCTTCAATGGTCCTACAGGATTATGTGTAAACACCAATACCAATTACCCTGACGAACGGTATTGAAATAAACACAAAAGCGAGTTTCAAATAGAATATCCATGTCCTCATCAGGAATTCTAACACAACTATCCAATGAAACATGTTTGTTTGTACGATATCGGTTTAATGTGTTTATTGTTTGAATGTTTTCTAATACACAACCTATCCGATACACACATTTTTGCAACATATATATATTTTTTTTTAAGAGGTTGGCGGACCTCTTTTTTGCCTTACTTTGCCCCGTCCACATAGACTATTGATCTGTGCGTGGATCGTATTAGACAAAGTAAGGGGGTGAGCCGCTACAGTACAAGGTGAAAGGTACTGATAAAAGTCACTGGCAGAACGCGGATTCGAACCCACGACATCGCTGCCATGGTTCCGAAGTCCGGCGCGCTAACCACTACGCCACCGACTCACCCAAGCTACATAAGCTGATAAGCTTTTCAAACCATAAATCTTCTTCTTATAAAGCCAAACCAATATTTTTAAAAATCCTGTACTATAATAAGTGCACTGTCTATTGGATTGTGTGTTCTATGATCTCGAAATCTAGCGGGTAGATTTTGCTTAAACTTTGCATTAAAGAGTGTTTTGGCCCAAAAATAAGTTTAAAAACAGCCTCAATCCCAGGAAAAATCTAATTTGGTCTAAATTTAAGTTTTAAAATCGTCATTTTTAACATTGATCTAATGGGTTGCTATTTTGGTAACGAAATAACAACGAAAGGTGTACAAAAATAAAGTAACATTAATGTTAAGCAGTGTTTTTGAAACAGCTGTTAACTGTGAAGAGGTTAACTGGTTGTGGGTGAAAATTTAATAGCTTTATTACCATGACACTATAACAAAAGTGAATGAAAACCAACGAGCAAGGCTCGGTTAACCTGGTACTATGTATATAAAATTAGGAACACTCAATATGTTTTGTTTAATTTCTGTTGTTTAATTATTTATGTTCATTGTTTGAAAATAAATAATTACAGTTTTAATAGCTTTTACACTCTACTAATAGTTAAGTTGAATTCTATAATCGGATTTTCCACGAGTGCAGTAAACACGGATATTGATGATAGAGATTACTCTCAGGGTTCGCCCCATACCCAAAACCCATACATATGCAAACAATGCAGAGCCGACTGAAGGCGTACAAACTGGGTCAAGATTTATAGCATTTGAGCATTCAGGGTGAATTTGTGTCCTGGATAATATATATTTATCGTTTTATATGTTAGTATAAAATGAGATAATATTTAAAGCTAATGTTACTGTGTTTATGTTACAAAATATAAATCTACAATCAATTCATTTACGCTGTGAGTATGTAATATTTTTAAATATAAACTTGGTACATAGTTAGAGGGCAAAAGTTTCGTCAAACGTGTGAAGCATTTAGGACACAGACCATTAAATGCTATTTTCCCTGACATCTTGCAATACCTTTTTATCGACAGCGAATAAAGTACAAACTGACTGTGACAGGTTTAAAATAGGATAGTATTAAGAATAAAAGCTTGTCAAAGTGTCAAGGGGTAACAAATATTCTGTGATGGGGTTTTAATATTTTTGAAGTTAAAGAGATTACTTTTTTATATGCATTTAAGTAAACTAGAGATCGTCCCCTGATCGAAATTCGACCAAAATGTCAGCAGTTGAATCTGGACCCAATTGGTTAGAAAAATATTTTATAACTAAAACACACGATACTACTAATTTGATAAATTTTAAATTTTTTTATTACAACAGCTGTCTAATGATTCAATCAATTACCCTTCTTCATAAGATTAACATTGAAACTTTGAAAACCTGTAGGACGTAGCCCTGAAGTTTGATTTGAATTTACGCTGGAAACGCTTAATGGGATTCTGCTCATCTACAGGACCTTTGTGAACCTTATTACCTTATTACCGAGCAAAGAAATTACCTTATAACCTTTCCTATGGTATGCGCAGATTTCTCCTACGATGCACACAAGCTGAGAAAAAGGAGGGGAAAACATGGTTGCATATTATTATATAGGTGCTTTAAGTTCACTAGAAAACGCACTTTCCTTGAAGGAGGTCGGAGAGTTAAGACCTTAACAAAAATTTAACAGTTGTTTGCAAACGTTATTAAATGATTTTTTTTGGCATTACATATTGTGTAGAACACATAGTAAATATTAGTACCGTTTACCATTTTAATAACATTGTTTTTCGCAATTTTTACCCTATATTTTTGTTGAAAACTTTTATTCTCTGATAGATTTAAAAATTATAAAATAAAGATCATAAAATCCTTACTGTCTAAAAAGCAAATTAAAAACTTAAATAGCTCAAGGTTGAAAGTTATTTTCATAGTACAATAATGAAACGTTCTTTATGCATTTTTAAAATTACCGTTTTATTAGGGCTGAGAAAACTGTTTTAAGTTATAGGTACAAGGGCTATCTCATTAGCGGGTAAAATAATAGCGGGTAATTATTGTCATGTGCCCAATACTTCACTAGCCTGATAATACAAAACAGCTCGTACATGTATCAGATAGATTACTTCACCGGCCTGAATCAAAAGCGGCATTTTGCAACCGCAAAATAATCAACCCGCCCTCCTTTTGTTATTTTTTTCTCCGCAGTCCTACCGTTATATAGTTGTTATAAGTGTTGTTATACAGAAAGAGTATGAAAATATCCTTTCCTACGGCCCCTAGTAAGTATCGTAAGCAGGCGTAGAAAGATTTTTTGTGACTTACTATACGTTACGAAACTTCATTGTGTTGACCATCAGAAGTTATATTTATATCCTCTCTCTATCACGTGATTTTAGTGAAGATTTCAACATCAGACAATCTATTTATTTGAGTCCGATAGAAATCTCATTTCAAGTGACCTGTTTTGAGTCCCGATTGGAAACTTCCTTTGGCAAGAAAGATAATATCTTTCCTTTCATTACAAGTTAATTAGGTCGTAGTATAAGTGATGAGCCTTTGAAACTAAAACACCTACCACTATTAAATTCTATGATTACTATAAATTTTTGTGTGAATGTATAACGAACATACACACCAAAAACATTGTAAAATATTATTTATATTATTGTGATTTCTTTGCATAGTTTTAAGCTTTTCTTTGTAAATTGGCGTTTGCCGTGTAAATAATTAATAAAAGAGGATTTTAATAATAGTTTTTGCAATTAATAATGCAAATGATTATATTTTACCATTTCAAAGCAGTTACAATGTAGCCTCAATTTGTATTGAAAGTAATAACGTAACATAAATAGAGTCAAATTATATACAAATTATGATGATGATGATGATGATGATTATGATTATGATGATGATAATAACACACAGTAAACAAACTATTTTTGTCATAAAGATTAATTTTCAAAGAAATGTCACTTTGGTCAAGTTTAATTAAAACTGTTTGACTTTTTAACAGTTTCAATGCAAAATTAAATATAATTTTAGTCTGTAGACACCAGAAAGGACCGTGGTGTTAAGTTATGAAATTTAATTCCCTTCTTAAAATCGAGTTTTATATGCTTCACAAAATCTGAAAAGTTTAAAACCTTATCAATTGAAGAGTTCGGTCCAAGAAAACTTTTGAGAAATAATATTTTTAATAAAGGAATTGAAATTTCTGGAATGCATCGTAGGTTTTATTTTATGGTCGGATATTTTATGCAGGCCATAGGCGATCAACCCTCGATCAATCAAAATAGTAAATAAAATTGCATTTAATCTTTTATGTTAAGCTATTATTGAAATATCACAAATTTTAAGTTTTTAAAACCTACCTTCTCACGAGGAAAATAAGAAGTTTGAAAAAAATTACAATAAACATCTTTTTTTAATATTGAATGGTATTGGTAGTCAATGGTTGATTCTATGAATGTCAAATCCATTAGATGCTCAATAAGCCCTCTATTGAATGTCGTTATCATTCTTCATAAACAAGTAGTGAGCAATATCTACATATTTCATAAAGACAAAGATGCAAAACAAAATAATAGATTATAATAAATATATTTAGTTTATTAAATATGCAACCAATTTATAAAAATTTAAAATTTAATAATATGACCTCCGTACCGGGCCCGGAGAGCGCGTTTAGCAGTCGCTAAATGTTTTAAGCAGTTGTGCAACATGCCACCAAAAACAGCAAAGACTTTCTAAGCACCTTGACAAATGACAGCGAAAGTTCTTGGTGTTAATTTAGAAGTCTTCGAAACACTTGATGACACAACTGTCATCATGTATGGAGAGCTCCGTCGGGCGACGCGACGACGTTGCGTAGTTTGGAATCGATTACTCGCACCTTGATAGCTTAAATTTTCGGTATCTCAAATTATTTTCAATACCCTTGAAAACTATTCTTAGATAACCCTAACTAATGTTACTGTTACATTTCACTTCCATTTGTGAAAGGGATAAAAAATTGCCTCTTTCTTGACAATTCTACCTAAATCTTAGGCTAGTCAAATTCATTTTAATATTACCCACAACAATTGAAGTTTTTTGCCTCTATATCTCTATTTTTTCTATAAGCACCTCTGTAAGTAGATTTCTTAAGGGCACAGATCGCGATCTAGACGGTGACACATCGGTCCGGCCTCTCTCTATTTTCTATTACAACACTGTATTGTATTTTACCTCTGTACAGTACCTTTAATTAAACAAAAAAAACTTTTCATGTAACGCTCAACCTTCTCAAGTCTAACTGTACGTAATTCAAGGATAAGTCGTGGCTCAGTGAATGTAAGCGAGATTCAGCCACGTTGAGATGCTAGGCATTGCTTACTTTAATGTTGTCAATATAAATAAATAAAATAAATAAATTCTTTGTTGCAGTCGACAATATACATTGCATTACAAAGGTCAATAAGACACAAAAAATATATAAAGTTCATTTTGATCGGTGTTGATGTACATCAGCGCCAATTTTTTCGGGTAAACTCCTAGAATTTAAGTATCCCAGTGGCTCATCATAAACTCATCAACAGAGTACAGAACTTTAGACACCAAGAGGCGATTCAGTCGTTTTAAATTTATTTTGATTTTGAGATCGCTTGATACCATCAGGGAGCTTATTTAGAAACTTGACTCCAGCTTGTGACAATAAATGCTCAAACGCCACAGTTCTGTGTTGCATGAGTCGATAAGTGTCTCTGCCTTTCGCATTTTATTACTAATTACTAAAATATTTTGGCTAAACGTGCGATACTTGACGTTGGGTTTTGACATTGTAGGACTACGGTAAGGCATTTTTCAAAAGTTGCTCAAGCGATTCCTTCAAATAGAATTATTGTTCAATGCCCTAAATGTATTTAGATACTATTTTATAATGCTATTTCAGTAATAAAACATTTTCTCGGATCCAAAATATGGAATTGTATAAACACGTAGGAAATACGCAACTGTTATAGGGAAGTTTATTGTAGGGATTGTTAGCTTAAATTTACAACTTTCTGCAATTTATTACATGTTTGTATACAATTTATGCGATTTTTTTAACCAAAACACATTACGCAACACTACTGTACTAAGTTTCCATTACCTATCATAAGTTCTATCAGTTTTAATTTAAAAGTTAATGTTGTAAATTCTTGAAGTTAATTATTTATATATTTTCAAAGCTACAAAGATAGTTTACGCAAAGTTCGGTAGAGCTTTTAAATTAAGTTGTCCACGGAAATGTTTCTACCAGTTTATGAACGAAACCAATATAGACACTACTAAAAAATATATTTTATTAATAACTATAGTAATAACAAAGTTTTGAATTTTATTTTGTAAATAAATACAGAATGTTTCTACTGTAAATATTGAAGAATTTTTAATTTATATAATTTTCTGAATTGCATTAAATTTTCCTGATCACTTATGTAATTATTTATCACAAATACGTTACAATTTTTTAAATCGACTGGTGCAAATAAAATTGTTACTTTAAGTTTAAACTTTAATTTAAAAAGAAAATCATCAAAACTACATACAAATAGACTAAGGTAAAACACATGTCTTAACATCCGAATATTATTGAAACTGCTACTCAACTAAGCACTACTGTAAGTAGAAATTTAAAATGAAAGTCTAATAATCTAACCACGATAGTCTAACCTATTTTTTACGATATAAAAATAAGAATAAAAATATTTATATTTTAATGATTTTTCTCAATTTCACAGACGTGCTAAGTAAATTAGGTACGATTATTTCTGTGTCGGAACCATTGTACATGAATACACATAGTTAATTTTTACAGCAAATAAAGTATAGTTACATACAAAAATACATATGAATACAACAATGTTAAATAATTTGAATCATGGTTTATATGATATCACAATATCTTTATTAATAATTTTCTAATATATTTTTTTTATGTACAAATTTTACCATCCCTCATAAATGTACTATTAAAAATGCCTATTAATTAACGAGAGCACATTGTTTAAACAGTAGGCCTAGACTAATATTATTTAGCTTTGTAATTAAATGTTTTGTAGGTGTGTATTTGTGAACCGTAGGCAGAAAGTGACACTACTTTCTACCAGTCATTGTCCCATGAGCATGCACACCTATTATACACACAGTCTTGATTGCTAATGTACCGTGCAGACCTCACGGAGAAATATTTTAGGTTAACATTGTGGTTTGCTTTACAGAACTAAGTAATCAAATGCTTTTAACAAGCCTAAAGGTATATAGAAAGAGTTTTACCGGATTAAAATAAAATAAAACAGCCACTGTAAATTAGATCTGACGTTGCGTTGGTATGATGTGTTTTGCATGATATACAGGGTGGTTGAAAAGTAACTTGCACCCCCCTTAGCTTTTTAACTATTTTAGATATTTGAAATTGGTTTGCTGCAACCTTATTGGACATGAGGTTATTGTACCATCATCATTGTAGCCCCTCATATCCAAAAAGTTTGCCGCAAACCGATTTCAAAAATCTCAAATAGTTAAAAAGTTAAAGAGGGAAGAGGGTGTAGTAAGTTACTTTTCAGCCACCCTATAGGCTATCAATTCAGTACTAAATGACGTGGTGATTCAATAAAGTTTCCTGAAATTGAAAGCCACGATATTGAAATGGTAATCACCTAATCGCAGGAGTAATAGAATTCCGCCGTTTGTCAACTCCAAACAAACAACAATTTTATTACATTTCAAATTCCATTAAGTTTTTATATTACTCTCAAGATGTATTTTAGTTTGAAAGAAAATGTATCTTAATTGATTGCAACTTAATAAAAGATCGAATAAACAAAAAAGACTCTTATAAAATAGAAAATTTGCAGTTTAACGAACAAGATTTTTTTTAGATTACTGAAATAGTCTATCGATAAAATGTAATGTTTCAAGAAGTCTATCACTTAAGTTAAACTGAAATCTAAATAAAATGTGCATCTACAATATCTACTTCTTGCATAAAAAAACGTACTCTACGCCTCTTTGGATGTTCCATATTGCAAATATATTCTCGCTTTCCGAATACAAAGGCAAGAAATGCCCTCGTTTCCGCCATTATTCCTCTCCAATTTGAATATTTTAAACCCTTCAAAGCGCCCCCCCCCTCGTCCCTGACCCGCACTCAGATCTCCGTTACGAAATGTTCTTGGAAGTGGGGAATTTCTGAGCCAATTTGTTAAATAAGTGTTCATGGCCACCATTAGAAACCTCCTTATTAGGAACGTCTGTTTAGTTATTGAAAGTGAAATGAGTGTTGACATTTTAATGAGTAAAGTCTTTGAAACTGTTAACAGCATTGAAGCGAAACACTCGTTTGTTATTCCTAAGTAGATTATGTTTTGTAATAAGACATTTTGTTTTTAATGAGTTCAATATTTTGTGTTTTGCTACTTTCTAGATTGATGGATAGCTAACTCACTTTTATTCAAAAATAGGAAACTTCAATCGTATGACTTACTACTAATGTATCCCACTTGTTTATTTTATGTTAGCCTATGTGTTTCTATTGCATTTTTCAAAGATTTTATTTGTTCCTGTTGGATTGTTATTGGGCTTATGATAATCATGGAATCTTGTTAGTATTAAGAGACAGTTTTTGGTTAAGCCAAACTACATGTTGGACTGTGGTAAATTATGTAACTGGACTTGATTTTTCATAAGTTATTAAGTTTAATTATTGTTGTCATTCCAATGTTTTGTATTGTTTGTTGAACTGCTGCATTGTAATTGGTCATTGTCTGTTATGTAGCATGTAAATAAATAAATAAAATCAGTCAATGTAAGGGTTTTTTTTTTTAAGCACGATTATTAATAGAGCCTCATTCTATGATTAAATGTTTACTCAGCACACTTGAGAGAGAGATAGAGAGAGAGAGAGAGAGAGAGAGAGAGAGAGAGAGAGAGAGAGAGAGAGAGAGAGAGAGAGAGAGAGAGAGAGAGAGAGAGAGAGAGAGAGAGAGAGAGAGAGAGAGAGAGAGAGAGAGAGAGAGAGAGAGAGAGAGAGAGAGAGAGAGAGTACATTTTTAAGCTTTAATTCACGACTGTATAGATAATTAGAATAACTTAAGGTAGTATTTTCGAGAGGCGAAAAACGATTCTGTTTTCTCTTACTAAACTACATACGAAATTTATTTAAGAACAACTACACACGAACTGGCTCAACTAACCCACTGTTTTCATTTATTTAATTTAAAAAGTCTATTTTCATCATAATTAATGCACGTTTAACAGCCGTTATATGACCTTTATTTACTCCACAAAATTTACGTTTAGTGTCGAGTTTTAAAAGTGCATAAAAATTGACAAATAGCTGTTGAAAAATAGAATAAACCCGTGATTGATCCTTGAAAAATACATTTGTCTTAAACAAAAATCGCAATAATCCAAAACAAATTAGGAAAATGCAAAAATAAAACTTGCTGACTACATTTTGAATGTAAGATTTTTACATTTAATTCATCTCACTTATATGTAATTTTTTTTTTATTTAAATTAAGATGCAAATCAAACATGGATTTTTTGATTAGTTATTATTTTTAGACTTTTTAAAGTATGGTGTAAAACGTTGTTCATAACTCAAACTGAAAGTTTTTTGCGCGTATTTACAATTTCCAGGAACGTCTTCGCCTAGCTTGTAAAACGCGGTTTCGTAGCACAGAAAACAGCTACTTTCCGTCCTGGTGATACAAACTACTATTTTATGCCATAGCTTACTAGAGGAGATTTTCTTCTACCCACACAACTATTAACTAATATCCCATTCTATTTTCACACACAATTTTCCCTCCTAGACTTGAGAATTAATCCTCTTTATTTCCCCAACATTACAATGACGCACATGCGATTTAGGCAAGTCAAGATGCAGGTTTCCCCCGGGTCGCCCGTTTGTGAGGTCTCACTTTCCGCGGTTTCGTCAACGTTTGTCCTTGCATTAGCGGCGACCAAGATCCGTACGAAACGTCGGCACCGGCGTCAATTGCTTGCGGTAGGTTGTGAAACATGCAAAACACATCGGACGAAGGCTAAGTAGACTCGCGTGTTCAATGCTTTTTAAACACGCGTAGAATGTGTTGATGTCCCTCTCTGTCCTTTGGAGAACAAGGACGTGATAACAAGTTTTGAGATAAAAGTAGTTGCTGGCTGTGGGTGAGAAGAAGCAGATTAAAATTGTTTGGCAAAGTGCTGAAAAGTGGTTCATCTAAATTGATAATAGTTGTAATAAACTTACTGGATTTACCACTTTTGCTAACTTTTTTCTTTAATATAAAACCTCCACTGCTTGTCACCATGGACTAATAAGTAGTACGATGATCTGAAGAGAGTAAGGTACCGTCATGGTATTAGGAAGCGGCTAATAAAGGGCCACTCTCAGAACTTCATGCAGTGCTTCACCTGCGAACATTTTGCGCCTTAAGGTCCAATAAAAATGGGAGGGGTTTTTAAAGTTAAAGACAGAGGCTTATGCTATTTGCCCTACTTTTTATTTTTATTTTTTTAATTCATATCAAGCTATAAGCGATCAAAGTTGATTAATATAGCTCCATATGAATTGAAAATATAAAAATATAGAAAAGTACTGACAGCCTCTGTTGGCCGCTGCTGAAACTGCTGGGCGCGCAAGCTACGAACATATATCCAGAGAATGGCATGTATTAATTAAAATGCCTACTTTCCTCGGCCAAATCTTATCCTCAACCTTCTATCTTAGTCTTGGATTTTTCACGTACTGCAGTATAGCGGCGTTTCTTTATCCACAGTGTTTTACACCGAATACTAGATATTGTTTCTCGCCCTCAGTATGACTGTAAACAATGCGAAACGTAGTGAGGTAGTTTCAGCAACGCCCACTAGGGCTAACCCTTTTAGCCCCCTCTTAGGTCACTTGGCTAACCATAAGTGTTCCATCATGTTTGTGTCACTATTATTGTTGTCGCCCGGGATTGAACCGGGGACAGCTGGCTCGTTCGACCAAATCCCCCCGCTCATTAGGATTAAGAGATTTATGTTGAATTTTTGTTATGAGGGTGGTTAGATGAAAACATAGTAAGCAAACTACTGCTATGAGTTATGTCAGACTCACTGATTGAGAAAACAGTGAATTTATTAATTATAGGCCTAAACAATTGTTTGATGTATAGTCGGCAGCAACAGAACTGTGGGGTCAAGGTTAAAATGTAGCTAAATGACAAAAAATCAACTGGCTTTTGAGAAGACTTGACCTTGACCAGCCTGTTCTATTTCTCCAACCTTAGTTGTTTACGCACTACAACAAACAATCTGTTGAAAACATGTTTTGGGCATCTAGTCGTTGATTAAAATGTTTTTATTCGGAGAAGAATGCTTCTTTAAACATTATTCTTCAAAAATCTGAACACTTTAAAAAATATCAAAATGTGTGATTTATTACTGAGAAAACGTCCAACTTTAAGCCTTTGGAAAAGCTTTAAAAATCCATTGGTTTATTCATTTTTTATTATAAAAGTTTTAGATTTTCATTTCAGAGTTTACATTTTATAATTGTTATCAAGCTGCATTGATGGAATACATAAAAATATCTGTATATGTTAAGAGCAATATTTTCACATGCAAAAATCTACAAATACTTTCTTCCGTTTTTTTTTTTTTTTTTTTTTTTTTTTAGGGATTTGACTTTTAATGCAGAGGTCTTTTAAGAGTTAAAAGATGTATTTTATGAAATTGAGTTAATCGCTGTATCTCCTAAAAGAAAACAATTATTAATTTACAACAAACAAGTGTTTTACAACATCTACAGGGTTACACGACACTGGTTAACTTGGGTCAAAGTCCTTTAGTTCATCCACGAATGTGTGTGTATGTATTCACTCTCTTCTTCAAAGATCAGCTGATTGCCCCTCAAACAAATCAGCTGTGGCCAGTCATTGTTACCAACTGCCCTTGACAAATGTCCTTCTTTCTCCGGAAAGTTTCTCTCCCAGTTAACATTCACATTGTGGTCGTACAAAGCCTGTCTCTGTCTTTTTTGCTCTCATTCTACTCCATAGGTGAAATTGAAACTGCTTATTAGCAAGGATCTTTCTGTTCAGAGTTTGAAAGTACTCTACTGTTTAAAGAAAAGATTCGTTAATTTTGTTTCATAATTTCGAAGAACCGGTGAAGCTTCCTAGTAAATTGGGGAAGGATGCGTCTTCTTTAAGTTTGAGTAACCGCTTCAAAAACTGTTGGCTCCTTTGGACTAGGACCTACGTAATATTTTGGAAATGAGCATAAACACAATATGGGATTTTCTTTACATACTGAGTGGTTCAATAAGGGAGTTTCATAATTACTAAGGGCATATACCGTTGTATATTATATTTTAATATATATTTCAACCTAATTGATATAAAATTAAAGTAAATAATAAATTTATTTATTTATTGAACCAATGAAAACATCATTACCTTAACGATGCCCTAGCATACTCTGTCAACCAGTTATTGTGGCGAAATGAACAAATTTAATATTCTTGATTTTCTTGGTTCCGTAAAATATAATTATATTGTTTTAGGAGAAGGTGGGGCAAGACGGGGTACTTATGCACTCAATATTTTTCTCGAAGTTATGAAAACCTCAATAAACATACCACACATTTCAAATAAAACTACAGTATCTATAATAGTAGGTTACAGTACATACAGTACAGTAGTTATACAGTACGTTAAACTGTAGGTCCCTAGATACCATTGGCTGTTGGGCTATGAATTAACAGTCCTGTCTAAGGAGAATGTCGGCCTTAGTCAGTAACAAGACTACAAGATCGCGCCACAATCATCCTACACTCATCCCTCATTCATACTTGGCTTTAAACTACCTATTGAGTTAGGTCGCCATTTCAATAAAGGTATTAAAGGTATTAATAAAAATAAACAATAAAACATTTGAAAATAAATATTAAAGTATTAACATTAATACCATATTTTTAAGATTTACCAAGTACCCCATCTTGCCCTACAGTTAGGGCAAAATGGGATAGGCTGGTAAGGTAAGTTAGGTTAGCTCAATACTATGATAAAGAAAAGAGTTTAATTACAAATGAAAAGTGATTTACATATTAAAAAATATTTATTGTTCATTTCTATCCGTCTACTAGATCCGTAACTAGATCCGTCTTTCTACTCTTGACAAAATTACGAGTCAATCTCTATCTTAATTGGTTAATTTTTAAACACGATTCTCAAAAACCTCTGCAGTCATAAAAATAGCCTAGCGCTCAGGTAGAATGGAGCCTTAATAGGATATTGCATTGATAGAAGAGTCAACGAATAGAACCAACTAGGGGACCCGTGCAACGCAATGCGCTGCATTTAGCCTATCATGTATCACTCCTTGTATTTAGGTATCTAATTGTGTTGATATTTGAGTACCAGTAGTTCAATTGCTTCTATTCAGCTAGCTTTTAACATGTGTTTTTTTTTTTTTTACTATCAACAGCTGTTTTATTTTGCATTAAAAAAAATTCCATGTTAATCTTATGGTCAACAATAGTAGTTTTCATCACTAGGAGCAAAAGTGGGTCTTTTTGGTGCGCAATCTTTTTTTAAAAACGAGGCGCAGCCGAGTTTTTAAAAACGATTAAGCGTTTTTTATCATAATGCAAAATTAGACTTTTGATCGTTAAAAATATTAACTATTAAGATTTCGAGGTTATATTTACAAAGTAAATAAAATGCAGTGTTTACATTTCTGTTATTTACAAACAATGCTCTTTATAACGTTTGAATTTCAAAATTCTGCTCCTCAACATTAATAAATTAATAATAATATACTTAGCAAACAGCTGACTTTCAGTACTAGGACCTAAAAAATTCTCCAGATGATTTTTCAATACTAGGACAAGAAAGAATCGGTTTTGGTACTATTGAGAGAACAAAAAACAGGCTGATTTCGTGCAGAATGATAAAAACTAAATTTAAGGGCTTCCCGTGAGCTTCAGAATTAAAATATAAAAATAAAAAACCTTATTGCAAAACTATGAACTGAGACTATTCTTTTGACACCTCAAACGTTATTGGTCCAGCAGAAATAAGGGAGGAGTAGTGTTCACAAAAAACTGCTTCATGTATTATATATATAGAAATAGAATAGATTCCTAATATTATTGTCATACCTTTTAAATCCACTCCTTTTCCATGTCGAAGGATAGATCCATCCCAGTCATCTGGTGGTTTTGTTGATTTAAATGCTCAAAGAAAATTGATGATTTTTTGATCGAAAAATTTCCATTCTTGATAACACAAACTATTTAATATGTAAGATAATGACTAATATCCACGCAATAAAGGTTCAGTTGGCAATCCTGGGTTCACGCTCGCGTCAGCTGGTCTTTCCTGCAATCAGCTGATCTGTTTTCTTCGGGGAAACGCAGACGTCGACCGGCTGGCGAAATTCGTTTCGCCCCGGGCCTTCAGGCCGAGCTGCGCATGAGATCACGACTGGATCACGGCTGCGGGAAATTTCCCTACTTCTGTACCACCTTTAGTATTTGAAAATAATGTTCATGGTGATTATGAAGTCACTGTTGTAAAAATTCATTCTAAAAAACTGACAACAAACTTTAAATTATTTTTGTTTTCAACATAATTCTAGTCTAACACTATTACATAACTACATGCATTAATGTAAAGTCCAATATTTTTTATACATTTTAGTTTAGTGAAAAGTCGTGCAAGGTATAGCTCTGCGTTAGTGAAATATATCTGGATGTTATGTTAAAATTTAATTCATAAGTTTGAGGTTTTACGCAGTGGTAAACCACTAAAACTATATTGATTGCAACAATATTTTTTGTGATGTCAGATTTTCTTTATGTTAATTTTTAAAGCAGTCTGTGAGTTTTTTTATCACCCTGAATCTCCCTGTTATATTTGCTTCTTTGTATTTGACCCAACAAAATTAAGTATTTAAAAATGTTTCACTCATTGCAGTAACAACATCTAGACATATTTAATAGGCGAAATGTTTGTTGTACAAGGAATTCCTCCTACAGTTTTCAACCGAATTTAACGATTTTGGTTTCATTGGATAGAGCTCGGCTTGAAGTTGTTTCTAAAGTAGGCCTTAATTGGTAAATATCCATCCAAACAGAAGGCCCTTAATACCCTTAAAGTTGTGTATTTCCCTTGGAATAACATTGATAAGAAAATTAAAAGATTTTCAAGTTTACTAGCTGCAACGAGTATACACAGCACACTAGCAAGAACATCTGTCTATTAATACCAAAGAAGTCATGTTAAATCATGGAGGATACACTGATTAACGAACTGCATTAAACAAGCCTAAAGTGTAGCCAAAGTAAACTGATCGATTTCGAGCAACTAGTACTCTAGTTTATTTTAATACTTAAATTCCCAATTAATCAATAGTTAGGAATTAGTTTAAAGGCTTTCTATCAAAAATATTAAACGTGGTATGAAATTTTCATGAAAATGTATTTACAATGGATATGGAGCGAAGAATAAAATGTAATTCTTTCATATTATCACCAGCAAACAAAGATGACCTTGGCTATCGCCTCAAGACTTACCTCATATGAGATGCGTCACTTTAAACACATAAGTTATACTATAAATTCCTAGCATTAGTCAGTGTGAGATGATAATTAAATTTATTTCTATATTCCCCGATATACAATGACATAATGAAATCCCCTAGTACTCAGAATCTTGCGTGTTTCGCCAACAACGCTTTTCTCGTTGAGTTCCAATTAATTGGCAAGATAAGATATTAACATTGACTATGTACACTCACGTAGTGTACAAAGTCAATGATATTAAGAAGCATTTTTAACCATCTGCCTTCGTAGTACCACTTAACTTAGATACTTTAGACACTTTAGATACTTTATTTGAAACACCGACACACTCTGTGGTGCGTATTTTAAGGTGAGTATGACTGAAGGGTGAGTGTGATGATTGTGATGGATCAGATGAGGTGTAGCTTTGTTACTGACAAATATCAGCTGTTTTATTTGTCAGGATGATTAATTAATAGCCCAATGACCAAAGGCAGCTGGGTCCAGGGCAGCTGGGTATATGCAGCTGGGTTATCGAACCATCAAAAAGCACTAACTTTTCTCAGGATCGAACCGGCTACCTTCAGATTCAAAGGCGAGCTCTTTAACCACTCAGCTACCCAGCCTTCTAACGTTTTACATTTGCTTACGCTTAAATCAATTAACTTTTGATAAGTAATGTTTCTGTATGTAATTTTTTATAATATCTCGGATTAGATTTCAGTCAACCATTCTACTATGGCTTCATTTGACACCATAGCGTAAAGTAGATCAAACCCAATGAAAAAATTTAATTTATTGAAAAATAATCAAAATATTCTCACTTCAACTGAAATTTGTTTCTCCTCCGTGGTCATATTCAAATTAAAGACTGCGTTTAAATGTCTAATCGGAGGAAGACATTGTACATTTAAAATCATTAAAACCTTCAGTTTAGGTTTATTGCTTTATAATGAATGATTTGATCAGTTTTTGTTTGACCTTTGACCCAGCGAAGATGAAGCGTGCTTCAGTTCGTTAGTTCTGGGATCAACGGCAACATGATGAACACTATGGCTTTGCTGAGCCGCTGTAGCCATGCATTGCACAGTAGGGTATATTGGGCTCATAAAATATTGATTGTCCCTGATTCGGTAGTATCTCATCAGTTCTCATCATCTAATGCCTATTCGTGCGCTGGAGACCAATATTGCTCCAATATTACCATGTCCTCAAATAGCAACAGGTGTACATATTGATGAATTAACCAAATATTTCACGAATCAGATACGAATAACCCAATGAACCATTATCAATATTTCGTTGAAATGAGATAAAACAACTGAAATAGAAAATATATTTGAAGATCAAAAAATCACTTTAAATTAATGTTTGACTTTATTAATGGAATTACAATTACCTAAACCATAAATGCATAATGCATATGGCTATTTAGAACAGTCGACGTATCCGAAAAATCCACACTGAAAAAAAAGTTTACATTAGTTCGTAGACGCTTTGCAATTTGTATTGTTAAATCACTAATACTTTTATGCAATATAACTATGGTTTAAACAACAATAAATATAAATAAATTCTCTTTTCTTGTTTTCTTGGTTTTACGCCAGGAGCATTTTGTCAAGAGTGCTTTACTCGTTGCACTAATGTAGGCCTACCTTTAACGCTTTTTTTGGGGAAATCGGTCCAAACCCAAGTATTCTAAACATCCCGGGAATCGAACAACTGACCTCTTGAACCTAAGTCCAAGACGTTAGGTTAGCGAGATGCCTTAAAATGACGACAGAACAACCCGGGTTTGCCATTTTCTGTGGTAGGTGGAGGTTGGTTTACATGTTCCTTAACCCTGTAGCAAACCTGTAAATCAGCCCCGTCATGATAATAAATGGGATCCATGGGAAAATGTAAGAAAATTTAAATTAAATGGGAAATTGGCTGAATCCGTAGGTTTGCTACACCTATGGGGTTTTATAATGGTTATGAAATAACTCATTTAAGTATCTCGGGTATTACTGTTTATACTACGGACATATGACCTTACACATGCCATGGTGTCCGTATCTTTACACAGCTACATGTCTAATCCCAAAATCATGACAATCACATGCTCTAATCCAACGAGGTTAAATAGATATAGAGTGTTCAACACATGTTAATTTGTTGTCCCCTGTTGATTTGCTCCATTTTACCCATAATTCCCGCCGTTTCCTTGGCCCACACGTTACCCTCGTTTCCTTGGTTACTAGTTTGAGCTATTCTGATTAGTCGCAACCAGCTTCAAAAATCACAGTTTTAACCAACGAGGTTAAATAGATATAGAGTGTTCATCACATGTTGATTTTGTGTCCCTTTTTGATTTGCGCCATTTTACCCATGATTCCCGCCGTTTCCTTGGCAACCATGCCACACTTTACACTCTCGTTTCCTTGGTTACTAGTTTTAGCTTTATGATTGGTCGCTAAAAGTTTCAAAAATTACTGATGATATTTTTAAAACATATGTTTATTTGTTGTTTGTTTTTAAATTAGTTTGATTTTATGGTCTGTGAGCAGGCTATTGAAGTTGGTTACCATAGAAAC
>CM061534.1:22384999-22398725 GCA_030545055.2 Neoaliturus tenellus
TAAATGAAACCGTCATAAGCTTTTTATTAATGTTCATTACCTTTTTTTGTATTCCGTTTTAGTAACCATTGAAGAAGACTATTGAAAGAGATGTTTAATTTAATAATTGATTACTAAAGTTTTAGAATTTACTATGATTACTACCACTTTTAATAGTGTGAAAATTAAGTAAGAGATAGACAAATAGGAGTTTCAACTGAACAATTCTGGTGAGTCGCCACTCTTAAATATCACTGTGAAGAATCCTTAGCTTAAAGGTTCATCAGTCCAATCCTGTAAATAAATTGTACCAAATAATCATTTGTCTACAAAATAATAATCTGCTTAATTCGTGGTAGATTCTAAGCGACAGTTAAATATCCTCTGGAAATTGTGCAATCCGTTTAATTTGTCATTTATCCTGCCACGTTTTTCTTATAAGATTAATCATGGAACTCCCAACTCTCGAGTCCACATATTAAAGATTAAATTTTACACCACTTGTCAAATACACCACTGGTAATAATATAGTACCAGGTTAACCGAGCCTTGCTCGTTGGTTTTAATTCAGTTTTGATATAGTGTCATTAGAGCTATTAAATTTCCCCAACAACCAACTACACCTCTTCACAGTTAACAGCTGTTTCAAAAAGTCTGCTTAATATTAATGTTCCTTTATTTTTGTATACCTTTCGTTGTTATTTCGTTACCAAAATAGCAACCCATAAGACCAATGTTAAAAAATACGATTTTAAAACTTAAATTCTGACAAAATTCGATTTTTCCTGGGATGGAGGCCTTTTCTAAACTTATTTTTGGGCCAATACACTTTTAATTGCAAAGTTTAAGCAAAATCTGACAGCTAGATTTCGAGATCGTGGAACACACATCCCTTCAGACATTCCTCGTAAGTAGTGTCAAATTGTTGGTGCTGGCTCAGTTCAAGGTCACCTGAGGGATGACGTCATCGAGGTCAATGACCTCACCGATGACGTCATCGATGACGTCATCGATTGCGTCATCGATGACGTCATCACCAATGACGTCATTTCTATGACGTCACACCCATGACGTCACAGAAATGACGTGCTGATGACGTCATCACCCCTTACGTCATCAAAATGACGTCACCGACGCCACTGAGGTCAAGGTCACGCCGAAACTTAAAATTTTTTGGCACTTTTGCCGTTTCTCGCACTACGCTCCGAGTTTCAGTCAGAGTCCCCGTGACCTTGACCACTTGGAGCGAATTTTCGACGAGAAACGGCAAAAGTGCCAAGTTAAACTCGAGTTTCTGACATGACCCTGCCTAAATGGGCAATCGGTTATCCCTCAGGTGACCTTGAACCAGCACAACACCAACAATTTGATATTACTGTGACCTTGAAAACCTAACAACGGAGCGCCGACACCGATGCGCACCCCACGACAGCCACCGAGTTACTGACTGCCAGGCTCTGTGTACTCTAGGTATATGGGGAAGTGGAGGGGGAAATCTCAAGGTCATCCAAATGGAGTTTTAAAAAAGTTGAAGAGTAGAAAGACTACTCTTGTGCTTCCTGGGCGACCTCATCAATTTCCAACGGATCTGTAAACCAATCCGATCTGTAGCAGCAGGAGTCCAGAAAACATGTGCACCACCCATCAGGTTGTCCGTAGCACTTCCGACAATTGGTAAGATTGGAGAAATGAAATTTAATACACCGCTGCGGACAACAAGTGTAAAAGTAGTTGGATTTGTAGATTTTGAAAGTTTGTAGTACCGGTGGTGGCAGCTGTTGGTTCTTGCATCTACACCTGCAACATCCGAAGCATTCACATTGCCGGCAGGCCAGCCCGTCCACTTGCCATCTTGGTAGTAGGAAACACTTGCCCTCGCAGCAATAGGTTGTCCCTGTCTCTTCCTCCCAAAGCTTCTTTGCACAATGGATGACGCCTTGTATCTCTAAACACTTATGCTCGCAACATGAGACACGCTTAGTTTCCATACTTGATGTTGCTTCGGCGAGGGAGCAAGATGAAGTGATGCCGTGGTCAGCGGATTGGAGCTTATATAAACTAAGGTGAGTGGAGGGGGAAAGGTCAAGGTCATCCAAATGGAGTTTTAAAAAAGAAAAGAGTAGAAAGACTACTCTTGTGTATCTATAGCGATTTCATTGATAGTGAGTGCTTCTGTATGCCAAGTTGATCTGTACTGACAGGCTCCTAAATAATGTTTGCAAAAACCTGCAAAATGATTGTTGCACAATTTGCAGCCAGTTAGCTGTTTTAATGTGAATTCAATGCAACGTTCAGGGCAACAAGTGTACTTATGCCCTCTCATCTGGTACACATGGAATGTCTTCAACTCCGGTTTCGGCTTCTTCCAAGACTTGCACTTACACATGCATTGACCAAAAGCTTCACATTTTCTACACGCCAGGCCATCCGCAACATCAATGTCATTCGGCCATGAAAAACATTTCCGTTCGCAACAGTAGTTGAGTTGACTCTCCATGTTGCTGTGGTGAAGGTGCGCGATGAAATGATGCTGCAGTCATTGAGAGTGCACCTTAAATAAACTCAGTGGAGGGGGAAAGGTCAAGGCCATCCAAACGGAGTTTTAAAAAAGATAACTAGTCGTCCTCCTCCTCCTCCTCATCCGTTGTACTTAGAGAGCTGTCAGACGAAGAGCCCCGTGCAGGTGCTCCCCAGATGAAAAACAAATCAATTTTAAAACGAAGACCAGGATCTTGCATCATCAATTCCTTTAATTTGTCACATACTAAGTCGACCTTGTGTAAGGTGTCAACAACAAGCTTCCAATTCGTTGGTTCAATATAACTTGTAGTAGAGTCTGCCTCGCTGATAACCACATCCTCCGGCCGTATTGGAGTGTAAAGATGTGTAAAGTTCTTCGGCTGTAGCTGAGGTTCAGGCTGGCTGGAAGTAGAAGGTTGAGTGTGGACCCCTGTCGCATCGAAATCCATAGTCATTCTACATTCAATGTTGGGGTTTTCGTTTAATACATACACCAATTTCTCATGCAACATATCCACTTCTGCCGAGTCTTGCAGATGAACATTCCAGGAAAATGGCCATTCTTCATCCGTAGTGGAGTCAACTCGAGAAAGAGTGCTGTCCGCCATGATAGCTAAGCAAGGAATGATGTGAGCTACAGACTGTGGTAACAGTATTGAAAAGTAGAGGGGGTAAACCAAAAGTATGTGGAGGGGGTATTTTCAAGGTCATTTAATTTGGGTTTTAAAAAAAAAGGAAATAGTGGAGGGGGAATTCTCAAGGTCATCCAATTTGGGTTTTAAAAAAAAAGGAATGAAGGTTACTCCTCTTCAGCCTCGTTGTCCCCCACATCCTCATTAGCCTCATCTTCATCGACGTCAGACTCGCCGTAAGGGTAGATCGGGGACATGGGCGAATATTGTGGTGATTGTTGACCGTTGTTATCGTCCCCTTGCATTCTGACTTGGGACCAATCATAATTTAAATTCATTTGTATTATGATTCCAGGGTTGTCCCGCAGTATTTCCTTCATCCGTTCGCAAATTGTTTCCAAATAGTGTACACTATCGATCGACAGTGTCCAACCCGTACTTGTACCGACATCAGTAGTGGAGTCAGCTTGGCTGATGGTGTTGTTGTCTGCCATGGTTGCTTGTCGGACAAGGAATGACGGTTGATGTGATGCTCATGCAGGAACATGGTGAAGTGGTGGGGGGTGTGGTGGAGTAGTGGGGGTATTTTCAAGGTCATCCAAACGAAGTTTAAAAAAAAGGAAAACCTACAAAGTAACATTGAAACTTTCCAATTGATGGTGGCGAGCGTTTTCTTCTGCAACCTTGCCGACACATGTGACTATGCCATACAGTATGAAAAGTACAACCATAATAAGGCCGAACAATAAAAGATAGCCGTTGACTATCATGATATTTTCTGAGTGGATCTGCTTTCTTCTTATCGCCCTTTCCTGCATCCTCTTCTCCAACTCGTGGACGAAGTCACAACATGCGTGAGGACATCTTTCATCTGTTGGTAGGTTTGCCATTGTTGATGTTGTCGGTGTGGCTGTTGAAGATGGAATGAGGTTTCCAATTGCGATGTGCCATGTACACCAATAGTCAAGTGGTGGGGGTAACAAAGCAGTGGAGGGGGAAGTTTCAAGGTCATCCAAATTGTGTTTTAAAAAACCTATCTTGTTACTGAGCTTATATGTCAGTAACAAGATAGGTGTTTTTGCTCTTTTACTTCTTTAATATAATGAAAAAATATACATATTCTACAATGGTTAGGACAAGAAATACAACTGCTAGTCAGCTGAAGTAGTCCAAGTTGTCTGGCTCGGTCTTCATGGACGCTGGTGAGGAAGCCGTCGAGGAGTGTCCAGGCTCTTCCTTTGGCTGCCGGGTGTTCCGTATATTGCAAACGTAAACCTGCACGTTTATACGGTAGCCTCGTGCCACCATCAACTGCAACTCCTTGTACAAGTCGTTTAGCTCCTGCTGAGTCTTGATGCTCACCTCCTCGTAACTTGCGCAACTAACGTTCAGAGACATTTTGATGTTGCTAGGTTGGCTGCTGGAGTAGAAATGAAGCCGAGGCACAGCGCTTGGAGGTACATGAAAAAGTGGTGGGGGTAATAGTGGTGGGGGTATAGAAAATCCAATTAAACAGTTCTAAACTTTTTCCATCGATACAATGGAATGGAACAAATAGCGCAGGTGTCCTTGTAATTTTCAAATCGAAACAGTGGCGCTAGAAATCCGAATTGTTTTATACCACCATCCTGTACGAATCGCCGAAGGTCTCTGACGGCGGCCTCGCCACAAGGCCTACAAAACTTTTCCCCGTCGTGGAACTTATACCAGGAGTATTCCGAATACCCTGTATTTTCCCTCCTGTAGCGTTTGACATCTTCTTTTATTGTTAGTGGGATATTGTCTTGTAAACATGTTGGGAACAAGTCCTTGTGAGTTATAACTCGTTGTATGCAAAGCTCGTACAAGGTGCTCATCGTTTGCTAGTTGGCAACAGACTGACCGTTTTTCGCATCCAAGCAGGTTTGAATCCTAGTGCGGTAGTGGGGGTAATTACAGTAGTGGGGGTAATTGTGAAATGCAAAGGTCAAAGGTCAAGGTCACCCGCGAAGTTTAAAAAAAATGCAACATATCAATACGTGAAGTCTGTCACATATTGATATGTTGCATTTTTTGTTTTTTTATTCTTTTGTCTTTTATGATTCGTTTATTTATAAAACATTACAACAACAACATATGTACAACATTAAAACTTAAATCTAACACTGCTGCTTGTCAGCGATGTGGATGGTCAACTCTGTAGAATTGCTACCCGTGCAGCCGTGGGACACCAGGTATAGACACCCGGGTTGAATAGAGCGAAGATCCTCGTTTTGTAGAAGATGGACGAATCTCTTGGGCAGGTACACCTGGAACTTTGGTTCATCCCCCGGAGTAAACGGTGCCTCGCTGAGACTGCAGCAGATGGCCTCCCCAACTGTAGTCTCCATCTTCTTCATAGCATGGATTATGTAGTGCTTCTCGTCTTTTAGTTCCGAGCACTTCTTTACAGGTAATATTGTTGACTTGGAGTGAGCATTGAACTGCTCGACCAAAGTCTGAAGGAACTGGTGAGATGCCATGGTCAGGTTACAGATCGTCTTCTTGCTCGGAGATGTTGTCGTCTCGGAATCTCGAGTAATACTCATGCCAGGTCCCTGTCTGCTCCCCACTTATATACTCTCCGTTACCCCCACCACTCCCCAATTCCCCACTTTGAAGGTAAGAGGCGAGTTTATAGGCATTTTTCAAAGCGCAATGTCTATCTTTATCATGTTCTGGGCTTTTTGTACAAATGCATATGGTTTCCAGCATGTATTGATAGTTCTTATCCAATTCCACATCATTAACCGGAACATGAGTAAATCCTTCGATCCATCTTTTCTTTTCCAGCCCCTTTGTGTAAATATTGGTAAACTTGTCTGAAAAATGATGCATAATGTGATACAAGTCCGTGTAACTTGTAAAACCATCATACCAATCGATATGATGGAAGTGTTTTGAAATCCACCTGTTGGTAGTAGCGGCTTTACTAGTTAAAGACGAATAAGAACATGGTGGTTTAAATAAAAACGAATAAGGAACACTTGTATTCATGTCCAAAAACACAAGTTCTTTTATAATGAATCTATCATCATTACCACGAAACGCTTGAAACTCAATAATACCAGGCTTGGACTTTACTTGTTGTTCTTCTCCCTTGTCCATTTTGAAGGTCACACGTCTGCTCATTACGAAGTCAGGAGGTCAACTGATTTCCACACCACGGTAGGTACTACTTTTATACCAGGCCGTACAGTTGTTGGCGCGTTGGTGTATATTTAACGTGGGCACCGTCCCCAATAGGCCTAACCCCACAAAATGTTGGTTATTGTTTTAAAAACTAACCATTGTCATTTAAGTTTCCATCTTTATATTTTCCTTATTTTCATTTTCATCACTAACACTTGATTCTTCTCCTCCATCTTCCTCTTCTTCCTGTTTTACTGATTTCTTATGTAGTTGAGCGTACTTTTCCAATTGTCTCCACATCTGTACTTCATGAGGAACTCTATTAAATATAGAAGTATCCACAGGTCCGTATAATATAGGTGCGTCCGGTTGTTTGTCCAAAGTGTCTTCCAGATAATCTTTAATAATCGAACTTGAAAACACCAGTTGTCTCAAGTATCTTGTTATAGGTTCAGTAGCACAAGTTAAAATGAAAAACTCCTCTCGATTAAGTTGAATTTTGTTATCATGTCTTGTTGTGTCTCTAAACCGTAGCTGATGATCACCACGTTGTTTAATGATATCAATTTCCACATTTGAATCCAAAAGTCCTACTCTTGTCTTTCTTCCAAACATGTTACTACTTAAATAGCATTCTAGTAGATGCAAATGTTTCATAAACGATTCCCAAGCACTGTCCGTAAACAAAATCATTTTGGGTCCATGAGTTAAAATTACAGTAGGGGAATAATCTGTAGATTTCATAACACCAATTAAAACACTTTTATCCAAACTGGAAGAGATCGGGTAAAATATTCGCAAAAATACCTCACTCAATATGTTTGGAGAAATATTATCTTCAATATCCCTTTTTCTCTTTTGTATAGTCTTTCTTCTTTTACCTTTTTCTTCAACATTATTACTGGCGTGAAGTTGTCCGCAAACGTTTTGTTCACCTCCTTCCTGGTGACCTTGAGGATCTAAAAACTCAGATATCTCCTTCTCAATATCTACCACATTTTCAGGTGTACCACTAGGAGAAGCCATATTGAATACGATGCTACCCATACAACAGTAGGCAACAAACTGATGAGGAGCGGTCTGTACGCTCTGCTTTTATACTCGCGGAATGAAACAAAACCGGTTCTTACAATACATTTTTAACAATTCCAGTTAAAGGTGTGTATGTTACGATTTTATCATGTAGAATTAAACAGTATGCAGTTGTATTAGCCGGTATAGCATCGTTGAATTCCATTTCTATTTTTATATCCACACTTGAAGACTTTACTGATTCATTTTGTTTAGAACAATCGATTACAACTATTGGGTAGGCATCGAAATATTTGTCAGGTGGTAATAAAGGTGTATTTGTTTTACCGTAATATGAACTTTGGAATCTCGCGTACATATCGTACAATATACTGTATTTCTTCTTAGTGAATGACACATTTAAATTGTCGTATGGAAAGAATTGTGAATTTAAATAAACTTTAATATTTTTCAAGTCACAATGATCAAATTGTCCTGCATGTTTAGTAATGGCGTCTCTTCTACCTGTTTGTAAACCAAATATAATATACCTGGCTCGTTCTACATAATTCGATGTTTTAACAGTCCAAGTGTGTCGATCCGTAGTAGGTAAACTGGGATGCTCATGAAATTCCCAACTTCTAAATGGAATAACAATATCACGATCGGCTTTTAATTTTCTTAAAAGTAGCATTCTATGCTCGTCAGCCAATTTAACATGTGGAACTCTCCATACAATTTTGTCTAATTTTAATTTCCATTCTAAAGTCGCATCTGTAGTAGCATCTGCAGCTTTAATAATGTCTTTATCGTTAGAAGATCTCAACAAAACTAATTCTTGTTTAACGTTTAATATTATTTTCCTATAATCTTCAGCAAAACCAAGCAGCAAACGTAATGGAATATGAAAATCAAAATATCCATTTGGATTTGGAGTGATCGTGTCAATCGTAGGTAATACCCATCCGGCAGGTTTAAGTAAATTGGTTTCATTGGGTGTTATAGATGTTAATCCTTTTAAAGTTGTCGTAATACCTACTTTTTTAGTGGAATCAACTGTTACACCTGATATTTCATATCTAATTTCATCAAATAGGAAAGCCATAGGATTATTTATAAATGGAACTGTTGTACCAACAGTAGTACCGTCCTTTTTAGTAACTTGTCCTTCAATATACAAGTAACTTTCACATGGTAGTGTGTAAATGTCTTGATTTTGTATGGGAATACGAATTTCATCGTTATTGTTTAATTTCGATGAAGTGTAAGGGTTGTGGGTGTGATATTCTTTTTCCCATAGGGTTTCGTCGAATGTTGGACCCTGCGCTATATCCAGTATATCCATACTCGGTTAATTTTAATCCAATTCTCTCTAAGAAACGAATGTTCTCGCGTGTTAACTCCTCCACAGCTGAAGAGCTACTAATGCGGTTTCCCGTAGGTTGTTCGCTTTTAAATGTTAAACCCATGGTTTTGTATTAAAGTGTCGATTTTAAATGTAATCTAATCGTAATAGGCTCTTCTCTGAAGTCTACCAAGTTACCGTCTTGATCCAATACGCTCAACACGATGTCTGAAATGAAAGTGGTGTTCAACGGTAGATATACCAGGTTTTGTGGCTTTTCAACAATTTTAAATCCAGGTGGTACACTTGGGTAAAAAGTATGTATGATGTGGGTGTTAGCCCCATCCCTGTAAGCACCTTGTATAATGTTACAAGTTATGTCTATACTATTGACTTTTAATATTGTTACTGTTTTCTTACCGGAATGTGTTACATCTGGTTCTAATACAGGCCCATCGTTGGAAAATCCTAATAAATCACCAATTGAGTTTGGTTGAGTGAAATCTATATAATATTTGGAAGTAATTTCAGCTTTCATCGTATTATTATTACCTTTTAATGTTATATTGTCTTTTCCCATTTTAGTTTGCAAAAATTCATTTATATGATCAATTTCATAAGAACCTGTGGGTAACCTGCACCCTTGTAAGTCTGTAAATTTTCCACTGGCATCCTTTCCCTTATAATAATGCAATATGTTATTTTTACCTTCCGTAACATTGGGAATAGAGTTGTACGTTGTAAAATCCAATAGTGCCGCCTCCCAAAACCTTCCTTTTTGCAAGCGTAACGCTGGAAAAAGGATACTTCGTAAATTGGACGATTTTCCTGTTAATGATACCGTATAGGAAGACATCTCAATAGTGACTGATACTTTTAGCTAGAAATTCCAAACATAAATGGCCGCATATTGAAGTATTATCAGGTTGTTCTCTTTTATAGTTATAATATATGTTTTTAGCAGATTTAAAGTAATTTTGAAGTTCTTTTGGTGGTGGCAAATTACCGAAACTATCAAAATAATATACATTGTTATTTAGTTTCTTATAACAAACCCAATGGGTGCCAGGCCCTTCAGTATTATCCAAATTTACAATTCCAGTCTCATTTTGCCACATTTTCTTTGGTAAACTGTCTTTCATGAATACACCGCGGAAAAATGGTATTTTTAAACAGGAAATATATTTAAATAATTTAACATTGGTTAATGCTTTATGTGGTATGACCAATTGATTTCTTTCATTTAATATGCACGATAAGGTCTTAGGTAAAGTCCTGCCCCGTTTTTTACCATTGACCACACGGTGGGCTTCTTCTTGCCTTTTCTTGTAGATCGCCGTCTTCTTTTTATATTTCCTCCATGTTTTCTTGTGGTTGACCTCCTTTTTACTCTCCTTCTCCTCCTTCTTCCACCTCCTACTGCTGTTTTAGCCTTCATACCTGCTGTTACTGCTAAAGCTGCTGCTTTTTCTGCTATGCTAGCGTCACTTGATTTTACTCGTTGCCAAGCTATGTCCGCAAGCTTTTTGTCAGCTATTGATCTATTTTTTGAATCGGCAAACGTGGAATATGCGATATCGTGTTCTTTACAAGCCTGATCTAACTTGTTTATGCCAGGATCGCCTCTTTCCAGTCGTTTTTTCAATTTAGTTCCTGGTCCGCAATACTGATAACCTCCTGGTATATGAAATTCGTATGGTAATGCGTCTATTGCTCTATTTACTATGGATCCTACTGGAATTTGTTTTAAAGCTTTACTTAACAGAGAAACCGCTGTGGACGTGATCCCACCTCCTTTTCTTGCAGTGTCTCGATATGGACTGATGTATTTGAACGTCATTATTGTCCTTTTATAATGGCAATGTGCAACTCATGTGTTAACTCTATGACAGGTTGCACATAAATGAAGTCATTTATTAAGTTATTTACTTAAATATCAATATCACCCCAATCTGATGATCTAAACTGTTTCGTTTTAGGGTTAATAAAGTATTTATTATAAATTTCTCGTTTAATATACTCACCTCTCATGGATTCATCATAAGTATTATGACCTGATTTTCCTTGAAGAATATCTGGTGTAAAATGATTGTGTAAATCAAATATCGCATTACCTAAAACTTTTACAAGAAAATTAACGGTGACAGCATTATCTACATGTTCAGGGTCTTTAAGGTTTGTTATAAGTTTATTATTACAATTATACACTTCACTATCCTTTAATGATGTTGTTATGGTCTGTCCTACAGTTGCAGCATCATTTGCTTCTATTCCTTGTGCCAAGTCTCTTATCACTCTATTATTACATGTAAACCATCTAAAATATCGATCTGGATCTAGATGTACGGTTTGTGATAAAGCAGCTGCATCATGTTTTTCATAACCCCATCCCATATTTGATAACTTTTTATCCATGCAATCCCAAGCATCATTTTTGTATGTTAATAAATTAAATTTTTCATTACCTTGAATAAATTCATCCCCTTGCTTCGATACTACTTGATCTTGTTTTACAAAAGAGGTTGTTTCTTGTTTTAAGGTTTCCATCATTTGACCCACTGTTGCACCATCTGATGGCGCCGAACCATCTTTAACATTTGCTAAACAATTATTAAAACAATCTATAACCCCTACATCACGTATGATGCAATGATCTTTAATATATTTTAGATTTACAGCATCGTTTTCAGTTTTTGGATAGCCTATATCATTAATAACAAATTTATAAAAAGAAAATCCATCTTTTGTCTTTTCAGGTATCAAAGAATGTAAATAGCGTCTATTTACGCTGTCTTTTGCATCTTTAGGGTCATCTACGTTGGATATACGTTTATTGTTAGCACTATACGTTTTCCCATTGAATTTTAACGTATTTTTTAATTCAGATGACAAATAACCTTTGTTTATTGCATCACCGTTTTGATTTGGTTTACCAACGTTGATGATTCTATGATCTTCTGCGTCATATGTGTTATTTTGTAGTCTTAATGTTGGCGATATCTTTTCCTTTAATATTTTTAGATTTATTGCATCGTTTTCATCCGTAGGATCTTTTATGTTTTTTAACCTTTTATTACTCATATCATAATCTCCATCAGGTGTTTGTGGTAAACCAGCACTTCTTTTTAAACTATTGGCATAATATAACCCATCCGAGGAGTAACGTCCGAACTTGTCGACACTCATGGTGCAACTGAATAGTATTCTAGGGAGTAACGCATTTTTATGAGATTACCCCACGGTTTCGGAGTTCATCCACTAAAGCCACCCATTCGTTTTCCAATCCAGTATGACCCGCTTCTTTAGCTTCATGTATTAGTTTCATTCTATCCACCAATTTATTGATATTATTGTAATAAATCACATTTGTGTTATATAGTTCCTTCATTAAACCTGTACCCGTTACGGACTTACTTCTTTTTCTTCGTTCCTGAGCACTTACATCCAAAGTGGATGCCATAAATCTTCGTTTTACAGGTTTTCTTTGTGTTAACGGCATTGTTTGTCTTCTAGTTGGTATTAACTTGGATACAAATTCTTTATATTTTAAAGACTTAGATCTAAAAGGAGGCTGGTCAGGTAAATACTTTCTTCTATATGCATTTGTCTGTTCCAAAATATTTTTATATGCTTCCATGTCTTTTTCTTTCACTACCGATACTGAAGGCTTATTTTCAAATAATAATTCAAATAATCCTTTTGTGCCCTTATATCTTTGATCACCAATGACAATATTATCATGTTCGTCAACGTTTAACGGGCTATTACCTATCATTAAACCGTCTTCTGTTAATCTCGCTCCATAACTATGGTAATTCTTATTAGGAATTGTTCCAAGTAACATTTTTACCATGTATTTCCTTCCTAAAGGTCCTTTGTTATGAATGTTTTCACCCAACAAGCTTATGTTTGACGGACCTTCCCTTGTCTCTTCTTCTTTTTCCTCTTCACTAGCAGTTGATACAACTTCATGTCCTCTTTTGGCTTTTACTTCATATAATTCTTTTATTCCACTATAGTCCGGTGATTCTAGCTCTCTTTCGGGTTCTCCACCGGTAAAACCACTATACGTAGAGGATTCCAGGTCTTCATCACTAAACTCTTCTGATTTTACATTTTCTCTTTCAAACTTCGTAATAGGTGCAATAGCATCTCCTTCCAATACAGGTTTAGCAAATTTTTTGTTTAATTGTTTCAAGGGTTCAGTAATAGGTTTAAAAGTAGATTCAAGGAATTTCTCCCTCTCGCTAATACCTAGTTTCAATGCTCTGTTTTTAGCCCGAATAGAATCACTAAGTGATTTTATTTCTTTTACTAATTTTTCTTGGTTAACCATGTTTGTAGCAAGACGTGTTGTACAACAATGAATGTGTTATACCGCGTTTAATGTATTAATATAAATTTATCAAATCCTATCCTGTATCGACCATTGTTTAGCGGTTGTTCCTTCATAATTGTTAGGAACCCATACTTTTCAGCCCAAGCCTTTCCGCACAACTCTTTAAATCGTTCAAATGTCATATCCGCATTTACATGATCAAAATATATATGTTTCAGGTTGGTTTCGTCCTGTTTAAATACAATTAACATGTTTGCATTGTCTCTAATGAGTTGTTTAGGTATTTTGCTGTAAGTTTGGCCAATATAAATGCTATCTATGTTGTTATGTCGACCCATAGCGAAGTAATTCCTTATTGTGTTTTGGTTTTCACAAGATACATCGTCGAATATAAACACGGAGAATGGTTTAGCTTCTTGTGGCTGCATGACACTCTCGCTTGCATTAAACTTTAAATATTTAACTTCAGGCACATTAGTCAGTATCTTTTCCAATAATTGATACTTTGGTTGTTGTAATGATTTTGAAAATACATATAGATTGTTAAATCGTAATCCTTTAGGGTTTGTAATCAAATTGAATACTACATTAGTTTTTCCACAGTTGGAAGGTCCGGTAACCAGACAACGAACGGTGTTTGGTAACAAATTGCCATGTTTCCCACTATTGAATTCTGAATTATCCACTGTGAGTTCATCTATATTATTAATAGTAATACCCCCCGTCGCAGCAGACCTGCGTACTTAGCGA
>CM061534.1:22398748-22424390 GCA_030545055.2 Neoaliturus tenellus
AAGGTCACAATTACGCCCCCCCCCCCCCAGAAAAAAATCCAGAATTATGGGCTTGTTTGGATTCTAATTACTTTGGCTGTTGTATAAAACCACAGAACTATTTAACAAATGTGATTATCATCATTTTCGTCACAATACGTGAACTTAATCCTTTTTGCAACATTTAATGTACCATTTTAATGTACCTAATGCTGCCTCGCGACCGCGGCCATAGCGCTAAACGAGTTTTACGGATGCAGAGGTTTACTAGAATCGTGTTTTAAAATTAACTCATTAAGATAGAGATTTACTCTTAATTTTTTCTTAAAGTAGAAAGAAGGATCTCGTCTTCTCTGTTTAAAAAAATTTTTAACAAAATTTCTAATTTCAGCTATAAGTGTCTAAAATCATATGTTTCCTCGGTGACCTAAAGCTAAAACTAAGGTGTCATGTTAAAGAAGAATAACGGTGCTAAATTTCCTTTCTTACACTTTGGTAATCTCACTTTGGTAGTTTCATCAAAACTAATGGAAAACTTCAGTTAATAATAAAAAAAATAGAAATTTTATTTAAAAATTCTAAAAACAGAGCCAACAAGATCAGTCTTTTTTACTTTTAGAAAAAGTTAAGACTCAATCTCTATCATAATTAGTTAGTTCTAAAAATTGATTCCCGTTAACCTCTGCAGCCATCAAACTCGCCTACCGCTACGGCCACGAGGCGGCATTTGGTAACGTCGTTCGTGCTCAGGTAGACCGGAGCCTTAAGATATGAAATCAAATATTATATAATTGTAATACAGAAATAAATTAAAATCCAGGGTCAAGACAAACCTTAAAAGGCACAGGCCAAGAAGGCAAAGTTCCGCTGTTTACCCTCTATTAGAGGAATGTTTACCGCTGGTCGGGGCCCTCTTTACCGCTGATTACGGGTGCTAATTTACGCGTATTGGGGGCTCTCTTTACAGTCGATCAGGGACGCTCTTTACCACCGGTCGAGGGCGTGATTTAACTCGGATCAAGGGTGCTATTTACCGTATATTAGAGGGCGATGTTTACCGCCAGTCGGAGGTTATGCTCTTGACCGCTAATCAGGTAAACTCTTTACGGCATATCAATTGCGCTCTTCCCCGCCACGAAGGAGCCCCCAGGGTCCCGGCACCTTAGAAGGTCATCTAGTTCACCTAAATAGATCTTTCTTCTTTCTCTTTAGCCGAATATTCTATTTACTCTTGTTAGTAAAAAAATTTATTTATTTTTTTTTTTGAAAAAAAAACAGAATTTAAATATATTTGCGGTTAGTTTATTTATTTATTTTTTATTTCTAAAACTTAGTATGAAAAGGCCCGTTTGACTTCCCCCCCCCCCCTGGCTGACGCCCTAGGCCATGGCCTAGGTTGGCCTAGTGGATAATCCGGGCCTGCATCGTTGCTCAGTGGCCAGTGTAAGGTTTTGGTTATTAGTTCCTTCGTGCATTGTGTAGTACTTTTTATTCTAATATTTTGTTATTACAAGTAGTAAAATAGTGCATGATATTTATATTGCAATTTATAAGCAAAACGTTTTTGCGAATAGGAACATTACAAATGTACAATGTTTTCATTAATTACTGTGGTTTTGGTAAACGTGTGCGAGGCAGGGAGAGTGGCTGAGATATATGATCGGCTGTGGTGTAGTAAAGTACATACACTATGATAAACTTTCAGACTTGTATCTTTTGAAAGTTTGATGAATAAGCCTAAATTGGTTAAACTATGAAGATTAAAAGGACTTTCGTTGTACACAGTTATGTTATAACAATCTATCTCACAAACAAAACCATCTTCTAGTGTACCTTTTTTCTTGGTTAAGTTTTCAAAGTACTTGATATCATTAAAATAATTGTACTTTTAATGTAATTTGTTATGAACTTTTTTATATTTATTAGTTCTTTTGTACCGTAATTAATTAAACAATGGAATGAGACTTTAAGGTTAGATATAGAAGAAAATATCTTTATTAAAAACAAATAAATAATGCTCTTTAAAGATTTTAAAATTGCTTTTCTAGCAACGATTAAAAGCAATATTCTTAAATGGTTTTTATAATAAAATTTCAAAGTAAATGAACAGTTTTTTCAACTAAAATTAGCTTTTCTTCTCACATATTCACATGATTTTGAAACAGATGTGGTCACTCACAGTATGGGTTAACATATGCTTCCTTAAATCTATGTGTAAAGGATTTATGACATATTTGACACTGATGAGGTTGCTAACCAGTATGGGATCTTTAAAGAATTCTTATGAGAGAAGGATTTCCCACACACTGAACAACGATAAAGTCGTTCACCAGTATATGAGTCAACATATGACGGTTTAAACGAGATTTTTCAGAGAACAATCCTTTACATGTTGGAAATTGACAAGGTCGCTCACCAGTATGGGTCAACACATTTATTTTCAAAGAGATTTTACCGTGAAGGTTTTACGGCAGCACATCCAGTAAATCCATATGTCAATTTCAAACTGGTAGAGAACACTCCTCTCTTCAGCAGTGAATCAATTGACAAACCAATCAATAAACTCTCTATTCACAAAGTACAGTTTTGTACAGAGAATGGTGTTCAAGAAGGCCATAAATATTAAAATAAACTATTTCTCCCAACATTTAACTAAGCCTAAAATGTAACGAACACATTTGCTCTAAGCTAACATTACCCTTATCTCCCAGACTCGAAACAATTTACCTCTTAACTCCAAGTGAATTCTTTAAATGAAATTAGCAGTCACTAATTCTTTAACCCTTTTGTGAAGTATTTCAAATTTGTTAATATTTTTAATATATGGTGGGTTAATATAAGTTCAGTTCTATGGGGCTCTTTATTGACAAATGTTCTTTACTCCTCATATGAATATGGCTGTGTCTTGAAAAATGCTCAAAATGTTTCTTTACATATGAAATTGTTTCAAGAACATATAATAGTCAATAATAGTCGTTTATTAAGCCATTACTAGGGATCGCACACTGGTCGAAATTCGACCAAAAATTCAATTTATCTTGGCAATTAGTTTTAAAGTTATTTATAACTGAAACATCTGTGATTCCTGACTTGCTAGCATTTTTTATTACAACAGCTGTCTGGTTATTCAATCATTTATCCTTCTCTCATAAGATTAACATTGAAACTTTAAAAGCCTGTAGGGCATAGCCCTGGGAGCCGATGTGAATTAATACACCCCGTCGCAGCAGACCTGCGTACTCAGCGAATTTCCTAATCAGTAATATTAATTTTTACCAGATAAACCTGTAAACCAAATGTCATCACATGCTCATAAATAGGGAACACATGCCATGGGGAACACTAATAAAAGTAGGTTTTTAGCATAAAAACAATTTATTTCGACCATATAAGGCCATATACTAAGTTTCATCAATATCTGTCCATTGCTAAAGGAGTTCGCCTATTCTCCATATGATTAACATGGGAAAAGAGTTTGCAGGTTTGCTGCCATGATAAGCGTAAAAACCAAGATTTTTTACCATAAATGGATGAATCTCAACCAAATGATGCTAAATAACAAGTTTCATCCAAAAATATTGGTTAATAAGTGAAATATTAACACATCCTTATTCTCCATAAGATTAACATTGGAGCTTCAAAATACAATGTGTTGTCTTTAGACTTTTTAATATCTCGATAATCAATGGAGATAGAGCAAAGCTCCAAAATACTAAATTGCGTGTTTTTTTAAGCTAAATCCAATGGTCAAAACAAAAATTTAAATTTAAAAAAATTACATATGAAAAATGCAAAGACCCCATTTTTGGGGTACAAAACCCCCCAAAACCACTCCTTTCGGTAAGTCGATATGTCTGGTTTACGAACTCATCCGAATAAACTTAGGATTACACATCTCTACCAAATTTGGTGTCGATCGAGACCTTTTTTATGAGATTTATGGTGTCTAGGGACACACACACACATATATATATATATATATATATATATATATATATATATATATATATATATATATATATTTTAATGACTATTATTTTTGGTCCCTGGGCACCTAAAAACAAAAAAGTAACATGGTCCCGGGCTTAGGTCTAACCATGAGACCTACGGTAATAGCTTATTCCCTATGGGAAATTCGCTAAAATGTGATTCTGCTCATCTACAGGACGATACCTTTCTAACAGTACACTCGGATTTCTCCTACAATTCTCACAAGCTGAGAAAAAAGGAGGAAAAGAAACAAGCTTGCCTATTAATATATAGATAGATGTACAACAATATACAATAGGCCATGTCACAATAATCTCATTTAACTAAGAAAAATACCCACCGTCGCAGCAGACCTGCGTACTCAGCGAATTTCCAAATTAGTCATATTAATTTTTACCAGCTAAACTTGTAAACAAAATTTCATCACGTGCTCATAAATAGGGAAATAAATGTCTATTCTCCTTAAGATAAATATAGGGAAAGAGTATGCAGGTATGCTGCCATGGGGGACACTAAAAGTAGGTTTTTAGCATATAAAAAATTTATTTCGACCATATAAAGCCATATAGTAAGTTTCATCAATATCTGTCCATAAATAAAAGAGTTTGCCTATTCTCCATATGATTAACATGGGAAAAGAATGCAGGTTTGCTGCCATGATAAGTACAAAAACCAAGATTTTTTACCTTAAATGGATGAATCTCAACCAAATGAAGCTAAATACCAAGTTTCATCCAAAAATATTGGTTAATAAGTGAAATATTAACCCATCCTTTTTCTCCATAAGATTAACATTGGAGCCCCAAAAGACAATGTACTGTCTTTAGACTTTGTAATATCTCGGTAACTCTATGCAAAGCTTCAAAATACTAAATTGTGTGTTTTTTTGAACTAAATCCAATGGTCAAAATAAAAATTTAAAATTTTTAAAATTTACATATGAAAAATGCAAAAAACCCATTTTTGGGGTACAAAACCCCCCAAAACTACCCCTTCTGGTAGGTCGATATGTCTGGTTTTCGAACTCATCCGAATAAACGTAGAATTACACATCTCTACCAAATTTGGTGTCGATCGGATTATTTTTACGAGAGTTATCGTGTCTAGGGACACATATATATATACATACATATATATATATATATATATGACTATTATTTTTGGTCTCTGGGCACCTCAAAACGAAAAAGTAACATGGTCTCGGGCTTAGGTCTTACCATGAGACCTACGGTAATAGCTTATTCTCTATGGGAAATTCGCTAATACAAAAAAATCTGAGCTTACACACAAAATAATAATAATAATCAAGAGGACTAAAGTTGTTTGACAAAATCAACACAATAATTTTTAAGCTAAAATTATGAAAAGTTAAATTGCATATATTCATTAACAGAGTAAAAGGCATTTTCTTGAAAGAATACTTTTAAAAACTTTTTAAATCTGTTAAAATTTAAGGTTCTCACAGAGATTGGTAGTTTGTTGAAAAACTTTACCTGTTGAAAACAATGGGAATTGATTGATTTACTTAGTATTACTTGTGGTAGATCTAAGTTGTGTCTATTTCGAGTGTTGTGATTATGAATAGTGGCTCTGATGTAAAAAGAGTGTTCATTTTCTTTGACATATAATAAATTGGCATATACAAACAAAGAAGGTAATGTCATAATTTTTAATTGTTTAAAACTATCCCTGCAACTTTGGATGTGATTCAGACTATTAATTACTCTTATGGCTTTTTTCTGCCAAATAAATGCTATGGATGCTGAAGGAGCACCCCCCCCCCCCCCCCCATAGACGGACACCATAAGAAAGTAATGAATGGAAAAATGCATAATAAGAATTTAAAATGACTGTTCGGGTGACACATGTTTTTAATTTACGAATCAAATACAACACTCTAGATAGTCTTTTGGACAGATTTTGGATGTGAACTTCCCATGTCAATTTATTATCTAAGTGAAGTCCAAGTAGCTTTACATTTTTTGTATTTAAAAATTGTGTTTTTTGGTTATTTAAAGAAAAATAAATGGTTTCTGTCTTTGAATCATTTACATTGAGACTGTTTGAGGAAAACCAATGTTTTGCACAAATTAATGCCTCTTCCTGCTGAACCCTGACGACATCTAGATCTCTGTGAGAACTTAATAAACTAGTATCATCAGCATAAAGTATAGATTTTGACTTTGCACTTTGGTGTAAGTCATTGATATAAACTAAGAAGAGAAAGGGACCCAGGACTGACCCCTGTGGAACACGTGATGAGACTAGCTGTGGGTTAGATCTTTTACCTTCCAACACCACTATTTGTTCTCTTTGTTCTATGTAGGATTTCAAAAGTTTCAGTTCAATGCCACTAAAACCATAATATGAAAGCTTTAAAGTAAGTACTGAGTGAGAGAGGCAATCAAATGCCTTGCTTATGTCCACAAGAGTCAGTCCCGTTGTCTCCCCCTCCTCAAAGCCATTAATTATAAAACTAACAATCTGGTCCAGTGCTAATGTTGTGGAATGGTTCGGTAAATCCATATTGATGTCGTATAACAAGTTATAGTTATAGGCCTAGGCCATAAACTGTACTGATTCCAGGTTTTCCACAGTGTTCCCAACAAAATGTTTCAGGAGTTAAATTTAAAACGATAACAAAAGTCAGATTTCTGTATTTTTAAAAATGTAACTAAATTATTTTTAGAAGACACTAAAAACAATCTATTATGCCAAAAGATATTTATTCTCATTTGACTTACAGTAAAACTACTAACAACTGAACTTCTAAAAATAATTTAGATAAATTATTAAAACTACAGAAATCTGACAATTTTTAAAAAAAAATTTGTCAATAAAGAGCCCCATAGAACTGAACTTAAGAATATTAACCCACCAAATATTAAAAATATTAACCAATTCGAAACACTTCACAAAAGGGTGAAAGAATTAGTGACTGCTAAAGTTTTGTATTCATTTGAAGAATTCACTTAGAGTTAAGAGGTAAATTGTTTCGAGGCTGTGAGATTAGGGTAATGTGTTAGAGCAAATGTGTTTGTTACATTTTAAGGCTTGGCTTAGTTAAATGTTGTGAAAAATAGTTTATTTCAATTTTTTGGCCTTTTTTGGCACCATTTTCTGTACAAAACTGTAATTTGTGAATAAAGAGTTTATTGATTGGATGGTTAATTGATTCATTGCTGAAGAAAGAAGTGTTCTCTACCAGTCTGAAATCAACATATGGCTTTACTGGATGTGCTGGATGTTGCCGTACCGTCCATGGTGGTGGTTCCATGATGGTAGGTAGAGCGTGGGTGCCTAGCTTTTGGATCATATATTTTATACCAAGGCCCCACGAACTGTAGTCCCTTGTGAAGTCTCCTCCAACAATCATATCTTACACCTGTTGATGGCCCAACTGAGAGCTATCTTAGCGGCTTTGAATGCTTCTGATTTTTCCCTTTTAAGAAAGAAAGAAAAAAAAGAAAGAAAGAAAGAAAAAGTGCTTTATTATTTTTTACAAAGTTTTACAAAGAAAAAAAAAACATAGACTCTTCTTGTGATTGATAACTAAACTTAAATTACCTACTTTTGCTCCTGCATAACCACAACATAGCACTATAAAACAATGGTCATAAGACCGTCTTGTGTTAGTTGGCACTAACTAAAACAGTAATAGTGGCTTTAATTTTACACCCTATATACCACTGTTACAGAATAAACAATAAACTATTACTAAAAGAGAAACAAAACAGTAACAATGAGTACAAAATTGCATTTTATGTATCTGAACAAGGAATTTATAATTTAAGTTCATAAAAAAAGGCTAACAGATTTTTTTTCCAGCACTTTAATTTTTTTTTTTTTTTATAATTGAATTCCTGAGTGAGCTCCCACCTGTACCCCCAAGCCGTTTTTAAATACTTTCCCAGGTTAAGCCAACCGCCCCCATTCAATAAATTAAAATATTCCAATTCATTTAACGAATCTCTTCCCAACCATTTTTTCCTGATACTTTTTAAAATAGGGCATTGTGCAATAAAGTGAAAGACCGTTTCTTCTTTTTGTAAATTACAAAGTGAGCAAAGATAATTCTTATCTAACCAAGGTTTGTAGTTCAGATCAACTAACTGCGCGCGAGCCTTTATGAACCAGGAAACAAGTCTAATGTCTGTGCCCTCAGACGACAATATCCTGCTGCCAATGTCAAGGTCAAGGAAAAGATATTGGCTGTGATAACGGGACGTCAGTGCTTGTCCTCTACACCCAACTTCTCCATCGCTCCCCGCTCCCCCCCCCCCCCCCCCCCCCCACCTCCGCCGCCAGCTGAGCCGCCACGCGCTCCCCCTCCCCCTCTCCGACGCTAAAATCTTTGTTTATGTCATTTTTTACACCTAGCGCTTTCCAGCTCTGACACCAGCCCACATTCTTTATGATAGTTTGTTTTGCAAGTATTTTTGGTAAACGATTTTGTGGCAACAACAACACTTTTTTTAAGTACTGTTGGGCAAGACACAAAGATTTTTCCCTTTTAAGTTCACCAGTAAACAGGTTGCTTGTCACATCGGAATTTCGTATGTATTGGCATTCCATCGGCATGGACTGTTCACACACCGAGACGATTAGTTCCATCGTGGATGTTACTAAGGCCTTAGCCCCAGTCCCACACGATGCAGCATAAACATTTTGCGCTTCCCTCGACATTAGATCGATGAACTTGACTGCATCTAACCTATCTGTGCTCCAGCGGCATTTAGTGGTTCTGGGAGTAGGCGCTCTATGATGCTCATCCAGAACATCAAAGATGGTGGTCACTGTTCGTAAGGTCTTCGAAGACCCTCCGACCTGCTCCTGATGCCGCGGTTATGACGGAGACCAAGCTTCTCATCTGGGATACCGGACAGTTGATTTGTTGCCCTGGTTGACAACAACAAGCCCGGCTCTGGTAGCAAAGTCCAGGATTTTCTTTATCCGGGAGTTTCTAGAAGGCATTCCCCACGTACTGTAGTAGACCCTATATTATTATTTATAGTAAAAAAGCTAAAAGGTTTTGCTGATTTTCCTTAAGAACAACATGGTCAACGATTTTCATTTTAGTTTTGCCTGCAACCACTCAAACTAATTTGAAACACTAATTTTTTATATCTTGTAAAAGATTTTTAACTGAAAATTATATCATTAAAAATTGGTGGAAATGTTATGTCTGCATTAAAAACCCTGCAAAGAGAATTTTAAAATGACATCCTTTCTAAATTTAAACCTTTGTACATGTAGTATTTATATTGCAAAGTTGAGATCTCTCATTAATCCTTACTATAACCTTCACCAATTTGCTGGACTACTTAAAGATTATTTAAAATTAAAAACTCTTGGACCCTCAACGTTTAAGATGTACCTCAATGACTTACCACACATTAATTCAGGACCAAACATTCAAAATTTTCTGTTTTCAGATGATCTAACTATAAAATTTAGTTGTAATAATCGTGAAGAATTGGAGTAACTTTTTTCTACAAACTACAAAAGCAAAAAATTTTGGACTGATGCCATGCAAACAAATTATCCCTGAACAAGGAAAAATTCAAGATATAAAGTTCAAACTACTTCAGGAGCAGACTATGAAGTAGCCTAAATCATTATTCAAATATAATTTACTAGGTATTTTATTAAAACTAAATGAAAAACTCAATTGACAGCACCACATTAATATGACATCTACAAAAATAGCTAAGGAATTATACGCTTAAAAAAGACACCATGGAAATGGAAATGAAGAATTTGAAATTCTTAAAACTGTTTACTATGCAAACATTCACAGTCCTCTAACTTATATCACTTAAATATGGGGGGAGCAAAATATTCCAAAAAATATTTACATTACAGAAACGAGACATCAGAATAATGTGCAAATTACAATCGGCAACCAACTGTAAAATTTTTTTGTTGAACTTGGAATACTTATTCTACCATGAATATTAATTGGAAAGAAAAATTTAGATCAGTATAAGAAAAATTTTGACATACATGAACACAAAAAAAAGGAAAAATTAAGATCTGAATTAGTAAAATATACACATACAAAGAAGAATACATGAAATGACAAAGAAAGTATTCAACTAATTAAATGAAGGTGAGAGAACTACCTTTTGCAACATTTAAAAAAGAAACTCAAAATTATGTTAATATTGAAATGTATATATAAATGGAAAGACATTTATATCAACCATAAATCACCTACGAAACATTTATATTTATTTATATATATATATATATATATATATATATATATATAATAATATATAATATATGCAATAATAATATATACAATTGTAAATACAATATATATATATATATATATATATATATATATATATATATATATATATATACAGGGTGTCCAAAAAAAACGTTTACAGACTTTGGGATGTGATTCCTGATACAAAAGTAAAGAAAAAAGTTCCTATGAAGGTATGTCCGAAAATGCATATTTACCCAGATATCCGCAATTTTGTTTTTTCCACTTAATAATTTTTATTTCGGTGACGGATTGATCTAGGAACTTCATATTTGGCATGGATCTTTATAATACTAATGTCCATTTCCACAATAAAAATTATTTTTTTCCGATGCATATTTTCAAAATGGCGGCCATTTTAAATTTTTAAACTCAAATATCTCAAAATAGGTAAAATTTATAAAAATATTACAAGACACAAAAAAGTTGACAAATTAAATTATCTAAACAGTGATACCAAGTTTGTAAGGAACCGGCAACAAATAACGGAGTTATTGTGGTTTTTCTGCAGAAAAACACTGATTTTTCACTATGATTAATGCCAATTTAGGTTATTTTAAGAGAAAAATCTTAATAACTCCGTTATTTGTTAGCGGATCCTTACAAACTTGGTTTTGTTGTTTAGATAATTTAATTTGTCAACTTTTTTGTGTCTTGTAATATTTTTATAAATTTTACCGTTTTTGAGATATTTGAGTTTAAAAATTTAAAATGGCCGCCATTTTGAAAATATGCATTGGAAAAAAATAATTTTTATTGTGGAAATGGACATTAGTATTATAAAGATCCATGCCAAATATGAAGTACCTAGATCAATCCGTCACCGAAATAAAAATTATTAAGTGGAAAAAACAAAATGGCGGATATCTGGGTAAATATGCATTTTCGGACATACCTTCATAGGAACTTTTTTCTTTACTTTTGTATCAGGAATCACATCCCAAAGTCTGTAAAGGTTTTTTTTGGACACCCTGTATATATATATATATATATATATATATATATATATTGTATTTTTAAATGAAGGAATAAATCATTATCTATATATTAAAAAAATTGGGTTTTTCTTTTCCGGTAATGTTTGGCTCTTCTACCCGATCGATTTTCATGATTTTAGTCTTAAACTAAAGGTATGAATTCACAGATTTGCCATCAAGCATCAGAATTCACTTTCCTATCATATTACTCGAATTACACACAAATTAAATTTCCTCCCTATGTATTTCTTATGGGAGTTAAATTTTAATTGTCTTTTCCGGTTTTGTTTGGCCATTCTAACCGACCGATTTTGATAATTTTGGTCTTAAATTAAAGGTAAGAATGCACAGATTTGCCATCAAACATTTGAATTCAGTTATCTACTATATTACTCGACCTAAAAACATAAATGTGATTTTTTCGGGATTTTTTAATTGATTTAAAGATAAAATTTTCCTCTTATAGTTATGTTATGCTATATGTTTTGGTCTAAGAACCATCTCTGAAATACCAGCTTTCATATGAGCCTTTAAATTAAAAAATCGGACGAAATTGAACCTCGCTACAGCATTCCAAATAACATAATTAATTTTAATTTTTATGACTTATCTTCAATCAATGATACATAACTCAATTTCTATTTAAGATATTTTATATGTTTTGGTCTTCAAATAATCCTTGAAATCTTGGCTTTCTTTTGAGATATTGACCGTTAGAATCGGTATTTATTTATTTACTATATTACTAGACCGAAAAACATAAACTTGATAATTTCCAGAATTTGGAATTGAATGGAGGATAAAATTTTCCAGTTATAGATAGGTTATGCTATATGTTTTGCCCTAAAAACCATCTCTGGAATACCAGCTTTCAAATGAGTCTTTGAATTTAAAAATCGGACAATATTGAAGCTTGCTACAGCATTCAATTAACATAATTTATTTTTATTTGTATGACTTATCTGCAATCTATGACACATAACTCCATTTCTTTTTAAAATATTTAATATGTTTTGGTCTTCAAATAATCCTTGAAATCTTGGCTTTCTTTTGAGATATTGATTGTTAGAGTCGGTATTTATTTATTTACTATATTACTAGACCAAAAAACAAACATTTGATAATTTCCCGAATTTGGAATTTAATTATGGATAAAATTTTCCAGTTATAGATATGTAATGCTATATGTTTTACCCTAAGAACCATCTCTGGAATACCAGCTAATCCTTGAAATCTTGGCTTTCTTTTGAGATATTGGTTGTTAGAATCTGTATTCATTTAATATATTATATTACTCAACCTAAAAACATAAATTTGATAATTTTCAGAATTTGGAATTGAATTGAAGATAAATGTTTACAGTCATAATTATGTTAAGCTTTTGCAACTGTTTATTACAATCAATTTATTACAATTACAGTTTATTACAAACAATCGTAATAAACTTGTTTCATTAAATATACAAAATTGAAATGAATATTAATTGGAATTACACACAAAGAAAAATTTAGATCAGTATAAGAAAAATTTTGACATACATGAACACAATACAAAAAATAAGGAAAAATTAAGATCTGAATTAGTAAAATATACACATACCAAGAAGAATACATGAAATGGCAAAGAAAGTATTCAACCAATTAAATGAGAAGGTAAGAGAACTACCTTTTGCAACATTTAAAAAAGAAACTCAAAATTTTGTCAATATTGAAATGTAGGCCTATATACAAAATTGAAGAGTTTTGCATAAATTATGTTGATGTTAAGTAGACCAATTGTCGTAAAAATGTATAATAATTGTATGATACATCCTCGGAAGTCTAATAAAGATATAATTAAAAGAGATTATCTTTAAAAAGAGCCTTGGTCACGCCAATATTATAAACAAATTATCCACACTCACCCAAAAATTATAGGCCCATATCATCCTTCTAGTTTTTTGGTAAGGTTTTTAAGAGGCTCTTTTGTATAAGACTGGTTAAGGTGTTTGAAAAAAAAATAAAATTAAATATCATCCCCTTGCCAGTTTGGTTTTAGAAAATCAATGTCAACTGTTGACGCAGTCACACAGTTGGTCAGGGCTATCACTGAAGGGCTGGAAGAGCGATTTACAACAGAGTGTTCATGGACTAGTCCAAGGCCTTTAACTGTGTGGATCAAAAAATTCTCATAGACAGGCTCCACTATTGCGATGTGCGTGGTTTGCCCCTTGATTGGTTGCGTTCTTATCTCTCTGAAAGAATTCAACAAGTCTGTATCTCACACAAATATTCTAATAACATGAGCTAGGTTATGGAGTCCCGCAGGGCTCCATACTTTTGGTCCAGTGCTTTTTCTCAGCTACGTCAACAGTCTGAGTTCATCTGTGAAGGGGGGGGGGAGTTAGGTATGCAGATGATACATCCATCTCCTTAAAATCAAACAAAAAAAGCACACTGGAAGTTCAGGCGTATTCTGATCTAAATACCTGTGTTCAACACTTGAATGACATGAATCTGCTGAATATAACATGAAAATGCATGAATAGCTCAAAATCTAACTGTATACTGTTCTCGCTCCGAACTGTGCTGATCCTCATCCTCCTTCTATAATGATTGATGAGAAATTATAGCCTATGAAGAGAATGTCAAATTTCTCAGCCTTGTGGCTTGACAGTAGATTGAGCTGGGTACACCATGTAGACAGGGTGTGTTCCTTGTTTTCTTCTGGCCTGTTTTTTTTTTTAAGAAACCTCCAAATACTATGACAAAAAAATTTTTGACTATAACATATCACGGTGTCATATTACTACATTAGTCATATGGCATCTTGCTTTGGGGCGGCTGTGTCCAAGCTCATTTTCAAAGGCTCTTTGTTCTACAAAAGAAAGCCATTTGAGTGGATAGTAATCTCCAGCACAATGCCTTGTGCAGAGAATCCTTTAAGGAGCAAAAGTTTTAACTCTACCTCGTGTGTACATTCTCACAGTTCTTTCATACTGTGGTTAAAAGCAAACATCACACAAGGTAGAGAAATCCACTCATATAATACCAGGTCCAGAGATCTCTATAGAGTGGACCAACACAGGCTTGTGGTTGGTGGACTTCCAACAGACTTCCTGCACAAATGAAAGTACGGTTGCTAAACTGCTTATTGAGGCATCTCAACCAGGTTGATGACAACTCCATTACGTTCAAGTGCCGCTTGAAATCATTTTTTATTGAAAGCGCAGGTTACAGCTTTGATGAGTATCTCACTGCGTACTCATCTGTGGTCTGAGGGGGTGGGGTCTCGTGTCTGCTCTAGCCTGGCTTACTCTGTTTAGGATGAATGCGATCTTGATGTGTGATTTTATTTTTATAAAACAATGGACCGAACATGTTTGACACTTGCAACACAATAATCAAATTGTAATACTGCAACTGTAAATAAATATAAATAATAATAGTAGTTGTTATTATTATTACATAACATAGTAGTTAGTTATGAATAAAACAGATTTATTCATTGATCAATCTATCTATATTAATAAAATTAGAGTTTTGTCTGTACATTGCTTAGAATCTTGAAATTTTTGGTTATTTTTTCTTTTTATGTATCACAGAATCCAAAATAGACGTCATCTAAATTTCCTTCCCTCTGTCTTTCTCTCTCTCTGTCTGTCATTCACTGTGTCTGTAACGCTCATGGGCCCTATTTTGTCCTCTTTTCACGGGAAAACGATTTTACGTGATGGTCTAAATTTTTTTCCTGTTATAGACAAGTGTGGTGTGAAGGTTCATTACAACTTAAATTTCCTCAGCGACCCCAGGGCTTTGCCCCATTGTACGTCAAAGTAGCCAAGTTGTGCTAAAATACCAATCTTTGATCTCTTTTCACACGACAAGGGCTTTAGTAAATGATATGAAAATTTTTATCAGTGTTAAATGGTGCAATTATAAAACAATTTAGCTGCTCTAAAGCAACTTTCGTCAAAAAGGCTCTGCCTCATGGTAAAAGAAATATTCAATGTTAATCTTATGGGAACATTTAATTCTATCATCTTATCTATGCTTTTTAAACAGCTGGATTAGACAGTTTGTCATTTTTACCACAGATTGCAACACTTAAAATTTTAAATACAGACTCATTTATGTCTAACCCTTTTACCTTTCACTAGCCAAAATACAGCGAGTAAAATCAACTAAGTTCTTGGTTCTTAATTTGAATATTAAAATAATTTATGCTAAGTATTACAGAACGAGTTTTGTTCCTTCAATCTGAAAATATTTCTTATTATCATTGTAAACTAATTTTAGTTCCCAATTTAGCTTTCATGACACGTTCTGACAAAAAGAGGTGTATTTCATAAAACAAAATATGTAGTTAAAACTAACAAGGATAATAAATTTCTCGATCTTCCGAATAATGCGAGTATAGACGGGGCAGTACTAGAATGTGTGAGGATGCTGCTGACGAAACACTGATAATTAATTATTTTCATTCAAGGATCATGCTGATTGGTGAAATGGAATTAGATGGCTAGAACCAATGTATCTAGAACAAACCAAGGTAGGTGACACCAACAGCTGATTGAAGCATTTTAAAGTATCTCCTGCACCGTTGATGTCTTGTTGTTTATCTTGACACATGGGTGGTTTGCTTTGAATATTTTAAGTGCTGCACCTTTGACGCCATTGATTTTGTTATTGTTTTTGTTGATGTCACCTACCTCCTTCTCATTCTAGATTTCTTGGCTAGAACAATTTTTCAGATGTTTGTTGTAGTTTTTATTTTTTGCAAACAAATCTGCTCATTTTGACATTTAGAAGGTAGAAAGAGCGATTCCCTTGGCAATAAGAATTAATCCCAGATCAGCGCTTTATTTTAATATGTTTATCGATATTTTAACATGGGGTGTCTCTATTTATTTGGTTCTGTATAAATTGGCAATAAATGGGAATGTTTTTAGGTAAGAAAGTAAATCTAAAGTAAAAAAATAATTAAGTAGACCTAATATCTACTTAAAAATAAACATATCTACACTGGTGCAGTGCCTACATTACTGACGGGCGATGCGTTGTTTTACTAGGGTGGTTTATTGTAATTTTAATTAGTTTTTAATTTGGATTAAAAGTTGTACATGTCTTTTAAGAGTCATCTTCACCCCTGGGCCAGTAGCCCATTGTTGGGCAGTCGGCAATGTTAACTATACGGCTTTTAATGAAAAACATGGTATTTGATTCCCCTGTTTTGGACGCCGTTTTTCAACCGTTTTTCTTTAAACTTGGTAAGTGTTTAGTTGCATAGTTATATTATGTCCCTCATACCTCGAAATTTCGAAAATTTTACTAAATTTTTAAATATTACTAAGGAAAATCGAGTTACTTTGCGACGTCACAGAAAGTAATATTTGTTAATTTTTCAAAATTTCGAGGTATGAGGGACCTTATATAACTATTCAACTAAACACTTACCAATTTTTAAAAAAATCTGTCTAAAAACGGCGTCCGAAACAGGGGAATCAAATACCATATTTTGCATTAAAAGCCGTATGATTAACATTGCCGACTGCGCAACAATGGGCTACTGGCATAGGGGTGAAGATGACTCTTAAGGGTAGAACAAGAAAAATAGAGGTGGGGTACAGGGGTACATTGGAATTAGTACAGCTATTGTCACAAAGTTTTAATATTCTTGACAAGTCTGAGTTTTCTTTAATCGTCTATGAGTAGTGGTAAGGTGTACTTTAGAACTATAAAGTTAATCACGAATATTATTGTTTAGCAAAACTGCAAAAAAACATTAATGACAAAGACATAACTTCTAAGTTCTAACCCAAAAGGGAAATGAATATAACAAGATTTTGACAAATTTACCAAGAAGCTATTAAGCATAAAATATGTTATGATATCTAGATATGTTAAAATAAACCAAATGAAGGTGACATATTGAATTTGTGAAAGGATTTTTATATTTCTGTTAATAATCTGCAAACACACCCCGTGCGAAGAACGGGTACTCAGCTAGTATAAAATAAACTTGTTATTAACATTAATACTTTTTATTTACTAAACAAGTCATAGAATAAAATTCTGCAAGTAATTATAAAAACTAATTTTTGAATGTGTTTACAGATATCTAAAAGAATCCTACAAACAACTTGCATCTGAATAATAGAAAATTACAATTAAAGAGCCAAATAAAGCTCTCATTAAAAGGAAGACAAGCAAATAAAAAAAAGAATAAGTGTGTAATTATGATACAACACTAAACTAGAGACTGATAGGTGAGCAACCTCATAAGTGTACAATATGTGATAAATCATCCTCTCAAAAGAGGAATTGAAAGTGTCACACATTGACCCTCACTGGAGAGCAACCTCATAATGACCAGTTTGTAAAAATCCTTCTCTTCGAAATCTTCATAAAAACGTAACATGTTGATCCATACTGGTGAGATAACTCATAAGTGTCCAATTTGTAAGAAGTCTTTCGCTCATAAGTCTAGATTAAAGACACATATTTTAACCCATACTGGTGAGCGACCTAATAAGTGTCCAAAATGTGAGAAATCACTCTCTCAAAAGGGTAATCTAAGGACTCATGTGTTGACCCATACTGGTGAGCGACCTCATAAGTGTCCAGTATGCGAGAAATCCTTCTCTCTAAAACATCATTTAAAGACTCATTTGTTGACCCATACTGGTGAGCGACCTCATAAGTGTCCAAAATGTGAGAAATCATTCCCTCAAAAGAGTACTTTGAGGACTCATGTGTTGACCCATACTGGTGAGCAACCTCATAAGTGTCCAATATGCGAGAAATCCTTCTCTCTAAAACATGATTTAAAGACTCATTTGTTGACCCATACTGGTGAGCGACCTCATAAGTGTCCAAAATGTGAGAAATCATTCTCTCAAAATAGCACTTTAAGGACTCATGTGTTGACCCATACTGGTGAGCGACCTCATAAGTGTCCAAAATGTGAGAAATCATTCTCTCAAAATAGCACTTTGAGGACTCATTTGTTGACCCATACTGGTGAACGACCTCATAAGTGTCCAAAATGTGAGAAATCTTTCTCTCTAAATAGTACTTTGATTACTCATGTGTTGACCCATACTGGTGAACGACCTCATAAGTGTCCAAAATGTGAGAAATCATTCTCTCAAAAGAGTAATCTAAGGACTCATGTGTTGACCCATACTGGTGAACGACCTCATAAGTGTCCAAAATGTGAGCAATCATTCTTTCAAAATAGTACTTTGAGGACTCATGTGTTGACCCATACTGGTGAAAGACCTCATAAGTGTCCAAAATGTGAGAAATCATTCTCTCTGAAACATAATTTAAAGACTCATGTGTTGACCCATACTGGTGAGCGACCTCATAAGTGTCCAATATGCGAGAAATCCTTCTCTCTAAAACATCATTTAAAAACTCATTTGTTGATCCATACTGGTGAGCGACCTCATAAGTGTCCAAAATGTGATAAATCATTCTCTCAAAAGAGTGCTTTGAGGACTCATGTGTTGACCCATACTGGTGAGCGACCTCATAAGTGTCCAAAATGTGAGAAATCATTCTCTCAAAAGAGTACTTTGAGGACTCATGTGTTGACCCATACTGGTGAACGACCTCATAAGTGTCCAAAATGTGAGAAATCATTCGTTCAAAATAGTACTTTGAGGATTCATGTGTTGACCCATACTGGTGAGCGACCTCATAAGTATCCAAAATGTGAGAAATCATTCTCTCAAAAGAGTGCTTTGAGGACTCATGTGTTGACCCATACTGGTGAGCGACCTCATAAGTATCCAAAATGTGAGAAATCATTCTCTTCAAAAGAGTACTTTAAGGACTCATGTGTTGACCCATACTGGTGAGTGACTTCATAAGTGTCCAAAATGTGAAAAACTTTCTCTGAAAACAATAATTTAAAGACTCATATGTTGACCTATACTAATGAGAAACATCATAAGTGTCTAATATGTGAGAAATATTTCGCTCAAAAGGAGAATTTGAAGACTCATGCGTTGATCCATACTGGTGAGCGACCTCATAAGTGTCCATTATGTGAGATAGTTTTCTCTCAAAAGAGTATTTCAAGGACTCATTAGTTGGCCCATTCTGGTGAGAAAGCTCATCAGTGTCCAACATATAGAAATCATTGCTCATAAGAATAGTTTAAATACTAATTTTTTACCCATACTTGTTAGTAACATCAGAGTCATCAATGTCCAATATGGTTCAGTATGAATCTTTCCTATAAATTTTCTTATTTAAAGAAACATTACTTATTTACTGAAATAACGGGTAACCACACTGAACCTGATCAGTGTTGGGAAATTCTTTTTCTAGATGTTTACTTTAGTTATATTATGTATAATATAAAAATAGGTTTTTCTTTTAACAAGGACAGAAATTGTAATCGACTTTGTCAAATATATTTATTAGTATTTAATATTTATTTAGTAGCCTAAATGATTGTGGTATATATATATATATATATATATATATATATCTATATTAATAAAATTAGAGTTTTGTCTGTACATTGCTTAGAATCTTGAAATTTTTGGTTATTTTTTCTTTTTATGTATCACAGAATCCAAAATCGACGTCATCTAAATTTCCTTCCCTCTGTCTTTCTCTCTCTCTGTCTGTCATTCACTGTGTCTGTAACGCTCATGGGCCCTATTTTGTCCTCTTTTCACGGGAAAACGATTTTACGTGATGGTCTAAATTTTTTTCCTGTTATAGACAAGTGTGGTGTGAAGGTTCATTACAACTTAAATTTCCTCAGCGACCCCAGGGCTTTGCCCCATTGTACGTCAAAGTAGCCAAGTTGTGCTAAAATACCAATCTTTGATCTCTTTTCACACGACAAGGGCTTTAGTAAATGATATGAAAATTTTTATCAGTGTTAAATGGTGCAATTAGAAACAATTTAGCTGCTCTAAAGCAACTTTCGTCAAAAAGGCTCTGCCTCATGGTAAAAGAAATATTCAATGTTAATCTTATGGGAACATTTAATTCTATCATCTTATCTATGCTTTTTAAACAGCTGGATTAGACAGTTTGTCATTTTTACCACAGATTGCAACACTTAAAATTTTAAATACAGACTCATTTATGTCTAACCCTTTTACCTTTCACTAGCCAAAATACAGCGAGTAAAATCAACTAAGTTCTTGGTTCTTAATTTGAATATTAAAATAATTTATGCTAAGTATTACAGAACGAGTTTTGTTCCTTCAATCTGAAAATATTTCTTATTATCATTGTAAACTAATTTTAGTTCCCAATTTAGCTTTCATGACACGTTCTGACAAAAAGAGGTGTATTTCATAAAACAAAATATGTAGTTAAAACTAACAAGGATAATAAATTTCTCGATCTTCCGAATAATGCGAGTATAGACGGGGCAGTACTAGAATGTGTGAGGATGCTGCTGACGAAACACTGATAATTAATTATTTTCATTCAAGGATCATGCTGATTGGTGAAATGGAATTAGATGGCTAGAACCAATGTATCTAGAACAAACCAAGGTAGGTGACACCAACAGCTGATTGAAGCATTTTAAAGTATCTCCTGCACCGTTGATGTCTTGTTGTTTATCTTGACACATGGGTGGTTTGCTTTGAATATTTTAAGTGCTGCACCTTTGACGCCATTGATTTTGTTATTGTTTTTGTTGATGTCACCTACCTCCTTCTCATTCTAGATTTCTTGGCTAGAACAATTTTTCAGATGTTTGTTGTAGTTTTTATTTTTTGCAAACAAATCTGCTCATTTTGACATTTAGAAGGTAGAAAGAGCGATTCCCTTGGCAATAAGAATTAATCCCAGATCAGCGCTTTATTTTAATATGTTTATCGATATTTTAACATGGGGTGTCTCTATTTATTTGGTTCTGTATAAATTGGCAATAAATGGGAATGTTTTTAGGTAAGAAAGTAAATCTAAAGTAAAAAAATAATTAAGTAGACCTAATATCTACTTAAAAATAAACATATCTACACTGGTGCAGTGCCTACATTACTGACGGGCGATGCGTTGTTTTACTAGGGTGGTTTATTGTAATTTTAATTAGTTTTTAATTTGGATTAAAAGTTGTACATGTCTTTTAAGAGTCATCTTCACCCCTGGGCCAGTAGCCCATTGTTGGGCAGTCGGCAATGTTAACTATATGGCTTTTAATGAAAAACATGGTATTTGATTCCCCTGTTTTGGACGCCGTTTTTCAACCGTTTTTCTTTGAACTTGGTAAGTGTTTAGTTGCATAGTTATATTATGTCCCTCATACCTCGAAATTTCGAAAATTTTACTAAATTTTTAAATATTACTAAGGAAAATCGAGTTACTTTGCGACGTCACAGAAAGTAATATTTGTTAATTTTTCAAAATTTCGAGGTATGAGGGACCTTATATAACTATTCAACTAAACACTTACCAATTTTTAAAAAAATCTGTCTAAAAACGGCGACCGAAACAGGGGAATCAAATACCATATTTTGCATTAAAAGCCGTATGATTAACATTGCCGACTGCGCAACAATGGGCTACTGGCATAGGGGTGAAGATGACTCTTAAGGGTAGAACAAGAAAAATAGAGGTGGGGTACAGGGGTACATTGGAATTAGTACAGCTATTGTCACAAAGTTTTAATATTCTTGACAAGTCTGAGTTTTCTTTAATCGTCTATGAGTAGTGGTAAGGTGTACTTTAGAACTATAAAGTTAATCACGAATATTATTGTTTAGCAAAACTGCAAAAAAACATTAATGACAAAGACATAACTTCTAAGTTCTAACCCAAAAGGGAAATGAATATAACAAGATTTTGACAAATTTACCAAGAAGCTATTAAGCATAAAATATGTTATGATATCTAGATATGTTAAAATAAACCAAATGAAGGTGACATATTGAATTTGTGAAAGGATTTTTATATTTCTGTTAATAATCTGCAAACACACCCCGTGCGAAGAACGGGTACTCAGCTAGTATATATATATATTAATTAGTCCCAGTAAAACCATACTGAAAAAATACCCCTTGTGGAGTTTTTCTGCTATTTTATATGTGTTTTGGGGTGCTGAATTTGAATCTAAAGTTTTCACCAAGATATTCCTTGTGCTTCTTGAGATATCTGACAAAAACATTAAAATTTTGGCAATTTTTTTAGTAATTTCCTAATAACTCCGAAACGATGAATTTTTTTAAATTTACGTTCTTTATAAAAATAAAGTAGAGATAATTTCCAACACAATGCATGCATAAAGTTTGTTGTTACGACCAACTATTACAAAGCTATATAGCTATTTGAAAATTGGCTAAATTTAGGTAGCCTACTTTAAAAAAAATCATGTTATTCAATATTAAATCACATTTAAACAATTTTTGCATATCTATATTAATAAAATTAGAGTTTTGTCTGTACATTGCTTAGAATCTTGAAATTTTTGGTTATTTTTTCTTTTTATGTATCACAGAATCCAAAATCGACGTCATCTAAATTTCCTTCCCTCTGTCTTTCTCTCTCTCTGTCTGTCATTCACTGTGTCTGTAACGCTCATGGGCCCTATTTTGTCCTCTTTTCACGGGAAAACGATTTTACGTGATGGTCTAAATTTTTTTCCTGTTATAGACAAGTGTGGTGTGAAGGTTCATTACAACTTAAATTTCCTCAGCGACCCCAGGGCTTTGCCCCATTGTACGTCAAAGTAGCCAAGTTGTGCTAAAATACCAATCTTTGATCTCTTTTCACACGACAAGGGCTTTAGTAAATGATATGAAAATTTTTATCAGTGTTAAATGGTGCAATTAGAAACAATTTAGCTGCTCTAAAGCAACTTTCGTCAAAAAGGCTCTGCCTCATGGTAAAAGAAATATTCAATGTTAATCTTATGGGAACATTTAATTCTATCATCTTATCTATGCTTTTTAAACAGCTGGATTAGACAGTTTGTCATTTTTACCACAGATTGCAACACTTAAAATTTTAAATACAGACTCATTTATGTCTAACCCTTTTACCTTTCACTAGCCAAAATACAGCGAGTAAAATCAACTAAGTTCTTGGTTCTTAATTTGAATATTAAAATAATTTATGCTAAGTATTACAGAACGAGTTTTGTTCCTTCAATCTGAAAATATTTCTTATTATCATTGTAAACTAATTTTAGTTCCCAATTTAGCTTTCATGACACGTTCTGACAAAAAGAGGTGTATTTCATAAAACAAAATATGTAGTTAAAACTAACAAGGATAATAAATTTCTCGATCTTCCGAATAATGCGAGTATAGACGGGGCAGTACTAGAATGTGTGAGGATGCTGCTGACGAAACACTGATAATTAATTATTTTCATTCAAGGATCATGCTGATTGGTGAAATGGAATTAGATGGCTAGAACCAATGTATCTAGAACAAACCAAGGTAGGTGACACCAACAGCTGATTGAAGCATTTTAAAGTATCTCCTGCACCGTTGATGTCTTGTTGTTTATCTTGACACATGGGTGGTTTGCTTTGAATATTTTAAGTGCTGCACCTTTGACGCCATTGATTTTGTTATTGTTTTTGTTGATGTCACCTACCTCCTTCTCATTCTAGATTTCTTGGCTAGAACAATTTTTCAGATGTTTGTTGTAGTTTTTATTTTTTGCAAACAAATCTGCTCATTTTGACATTTAGAAGGTAGAAAGAGCGATTCCCTTGGCAATAAGAATTAATCCCAGATCAGCGCTTTATTTTAATATGTTTATCGATATTTTAACATGGGGTGTCTCTATTTATTTGGTTCTGTATAAATTGGCAATAAATGGGAATGTTTTTAGGTAAGAAAGTAAATCTAAAGTAAAAAAATAATTAAGTAGACCTAATATCTACTTAAAAATAAACATATCTACACTGGTGCAGTGCCTACATTACTGACGGGCGATGCGTTGTTTTACTAGGGTGGTTTATTGTAATTTTAATTAGTTTTTAATTTGGATTAAAAGTTGTACATGTCTTTTAAGAGTCATCTTCACCCCTGGGCCAGTAGCCCATTGTTGGGCAGTCGGCAATGTTAACTATATGGCTTTTAATGAAAAACATGGTATTTGATTCCCCTGTTTTGGACGCCGTTTTTCAACCGTTTTTCTTTAAACTTGGTAAGTGTTTAGTTGCATAGTTATATTATGTCCCTCATACCTCGAAATTTCGAAAATTTTACTAAATTTTTAAATATTACTAAGGAAAATCGAGTTACTTTGCGACGTCACAGAAAGTAATATTTGTTAATTTTTCAAAATTTCGAGGTATGAGGGACCTTATATAACTATTCAACTAAACACTTACCAATTTTTAAAAAAATCTGTCTAAAAACGGCGTCCGAAACAGGGGAATCAAATACCATATTTTGCATTAAAAGCCGTATGATTAACATTGCCGACTGCGCAACAATGGGCTACTGGCATAGGGGTGAAGATGACTCTTAAGGGTAGAACAAGAAAAATAGAGGTGGGGTACAGGGGTACATTGGAATTAGTACAGCTATTGTCACAAAGTTTTAATATTCTTGACAAGTCTGAGTTTTCTTTAATCGTCTATGAGTAGTGGTAAGGTGTACTTTAGAACTATAAAGTTAATCACGAATATTATTGTTTAGCAAAACTGCAAAAAAACATTAATGACAAAGACATAACTTCTAAGTTCTAACCCAAAAGGGAAATGAATATAACAAGATTTTGACAAATTTACCAAGAAGCTATTAAGCATAAAATATGTTATGATATCTAGATATGTTAAAATAAACCAAATGAAGGTGACATATTGAATTTGTGAAAGGATTTTTATATTTCTGTTAATAATCTGCAAACACACCCCGTGCGAAGAACGGGTACTCAGCTAGTATAAAATAAACTTGTTATTAACATTAATACTTTTTATTTACTAAACAAGTCATAGAATAAAATTCTGCAAGTAATTATAAAAACTAATTTTTGAATGTGTTTACAGATATCTAAAAGAATCCTACAAACAACTTGCATCTGAATAATAGAAAATTACAATTAAAGAGCCAAATAAAGCTCTCATTAAAAGGAAGACAAGCAAATAAAAAAAAGAATAAGTGTGTAATTATGATACAACACTAAACTAGAGACTGATAGGTGAGCAACCTCATAAGTGTACAATATGTGATAAATCATCCTCTCAAAAGAGGAATTGAAAGTCTCACACATTGACCCTCACTGGAGAGCAACCTCATAATGACCAGTTTGTAAAAAATCCTTCTCTTCGAAATCTTCATAAAAACGTAACATGTTGATCCATACTGGTGAGATAACTCATAAGTGTCCAATTTGTAAGAAGTCTTTCGCTCATAAGTCTAGATTAAAGACACATATTTTAACCCATACTGGTGAGCGACCTAATAAGTGTCCAAAATGTGAGAAATCACTCTTTT
>CM061534.1:22432542-22534688 GCA_030545055.2 Neoaliturus tenellus
CAAAAATTTTCCTCAAATTGCTAGGTTGTAGGTGATTAACTGAAGGGTGACTATGGAGATGGTTGAGGATTGAGGTTTTAATGTCGTGAAATGAGATACATGGGAAATTCGTGGCTTATTGACTGAACCTAGGAAACGTATCTGAGGGACATACGGTGGGTACTACCCAGGGACGGATCGCAGCCAAGCACAGACCAGAACAAGCCATTTTGATGAGATAATTATAATCTAAGTATACTAAATTAATTGGAAGATAAATATCTAATAATGAAACTGTATCTAGAAATCTAAAACCCATCCTATGGCTGATGGCCATGTCCTGTAAGGACATGAAGGTTATGGTTCCAGACTACCCTCTACAGAACAAGTTATAGTTTAAATTGGTTGGTTAAATACTAAATTTACTTGAGATCAATTAATAATTATCATTCCCCCGCTCATCCCTATCCTACGGAAACCCCCAACTATGCTAAAACTTATCTGGACATTTTGGTCGCGATGTTCCGAATCCGAAAAGGCACCTCTTCCTTAGAAAGCCGGGGAGTGAGAGAGAGACAGCCTCAGAATCTTTCGACTTCGCGAACCGATTCGAGAACGTTCTAGAAGGAGGCCGTCGGATACCGCCACTGTGGCCAGTGTCTCGACAATCGCTACTATATGGAGTGCTGGCGGCACGAGCCGTCACACCCGTAACCAGTTATGCTATGATAAAAATTCAAAATACCAAATTGTTTGTTTTTTAAGCTCTTTTAAATGGTTTCAGTTAAAATTGATGAATTTTAAAAGTTAATGTCCAAAAACCCACTTTTGACCCCTTTGAAACCCCATAAAACCCCGTTCCCATAACCCGACAATGCTGGTTCGCGAACTCATGAAAATAGACTCGGTCTTACACCTTCATACCAAATTTTATCAAAATTGGAGGTCCCCTTCAAAAGTTATCAGTACCACGGACACATAGATAGATAGATAGATAGATAGTTAGATAGATATATAGATCTATATATATATATACATATATATGAAAATGAACGAATGGTGTTTTTGGCTTCTGGGGACCTCAAAATGAAAAAGTAAAGTGGTCCCGGGCTTAGGTCTTACCATGGCTACTACCGTAATAGCGTATTCCCTATAGGGAAATTCGCTAAAAAAGAGAAAACTACTTAAACTAAAACATGACGTCATCGGTGTTAACTTAGCTCGTGACGTCACTGTGTGACGAAACTTCTAACGTCATTACCGATGACGTCATCAGTGTTAACTTAGCTCATGACGTCACTGTATGACGAAACTTCTAACGTCATTACCGATGACGTCATCGGTGTTAACTTAGCTCGTGACGTCACTGTATGACGAAACTTCTAACGTCATTACCGATGACGTCATGGGTGTTAACTTAGCTCGTGACGTCACTGTATGACGAAACTCCTAACGTCATTACCGATGACGTCATTTGGTCATTATTGTCCTGAAGCCACCCATTTGCAATACTCATTATATTTTACTTTTAGAGCATCGGAATTAAAACACCAAAACAGTTACTAATATTCTGTTTTATTCTCAATATTGATTCTAGAAGTTACATTTTATGTAAAGAAGATAAATATAATATCTATTTAGAGATAAATTTGTCAATATACAATTTTGTCCTTCCGGTGAATTATTTTACAGAAACTTCTGTTTACGATGCCCATTTTACGGTCAAATTTAATACAAATCTTGACGTTTCATCCCACTTACCGATTAATCGATATGTATCTTCATATTTTTAGAAGTTGAATCGCCCCATGTTCTCCAACGTCCTTTGCAGTATGCGGACCTCCTTATCGAACTCTCCTCCCCTTACTTGTATATCCGGAAAGGCCCCTTTGAAAGCTTGTGTTGTTCTACAATCATCCACCTTATACTTGTGATCTGTTTGTTCTTAACCTCATATCTAAGTTCAACGACGTAATCCTCGCTGTACAGGTCGGGGTCCGAGTTATCATCAGATAATCTGTAGCAGTTCGCCTCCACCCAATCATGTCCTAATACGTTTGTGTCGAAGGTGTTAAGCAATTCGGCGTTTTCGGGGCTCAAAACTCCGTTGTAGCGCTCCAAAACTGCAACATAAAATGTGGCTAATCATTGTAAAACAAGATATTTGTTATTTGTATTTCCGTTGTTGTAAAGATTTACTATTTACATTTTTACAAACTGGTTCTGTCTGGGATCTTAGTGAATGGAATGGGCTTTTTATTTTATTTCAGAGAATGATCATTTCTGCAAATAATATAAAAATTATTCACATACCTCAACAAACCCTTGAATTTCGGGTACAAAAACCTTAAAATGCATCTATTCAATTAGTTTATTTGCCTTATAAAATAATCTAACAATTATTAATTCCAAAGTTAACAATATGGTCAATTGTTGGTAACAAATTATTTTACAGTACCTAAAATATTTTGTAAATAATTTTAATTTTATTACCATTTCGAACAAATCTATTATTTGTTTGACACTGGTGATGTAAGGAATTGTTTCTCTCCCCCCCCCCCCTCAGAATTGTAGCACAGTTCTGTCAGTACACTTAACTGTGTCTTCGGTTTGATATAGGTTTATGATCAATCGCTTACAAAGGTCAACAGGATTTAAAAATCATTTGAATAATCGTAAAAATTAACATGTCCATTAAATTATTATATTGAAAAAATTTAATATGTAGATCAATTTCATTTTTTACAGGAAATAAATTTAACTAGTTCTATGAAGGTGACAATTTAATATGTTATTCCAGGTACACAAGTTTATACATTTTTAACAGTTGTTAAGGTGGTGGTACAGGTGTTAGAGGGCTGGACTTGGACATCGTTTCCAGCGGGGTAGTTTCGAATATACGTTCTGGCAAGCAGTTTTTGTCAGTACGTTCACCTGCACTATAGCAGCTCATCCCCTTACTTTCTCTAATATGATCCACGCACGGATTAATAGTATATGAGAACGGCACATAAGGCAAAAGGAGTGCTCAAACCTCTTAAAAAACTAAACCAAGTAACATATTTTTTAATTCTGAACAGTTATTTAAGAATATTACAGACGTTGTTCCGGATTCAACATATTCTTATGTTGACTTTGAAGTCTAAGATTCCATGATTTTAAAATGTAATCAAATCAAGTTTATGTTGACAATAAAATACAAATCAATGCAAACTTGTTTCCTCTCCTACCACCACCGACTAGATTCTAGTGAGACATAATGCCTTGTGAATAGTTAAGAGTTCTTCAAATACGTGCAAGATCAGTACAATTTTGACGTTAATCAAAATTCATGTAAAAAGAACCTTAACTACATTTTTGTAATTTTTACATTGAAATATAAATTAAGAAATTAAAGAAGAAATTTAAGAAATTAAGAATATTAAAATAATAAGAAATTATTAACATAATCAAATATGTTAATAATTTCTTAATATGTTAATAATGGTTTGAATTATATCAGCCCGATCTTAATTTGTTTTCACGTTAAGATGCAAGCAAAACGTACACTTTACGGTTACTAGAAGACTACTCCGGTTGGAAAGTAATTTGTGCTTCTAGGGACTAAAGTACAACTTTTTTGCCCTGGAGGGAAATTGTTGTCGCCCGAAATCAAAGCCGAGGGAAACAATTACCTTAAGGGAGGAAACGTACTTTAGTCCCTAGATGAACACAATATTTTTCTTGATTTAAAGGTGATAATTAAAAATTATTTTAAGTTAACAATTTTTTATGAAAATTCAAAAATTTTATATTGTAGCACTTTTAGCTTTATAACCTTCGAATTCAAATTTCCTTGTAGATGCGGGTGGTGTCATTTTATTCTGCATTTGAACCTTAATAAATCGCAAAATCTTATTCAAAATCGGTCCATTGGTGCCTTCTATAGCTCTGTTAACATCCAGACACACACATACACGCACAGACAAACATCACTCTGAAAACCACTTTTAGGACTCACTTTTTGGAGGGGTCACAAAAATGGATAGATCCACCACCAATTTAAATCAAAAATTTGGACGAAAACAACACTTTCTCCATATAGGTAACAATACTTTCTTTCTTAAAAATAACACAAAACACATTTTAACCTATGGTCTCATTTCTGATAATGGTCCTTGACAGTTAAGCCATCACAGTGTTGTAAAACTGTATTCCGGAAATTTGATGTGAAATTTTCTATTTTTCATTTAATGTTTGGTGGAGTAAAAACTAATAATTCCCTATTGTCACTCCACAAACCATTAGCTATCCACACCACAATCCAATTTACAACAACAACAAAAAACTAACTGAAGATTAAAGCGAAATGTAAACAAATAAACTGCTTACAAAACAGCTGACGCTACATACGCTACTAGTAAACAAAGAATAACTAAATGACCAACCTATGTGTGATTGTGACATGTATGATTGTGACATGTGTGATTGTGACATGTGTGATTGTGACATGTGTGATTGTGACATGTGAGTAGTGTGTTTTGGTTACCGCTGGCTCAGGTCAGCAACCCCGGAAGCCATGCGCCGGGGCACACAGCTTCCGGTCGGTTAGAGAATGTATTAGAGGAGGGGGAGGTACGCATAAATTAAAAGTTAGTTCAAAATTGAAATTCAATTTGATAAGTGGGTTACGGAAAGTATGTCAAGGTCATCCCGAGTAAGTTTTAAAAAAGCCTATCCCGCTACCACAGGAAATAGTTCTGAGAGTCGAACCACCCGGTGATAGCGGGATAGGCGGATTTAATTTTCTTTGAACTTTATTCGTAAAAAAAAGAACAGATACAATCAATGTGCAAAAACAAATACAATCAATGTGCAATACAGGTTGAATTCTTGTGATGAAACACGGAGTTGTAAAAGCAAACGCCGACGACGAGGATGAGGTAGAGGCAGAGTCCCCAGATGACGTACTTGACGAGCTTGAAGAAACGGAATACCTCGAGTTGGTTTTGCCGTTCCAATTCCAATCGTTTAATTTCCAATTTCAATTTTTCTTCTTTCATCTTTTCCTCTTCCATCCTTGTGACGAAGGAAACTTCATCCATCATATCCATCATTAGTGTTGTTATTTGGTGTTTGAAATTTGGAAGCAAGTGATGTCGATAGTTCAAATGTTGGAGACGAAATGAGAAGTTAAAGCGAGGAACGTTAGTTAAACGAAGAAGCGGTGGGGGGAATTTAATTACACCGAAGCGGTGGGGGAGTTGATTTACAACGAAGTGGTGGGGGAAGGAGGTTGCTCACCATTTGTTTCCGTACTTGCTGTCGTCGTGTCTGATTGTGGAGGTGTTAGCGGAGTAAGATTTAGCAAACTATCTTCATCAGAACTGTCAACCTTATCACAAATAGGACAGGCGTAAGTTATTTCCAGACTCATTTTAACAGTGTTGAATTTACTAACAATTTCGTGTAAAGTATTAAATATCTCTTGCAAATCTTCTTTAGAATTTACTTCGAAACTAGAATTCATTCGTGCCAACGGAGAGTTGTTCATCGTGCGAGAGTCGGTGAGTGAATGAAGATCGGTGCTTAGGAAGGAGGCCTATTTTTCGGTGAGCATGAGCTTGTTATTAAGTAAATAGCTAAGTTCCTCTTCTTCGTCTTTCAATTCAAATATCTTAGCTGAAGTAGTAGCCCTTGTTTCGTCTTCACTCGATGACGAAGAAAATCGAAACACCCTAGCTGAAGTAGTCGTTGTTTCGTCCTCACTCGATGATGAAGAATATTCACGAGGACGTAAATAATGAACATCAAGTCTGATCCATCTCATAGGTTATCTATCCATGACAGAGAGCAAATTTTGAAATATTTCCTCCAACTCTTCCCTGTCAGTTATTATATGTTGAAACTTGACGAAAGGCGATCCCATGTTGTTAGTCGGAGTGTTGAAAGTGAAATAATTTCAAAGGTGGATTCAATAAGATACAAAATTTAAACAAATGGTGGGGGGAAATCTAAAAGACTTATGGTAGGGGGAAATCTAAAAAACTAATGGTGGGGGAAAGCTCAAGGTCATCCAATTGAAGTTTTAAAAAATAGTGTAAAACCGAACTTACACATTTGATGGTTCTACAGGATCGGAATACCAATCTGATCTGTATTTACATCTCATTATCATATGTGTACAAAAATCATTTTGATGAGACTTGGTGCGTTGACAATGAGCTAGATCGAGAGGATGAAATTTGAAACATCTTTGAGGACAGCATGTATGAAAATATCTTGATTTGTAAAATTTGAAGGTTCGCAATTCTGGTGGCGGTAGTTGTTTTGTTTTGCACTTGCAGTAACAAGATCCAAAGAATTCACATTTAGTGCAAGCTAACCCGTCCACCATCATTGGTCCTAAATCTGTACATTGTTGTTCACAACAGTAACGGGGTTCGTATTTGTATTTTTGTTCTTCCATGTTGACGCTGCTGTGTCCAGTGAAAGAATAAGAGCTTATAGTGTTGAATAGCGAGTTTTATGTACTACAAAAAGTGGTGGGGGGTAATTTCAAGGTCATCCAAACGAAGTTTTAAAAAATTATACCTTACTAATGTAAGGAATGTTGATACTTAAGAAGTTTATTTCTTTTTATCTTCTTCAGACTTTGTCTGTTTGTTTTCTTCAGACCTTTTCTCTCTCTCCGCTTTAGCCATAGCGATAAGTTCTTCAGTTGATAGTGGATGTACTTCAGGAAATTTCAAAATTAACTTAGCTTGATATCCTTCTTTAGTTAATATTTCTAAATCTTCAGTCATTTGTTCAACTGTATTGTAATCTTTTCCATAGATTTTTCCATCAAGTTCAATCATCATTCTGTACAACATCTTTAAAAATTAGGTGTTGACGCAGCGACAGTCGGGAAGCGAATGATTAGTTTTTACAAAATATCACCCCACTTGACGTTGATCACGTGATTCCTTAGTTCTATTTGTTAAAAGTTATTTAACATTGGTAATACTTGTGGAACTTGATGTTATGTTGACAGTCGGCGATGAAGATGTTGTAGGTTGTGTAGAAAGAAATACTTCATCATCGCAATATTTTGTTTTAGTAAACATCCTTATATTAGTAGCACTAACATCAACAGTTAAATGATAACCACCGGTAAGTAAAACTCGCATTTCGTTTGTTAAATCTTCAAGTTGTTCAAAACTTGTAATGGTGTTGGTATCGTAAGATGCACACTTAACCTTTAGGGACATGTTGAAGTTTTGTATTTAGTGATAGAGAGCGAGATGCGTACGGTACGAAAGGTAGTCGTAGACTGATGAATTTCACAAGTTAATTTTCACTTTTATTATCACACAAAATTGGGTCAAGGTCATCCCGTGGAATTTTTAAAAAAGCAACATATTGCTATGTATAAAGACATAACAATATGTTGCTTCTTTTATTTTTTCTTTTCTGTTTTATATTATCTTTATTGAGAAACCATTACAAACACATATATTTACAATACTATGTACAAACTAATTAGTAGAAGGTGTTACATGAATAGTTAGTTCAGTTGAGTTGTTTCCACTCGGTCCGTGTGAAACCAAATAGAGTGCGCCGGGTTGAATAACACGAAGATCTTCATTCTGTAGAAGTTGTACGAATCGTTTCGGTAGGAATATCTGAAACTTCGGTTCGTCACCAACTGTATACGGCGCCTCGCTCAATGTGCAATTAATAGCATCGCCCACTGAAGTGTCCATCTTCTTGATTGTATGTATGATATAATGTTTTTCTTCTTTTAGTTCCGAACATCTCTTCGTTGGTAAGATTGTTGACTTCGAATGAGCGTTGAATTGATCAACCAAATTCTGAAGGAAGTTCTGCGATGCCATCTTAATGTTATTGTTAATCTTGTTGTTAATAATAATGTCCGTCGGAGATGTTGTCTCTTCGGAGGTTCGAGTAATACTCATGCTGCGTCATGGTAGCGCTCTCGCTTTTATTGTCGATGTTACCCCCACCATTCTGTTGAAGGAAATTATTCAGGCGGTAAGCATTCTTCAAAGCGCACTGTGACCTTCGATGTTTAAAACTCTTTGATGAAATACAAAGTTCATTAAAGTAGCATTGGAAATCTCTATCCATCTTTGCATTAATCACTTCGTTAGTTGTAAATGATTGTATCCAATTAGCTTTTTCCAATCCCCTTGTGTAGATAGTTTTGAATTCTTTGCAATAATGATTCATAATGTGCGGCATCATGTTATAATTAATAAAACCTTCATCCCATCTTAAGTTGTGAAAATGTTTGTTCAACCATTTGTTTGTAACTTTCGCTTTAGTTGTTAGTCTACTGAATGGTAATGGAGGTTTAAATAAGTAATGATAAACTACAGATGTGTTCATATCCAAAATTACTAATTCTTTGATAATAAAGTTTCCATCATTACCTCGAAAAGCTTGAAATTCAATTATACCTCTTTTAACATCCATTAAATGTGGCGTATTAGAAAACGAAACCCGTTTGTTCATGATGAAGTCTCATCAGCAACTGACTACATACACGATTGTTCTTCTTTAACTTCTTGCGCTTCTTCGTCGATATTAAAGTTGGTGTGATAGTTGTTCAATTGTCTCCACATATCCACTTCTTGAGGTATTCGATTAAAAATAGAAGTATCCACAGGACCGTATAAAAGTGGAACGAAAGGTTGTCTGTCCAATGTATCGATTAGATAGTCTTTGATTATTGCACTTGAAAATATTAGTTGTTTTAAATATCTGGTGACGGGACCGGTAGTACAACTTAAAGTGTAAAATTCTTCTTTTGTCAAATGTAATTTTACATCATGTCTAGTTAAATCTCTGAAGCGAACGATATGTCCTCCACGATGTTTGACTATATCAACTTCAATATTTGATTCTAATAAACTTAATCTTGTTCTTCTTCCAAATTTGTTGTTACTTAAATAACATTCCAAAAGATGTAGATGTTTCATAAATGATTCCCAAGAAGTTTCAGTAAATGAAACCATTTTATTTCCATGATTTAAAATAACAATCGGTGAGTAATCCAATGTTTTTAAAATTCCAACTGATATATTTTTCGTCATGCATGCAGAAATGGGGTAGAAAATTCGAAGAAATACTTCTGTTAAAATATTTGTTGTAATGTTAACTTCAATCTTCTTTCTTTTTACTTCTTTTTCAACCTCTTCTTTTTCTTCTTCTTTCTTCTTATGTTTGTTAAACTTGAGGAATTCATCCATTTCTCGTTCAACTTGTTTTTCTATATCAGAACTATTATCATCATCAACCAGAGGTGTATTTTCTTCTCCGTTAGTAGAACTCATCTTGCGAACGATGCTTCCCATACGACGGTCGAAGATATAATGAAATTTCTACTCATTATTTTCTCTCTTTTATGTTTTTTGTTAAATCTTAAACTTTATACAATTACGTTGTACTAATTCTTCTTAAAGTACATTCTTCACAATTCCGGTTAGCGGTGTGTAAGTAACTATTTTATCGTGTAAAATTAAGCAGTATGCCGAAGTTCCATCCGCTACTGGTTCTTCAAATTCCATTTCAATTTTTATATCCACACTTGATGATTTTACCGATTCATTCTGTTTCGAACAATCGATTACAATTATCGGAGCCTTGGAATAATACTGGTCAGGTGATAATAGCGGTGTATTAGTTTTTCCATAATATGACGATTGAAATCTTGCATACATATCGTATAAAATGGAAAAACGTTTTTTGCTGAACATGACATTTAAATTGTCATATGGAAAGAATTGAGAATTTAGGAAAACCTTACAATTCTTTATTTTACAGTGATCAAATTGACCAGCATTTGCAGTGATAACATCTTTTCGCTTAGTTTGAAAACCAAGTATTATATACCTTGCTCGTTCCAAGTAAGTTGATGTCTTGACGGTCCATGTTTGTCGTTCTGTCTGAGGTAGTGTAGGATATTCATGGAATTCCCAACTTCGGAATGGCATTACAATATCACGGTCAGATTTTAACTTCCTCAATAATACGATTCTATGTTCATCGGCCAATCTTACATGAGGTACTCTCCACACAACTTTATCCAACTGTAGTTGCCATTCTAGTTTATCTTCTGTAGTTGCAGGTTCTGCAAGTATCAAGTCCTTGTTAGTTGAAGATCTCAGTAATACCAACTCTTGTTTGACATTTATTATTACTCGTTTGTAATCTTCAGCAAATCCCAAAAGCAATCGTAAAGGTACATGAAAATCAAAGTGACCGTTGGAAGCTGGTGTTATAGTGTCTTTATCAGGGGCAACCCATCCGGCGGTGACTATTGAATTTTTCTCATGCGGTGTTAATGATGTTAATCCTTTCAATGTCGTTGTTATACCAACCTTTTTTGTTGAATCAACCGTAACCCCTGATATTTCATATCTTATTTCATCAAAAAGGTATGCCATCGGGTTATTTATAAAAGGAACCGTTGAAGCAGTTTTTCCATCCAATTTAAGTACTCGTCCTTCAATGTACAAATAACTTTCGCACGGTAACGTGTAAATATCTTGTTGTTGAATGGGAATCCTTATTTCATCGTTATTGTTTAATTTTGATGAAGTGTAAGGGTTGTGCGTGTGATATTCCTTCTCCCATAGTGTTTCGTCGAATGTCGGTCCTTGAGATATATCCAGGATATCCATCGTTGTTAAGTTTCAATCCAATCTTCTGTAGAAAACGAATGTTGTCCGATGTTAACTCTTCCAATGTCGAGGAGCTACTGAGCTCCCGACCCTTCCGTTGCGGTTTAAATGTTAATCTCATGTCGACTTTTATGTTGCCGCTCTGATGTGTAACCGTATAGTAATTGTTTCTCCTCTAAAGTCAACACTAACACCGTCTTGATCCAATATGTTCAGTACGATGTCTGAAATGAAACTGGTGTTTAACGGTAGGTATATTAAGTTTTGTGGCTTTTCAACAATTTTAAAACCGGGAGCTACTGTTGGATAAAATGTATGTAAAATATGCTGATTCACTCCCTCTCTATACGATCCGTGTATAATATTACACGTTACATCGATACTATTTACTTTTAATATTGTTACAGTTGTATTACCTGAATGAGTTGTTCCAGGAGTTAAGATTTTTTTTGTTGTATCTGTAAATCCAAGTAAACTGCCAATCGAATGTTTCAAGCTGACATCAATATAGTATTTCGAAGTTATTTCTGCTTTTAAAGTATTATTGTTTCCTTTAACGGTGATATTTTCTTCTCCGAGTGTTTTCTGTAGTAATTGGTTTATATCATCAATTTCATAAGCTCCAGTTGGAAATGTAATTATTTTCAATTCTGAATATTTTCCTGAAGCATCCTTAGTTTCATAATAATGTAGTAAATTGTTCTTTCCTTCCGTAACATTAGGAATTGAGTTGTAGGTAGTCAAATCAAGTAATGCCGCTTCCCATAATCTTTCTTTGGATAGACGCAATGCTGGGAACAGCGTACTTTTCAATGTGGATGAATTTCCACTCAGGGACACTGTATACGATGACATCTCAAAGCTGACTGACACTCTTCGCTAGAAACTCCAAACATAAATGTCCACATATTTCAGTATTGTCAGGTTGTTCCCTTTTATAGTTGTAAAAAATATTTTTAGAGCTTCGAAAATAATGTTGAAGTTCTTTTGGCGGTGGTAGATTGCCAAAACTGTCAAAGTAATAAACGGTTTGTCCGTTTTATAGCATACCCAATGAGTACCTGGACCATAGGTGGAATCCAAATTTACTATTCCAGTTTCATTTTTCCATATTGTAATTGGTAATTCATCTTTCATAAAAACTCCTCGAAAGAATGGTATTTTTAAACATTTTACATAATCATTTAATTGATGATTTGTTAAAGCTTTATTTGGAATTATCAATTGATTTTTCTTATTTAGTACACACGGTACGGTCTTAGGTATAAACCTGCTCCGTTTTTTACCATTGACCAAATAGAAGCTTTCTTTACTTTTGCTTTACGAGTTCTACGACGTCTCTTCCTAATGTTTCCTCCTCTTTTGGGAGCTCTTCTCTTTGCAGGTCTTCCTCTGCGACGTCGTCGTCTTCCAGCACCAAATTTAGCTTTCGTCTTCATGGCTGTAGTTACTGCCCAAGCCGATGCTTTTTCTGCAATACTTGCGTCACTTGACTTTACTCTTTGCCAAGCCTTTTCCGCTAGAATTTTATCCGCTATTGATCTATTCGTTGAATCTTTATACTTTGAATATGCTATGTCGTGTTCTTTGCAAGCTTGATCTAATTTATTAATTCCAGGATCTCTTCTTGCTAAACGTTTTGCCAACTTAGTTCCAGGTCCACAATATTGATAACCTCCGGGCAGATGTAATTCGTATGGTAAAGCGTCTATCGCTCGATTTACAACAGCACCAACAGGAATCCGTTTGAGCAGGGATAATGCAGCTGATGTTATACCACGTCCTCTCTTGCCAACGTCTTGACGACGACTGAGCGATACGGTCTTCATTATGCTGTTTTATGTAACCAACGTCTTCACTCTATGAAATACTTTATGATAATGAATCCTTTTTTTTGTGTATTCTATACTTAAATATTCATAAGTTTTACTGGTATCTATCAATGATTTCATCTTTAATCCATTGGTTTCTCTGAGAATCTTCGATTTTATTGTGTTTCATCGATGCATTAATCAAATGATTATGCATATCAATAACTACATTACCTACAAGATTCATTACATACTCTACATTAGTAGCATCTTTGTTACGTGTAGGATTATCAAGATATGTGATACGTTTACCATTACATGTATACGCAGATGGATCGTTTGTAGAGGTTGCTATAACTTGATTAATAGTAGCAACATCATTCGGAGCTATTCCTGCTGATATGTTAGATATTCTTCTATTTTTTCCATCATATACGTTATTTATTTTATCTAAAACTATAGTTTGTTTTACAACAACACAATCCTGATCATCTTTACCAGATTTAACTTGGGTTAATCGTCTACCTTTACATATAAAATTAACACCAGTAGCTGATAGTTGTGGTACTTGTGTTAAAATAACAGCATCATGTTCTTCCGTGCCTAAACTTATATTTGACAATCTTTTATTTTTTTCCATCCCACTTGTCATTTTTTAGTTGTAGTAAGGTAAACTTTTCACTTCCTTGCATAAACTCATCACCTTTCTTTGACACCACCTGATTTTGTTTAACAAAAGCGGATGTTCCTTTTTTCAAGCTTTCATTCATTTGTCTCACGGTAGCAGCATCCGATGGAGTTGAACCATCTTCCAGATTGGACAACACTTTTCCATGACAATTAATAACAGCACTATTATATAAAATACAATTATCTTTAATGTATTTTATATTAACACCATCACTTTCTTCTTTAGGATATCCAATATCGTTTATAGTATATTTATAGAAGGAAAATCCATCTTTTTTCTTTTCTGGTATTACAGAGTGCAAATAACGCTTATTAATTGTATCTGTATCCTCGGTTGGATCTGCCACATTAGTTATTTTATAATTTAAAGCATTGTACCTTTTTCCACTTTTAGTCTTTTCCAACAGTAAAGCGTATTCCATCGCAGTTAGAAAATAGCCTTTATTAACAACATCTCCATTGTTGACTGGTTTTGCAACGTTAATAACCCTGTGAGATTTTGCATCATACAGTTGGTTATTGTCAAGTTTTAAACTTGTAGATGTTTCCTCCTTTACTGTTTTTAAATTTGTTGCATCTCCATCTTCTTCTGGATCTTTAACAAACTTTAAACGTTTATTATTTATGTTATAGTCACCTTCGGGTGTTTGCGGTAATCCACTTCTTTTTCTGTTTTCTCCAACTTGAACTCCTAACGCGGAGTATCGTCCGAACTTGTCGACGCTCATGTTAGAACTGACACATTATACTCCTGTAACTCTTATATATCCGCGGATAATTATACGATTATGCCGCGATTCCTGAGTTCGTCAATCAGAGCTACCCATTCATTATTTAAACCTGTATGACCGGCTTCCATGGCTTCATGCAATAGTCTCATTCTATCAACCAATTTATTGATGTCGTTGTAGTAAATCACATTCGTATTGTATAGATTTTTCATCAATCCTTTGCCAGATGTTGAAGTATCTCCTTTACTCTTTTTACCATGTTGTTCAAGAAGTGATAAATCCATAAGTGATAAAGATTTTCTTTTCAGTGGTTGTCTCACCGCTGGTGCAGTACGTAATGTTGGCAATTTTCGTGGAGGAAACAACTTTTTTATAACGATGTTATATTTTGTTGCACGTGAACGATTAATCATTGCATCCTTTAAGTAGTTTCTTTTATGAGCGTTAGTATTTTGTAGAATCTCCTTAAAAACACTTAAATCTTTGGATGAATATCTTAGTGGTATGTTTTTAAAAATTAATTCATATAGTCCTTTTGTTCCTTTATATTTATGCTCACCAATAATGATGTAATCGTCTTGTGTTATTTCAAGCTTTGAATCGCCGATCTTTAATTCATTCCCATCAATTCTTGCTCCGTATACATGTGATCTACTCAAATTCGGGTTTGATTTCATGTCATGTAGCATTTTCATTATATATTTTCTTCCAAGAGGTCCATGTTGTAATATATCGCTACTCAATTGAGTTAAATTTGGAATAGATTGTTCAGCTTCAGGTATTGGCTGTTCTTCTTCCTTTTCAACAATTGGTTCTTCTTCTTTTGTTTCTTCTTGTTCACTAGCACTTGTATATGAATCATCATCTTCTTCTTTTTTTATTGCTTGTACTTCTTGTTTAGAAACTGGTAGTAAAACATCTCCTTCATAACGAGGTTTACCAATAGTTTCTGATATTTGTTTTAAAGGTTCCGTAATAGGTTTAAATGTAGTCTCTAGAAATTCTTCTCTTTCACTTAAACCCATCCTCAATGCACGATTTTTCATCCTAATAGAATCACTGAGTGATTTTATTTCTTTTAATAGTTTTTCTTGATTCGCCATGTTTACACTGTGAAGTTCAACGTGTAACTAGATGTAGCACTGGTAGTTCAAACGCATAAATACAAATTTATCCAACCCTATACGATATCTACCATTTTTAATATCTTCTTCCTTCATAATAACGAGAAACCCATATTTCTCATTCCATGCTTTGCCGCACATCTCTTTAAATTTCTCAAATGTCATATCCGCATTTACATGATCATTATATATATGTTTTAAATTTGTTTCATCTTGCTTGAAGATGATCAACATATTTGCATTGTCTCTTATGAGTTGTTTTGGAATCTTACTGTATGTTTGACCAATATAAATGCTATCGATATTATGATGTCTTCCCATAGCGAAGTAATTCCTTATAGTGTCGTGATTTTCACAAGACACATCATCAAAAATAAAAATAGAAAATGGTTTTGCTTCATTTGGTTGCATAATTGTTTCGCTGGCATTAAACTTGTAGAAATTCACTTCAGGTACACTTGCAAGTACTTTATCCAATAATTGATATTTTGGTTGTTGCAATGATTTTGAAAAAATGTATATATTGTTAAAACGCAATCCTTTAGGATTTGTTATAAGGTTAAAAACAACATTAGTTTTTCCACAATTTGAAGGACCAGTTATTAGACATCTTATCGTATTTGGTAGTAATTCACCATGTTTACCATGATTTAACTTATCATTGTCAACTGTCAATTCATCAATATTATTGATATTAAATCGATCTTTTTGTTGTACAATCTCCATCTTGTGTCAAGGTTAAACACACAATGAGCTATTAAATTACTATACCAAGTCTTTTGAAGGAATCCATGAGTCTTCACTTTTATCGAATCCTAACCACCGGACTTTAACCATATCCTTTTTCCTTTGTAAAACCTTCTCAACAAGATATACATCACCGACATTTGATTTCAACAATTCATGTCCGTAGAATCCACCTTGAAGTAATTCACCCTTGTTATCCTTCAATAAGTAAGTTTCAGGTATAGTTGGTTGCACTTTATAAACTGTAAATACTTCATTAGTCCAATTTGGTAGATATCTTTTACTAAATACACCTTTGTATTTGCTTATACGAACTTTATCGTTGACCTTAAACTTTTTTGGTTGCAACCTTTCCAATTTAGGTGTTGTATTATTTCTGATGCGTTGTAATACAACTTTAGCATTAGCACTGTTTACTTGGATAGGTTTCATTCCGATGGTACGATGATATTTGTTGTTATATTCTTTTATAAGTTGTGGTAATATGTCATACCACACGTATGATCCTCGTTTTGAAAATTGTTTGTACATCGCTCCTTTCAATGTTCTATTGAATCTTTCAATTATTGAAGCTTTAACTTCAGAATTTGTAGAATAATGATTTATTTGATATTTCTTCATCAAAGCTCCAAAGTCTTTATTAAAATATTCTTTTCCATCATCGGTCTGTAGATGTTTGATTTTGAATTTATTTCTTTGTATCGTTGTTTCCATAGCTTTAGTAACACTCTTACCAGTCTTATCCTTCAATGGTAAGGCGTCAGCTATTTTAGTAAAACAGTCTATAATTGTTAAAATATATTTAAAACCTTTGTTTAATTTACTGTGCGGTATCATTTCAATTAGATCAGCTTGATAAAGATCATTCATTCCCTTAATAACTGTACTTCTTCTGGGAAATCTTCTTCTTGCTGGTTTATGTAGTTCATTTACAATCTTGTCCCTTCACACTTTCCATCTTTAGGTGTTGCTTTTACACCGCTTGTAAAAATACTGATCCGTACAATAGTTCATTCTCTTTTATATAGTTTGAATATAGGTCAAGGCTATTTTCATATTAGTGTAAAAAAGAGGAAACATGGCATTGAGCTTGCCATGTCCCCTCTTCTTTACGGAAAGGAAAAAGGAACAAGGTAGAGGACGAAGAACAGGTTTACTGGTCGATAGGGTTCAGGGAGTAGTGGCCGAACGGTAAAGTATTAATTTTATCTTCTAAAATATGGCGCTTGTCATCTTTGTAGCTTAATGCCCACTTTGTTTGTTTGACACTAAAAAGTTGATGATTATAACTTCTAATAGTGTTGAACGTTGCAGTTGTTTCGACATCTTCAAACAAACATCTTTTATAATGTTCAAACTGTACGTTCTTCTTCAGGAAAGAGGTTTTTATTCCTTTGGCCTTTTTTGTGACTTGATGTTGATTCCTTTCGCTTATGTACAGTTGAAATGAATATAGTTTGGACATTAATGCTACAATTTCCATCATCGGTACAACCATTTGTTTCATCCTTAAATTTTCCCAATACTTTCTTGTTTCTGTCGTTGTCGTAATTTGGATGGTCCTTGGGATAATCTGAAAAGTCGAAATCATCTTTATATATAAAGGTGCGTAAATCTTCGTACATGTCATTTGTTTTAATCCAGTAAATTAGTGCATCCGTATCCATATATGCAATACCAATGTTCTCTCTTCCATAATAGTTAACCATCTTCTTATAATGAAACTCGTACATGTGTGTTTTGGAAATATCCAAGATTGACATTCCAAGATACAAAGGACGATCCATTACAACTGACTTCTTGTTCATGGAAATAACAACTAGATTTTCATTAATAATTACAGATGAACCAAAGTTTGGTTGTTGCACTAATTTCTGTAATTTTACTGGATCAGTTACCAATTTGATATCCTTATGTTTCCTTTTGTTTTCCAAAGTCTTGCCAAATATTGCGTTGTTCATTAGTTTGAAGAAATCTTTTTTAAAACTTGATGTAGCGGCAGCTCTTCTTCTTGTGTTATTGTCAATGTACGGTTTTAACCAACAAGATTGAGAAAATTGTAGTACTCGATTAATTTTTGTAATTTTCAATCCCAAGTCTAAGGCCTGTTGTATCATCCAGTAGTGTCCAACATACCTAGACTTGTTGGTTAAAGTCATCAATAATTTCGGCCATCTTCCAGTTGGAGAAACTTCAGTCTTCGGGAGAAGTGGTAAATCGTAATGTTCGTCGTGAAGATGTTCGGGATATTCAAAATCGACGTCAAATATGTAACCCGTTTCTCCATATTTCGGTATATCCATTATGTTTCCAATTGATTCTGGGTCTATCCATTTGAAATTATCATATGGAAGAGGATTCGACATTGCCCATCCGTATAAGTTATTTGCATCAAAATAACCCAGGAATGTTGTTGGTTTTGATGCATCATAATCGGGCAAATATTTGTTGTTTGCCTTAACATAACGTGTTACACTTTGCGTCAATCCTCCTCGAACTCCTGATTCTAACATCAACACCATATCTATATCTGTAAGAAGTTGTATTTTACAATTTGTTTCTTTTAACATGGCTTGCCACGCTAGTCCAGGCGAAGTGTACGAATGTAGAGGGTCTAATCCATATGACGCAAAACACGTATTTCTAAATTCTTCCATCACATCACATAATAAAGTCACATCTAATTTAACATAGAAGTCTGAATATTCCCCCAATGTTTTAAATCCTAATTCGTTCCATACTTTGCATGCATGATCATAATCATCTTGAGATATATCCATGTCGTACAGTTTACTTTTAAATTCTTCTTTTGGAGGTAGTGATGTTTCATTAAATCTTTCTAAACTGTCTATGTAATCATATGGGAAAACTCCTTTTCGAAGTACCAGATCCAGTTTATCGCTGTTTACAATCTTCTTCGTTTCGATTAAATCTTGTTTCCTTAGGTTTTCAGAAAGTTTGGACAAACTCGACGGCAAAAATCGGTAGGAGTCCAAGAATCTTAATTTGACGTTTCCAACTTCTTTGGAAAAACTTATAAACTTCTCTGAAGTTTCAGCTAACACATCGATTTTACCGTCGTCTCTTCCTAATTCAGGTATTATAAAATGAGCGTCGTACCCACTGAGATTATGCAGAACCACAGGAATAAATAGTGGTAAACGATAGCTCAAGTTGCATTTATTACAAGCAGCACCTCTGTAATAACCTGTGAGGTGGTCGTGATCTTTAACTTTATAATTCTCAATAGTAAAATCATTTTTGCACAAGAAACAGTGAGTCGCATTTTCATGTTGAATTTCTTCTTCTTCGTCCATCGGTTTCATTGGTACAATATCTGTATATAAGCTTTGTGTATTTCTAGCTATTGAATATAGGTGATCAAGAAATATTTTTTCCGCATTTTCACCACGATATACTAGAGGTTCTGAAGTTAATCCATATCTGTTTAAATGTTCTTCTGATAATGTTGATTTGACCATTAAACAAAAACTGTTTGGTTTGTGCATTTGATACTTTACACTTTTTCTTGCTTCACAATTTTCATCTTCAACTGGAACAAGTGTTGATTCAAAATCTGCATACACAACTAAAGGGATACGGTATTGATGGTGAACTTTTTCAAATGAAACGAATGCTCTGCTTTGCGGAGGTAAAATAATCTTTGCTTCATAATTATTGTTACATAATCTTTTGTGCTCTTGTAACCATTCTCTTCCTTGTCTTCCTTCTCGTTGAAAATTAAAACATCTCTTGCAAATCAACTTTTTATTTCTATTTTTTGAAAGTTGCTTATTAACAAGAGAGTCAAATTTCTTTATGTACACATAGTGAGACACATCTCCTCGCGTTAGTAGTAGTAAATCCGTATGATCTGGTAGCTCTTCTTTTGCAATACGTAAAGGATACACTTTGTTTGAACTATCTAATGCAAAAACATTAATAGACGTGCCGGGATTTTTCTTTTCAAACTTTGATATATCTTTTGTAGAAACGGGATACGTTATTCCTTGAAAGTTATACCTGTGTCTTGCATCTTCATATTCTTGGTTGGGTCTACATGGATTTCGTAATACAAACTTTGACGTCATAGCATAGCGAAAACATTCATTATTTTCATTTTGAACATTAATACAAGACTTAGAATTTTCAATTCTTTTTGGCAAAGGAATATAACTAGATCCCATTAGTCCGTATCCATGTTTGTGAACTCTTATATCTAATCCTTCAATGCTTGTAAGACTCCATCCGGATCCTCTTCCTTCGTGTTCCTGAAGTTTGGTTAATATTTCTTCTATACAATTTTCTACTATTGAATCAATGTCTGAACTTCCTATGATGGTTCGGTTTTTTGTTATGAATCCTCTTGGTGATAATTCTTCTTGTACATTTATAAACATAGCTTCTAGTAATAAACCAAATTTAAGAAAGTTCAATCTTTTCAATTCATCTTTTAAAGTTTTACTTATAATTGGTTTTGCTTCTTCAATAAATTCTTCTAGATTTAAGTCTTCATTTTGAATTTTATGATGCATTATGACTTTACCAGGTAATGCAAATACTTGTAGATTTGGTAAAGTAGTTGAAGGTCCTGCTAAAATTTCATCTTGTTCTTCTTGTTCTTCTTGTTCTTCTGCGTTGTTGTGAAATAGTTCTTTATGTATTTCTAATAGAATATTATCGTTGAACGATTCCGAACATTTATCGCAACGATACATGTTTACTCTTCCAAATTTCGCCGAGAAATGAAATGGGCTCTTTTGTTCCTCCTTTTATAAAGGTTCCCCCACCACTGTTTCATCTTCATCTTCATCTTCTTCACTATCCGAGGAAAATAGTCTTCTACAAACCGATTGTTCATTCGTATTTTCTATTCCAGTTGGAGTTTCAGTTTGTACTTCTTCATATTCAAACGATGACGAAGATTCTGATATTACTACGCTTAAATCTTCATTCTCCACATCATTGATGCTTTCAACTTCTGATGTTATTAGATCTATATCCATATCATCTACGCTTTCTACTTGTGATGTTTCACTGATGTTATCCTCTTCTTCCATATTTAAATCTTCTAGTTGAATTTTATACAATATTTCAACAAGAGGTTTCCTTGGATAATCGGTGTTGTCCACAGGAGCCATTTCAAGTAAATGAGGAATAACTTTTTGCGATTCGGCTTATATGATATTTTGATAAGTATGTCAAGGTCATTTTAGATTAAGCGAGAACTGGGAATAGATCACTAAGCGGCATGTTATTTCATTACCACAAAGTGATCTATTCCCCATTCTCTAAGAAGTGTTCAATCAATAGCCAAAGTCCAAATCCATTTCCTTTTTTATTTTAATCTTTTGTTACATAGTTTATTGGTTGACTGTTTGAATTTTCAATGTGTTGTCTTATTATTTGTTCCAATTCTTCTATTTTTGCCTGTTTTATCATTAGTTCTGTACGTAATTCATTAATGTAATCAGCCGCTTTGTCCACCGTTCTTGTTCGTATTTCACCTAACATAACACCAGGAATCAATCTCTGTAGTCTGTAAAACTTAAACTTTATTCTAGACTCTCTTGCTTTAGCCATTTCTCGAAGCCTTTGTTTCTTATTGTCTTTACTTGTAGTCAAGTCCATACTCGTTACAAGTTCGCTTTCGGAATAATTCGACTATAGTAGGCTCGTCCTTTATACATTTTCCCCCCACCACTTTCAATTTCCCCCCACCCTACTAATATAGGTCAAGGTCATCCGATATAACGCGAGAACGAGGAATAGAGCACTAAGTGGCATGTTAGTCCATTACCACAAAGTGATCTATTCCTCGCTCTCTATTCTACATCTAATTTTTTTGGGTTTTGCTAATTTTTATACTTTTTTTGTTGTTTTTCTTTGGGAGGAAACGTGTGTGCAGATGTTACTTATGAGAATGTCCATTCTTCTTCAACTCTTCGATAGTGTCCAATAATTTTATCAAATATGCGTTGGTTTTCTGTAAAGTCTGTATTCTGCTACATCCAATTTCAATGGTAGGCACCATTAATTGTAATTTTGTCAATTCTATCTTTTCTCTCTTATATCTTTCTTTCATTCTTAGGTTTTTTCTTAGTCTTGCTGAAGATGGTGTTATTGGTTCATACATACAACTTGGATATGGCTTTGACATTTTCAACACTGATGTAGAAGACACTTGCAGCTGTTGATCTTCATAGTAGTTTGGTGTTGGAGTAGAAAAACATTTTGATTCTGAATTTTGTTGGCAATCTGAAGTTGAAAATACAGGTGTTGCAGAAGGATCAGCCATCTTTCACTGTTGCCGTACAAAGTGAATTCTTCTCTAAACTTCTGCTTCTTTTATCACACTTCCCCCCACCACCGACTTATATGTTCTTCCCCCCACCATAATAATACATACTTGTTTCTCACACTTTGTACCATACTTCTAATGTGACGTCCACATCTTCCTCCTTTAAGTATTTTATAAATTCCGGGCTTCTTGATGACACGCCAGGCATATTTAGATAGCTCATCACTTTGTGATGGCTTTCTTCATTATGTATATAACAATACACTTGCATCAACTTATGTTCTTGTTCTTTTGACGATACGAAATTTGCAACTGAAGTCCATTCTTCATATTTGATCTTGTAATGACGCACTTCAAATTCCATTATGTTTCTTTTAATTCCGAAACAATAATAAAACTCTCCTCAGACAACCTGTATTTATACACGTTTCCCCCACCTAGCTATAACCCCCCACTACTTTCCCCCTCTCCTTTATACGTGGAAGGGGTATTATGGTTTGAATGCACGATACTTAATAAATTCAAACAAACACTGTGCACAAATGTTGCAAATTTTATTACATGTTTGGAATTTCATTATTTGAGCTTTTACAAAATGAACTAACCTACCTCCATCATCTTGGAATTGATCAAAATCTAAAACAGACGCTTTTCCACAATCATGACACATTTTTGTACCGTCTTTAAAAGTATAAGCAAGATAAATAGCAAATCCATAATTTTCTTTCTTAAATTCAATGAGCATTTCACGAATTGCTTTAGGTATTTCACACTCATTTGCTCTTATGATGTAATGGTAAAGAAACCCATTATTGATAATTTCTTGTAAACACAGAACTAACAACCTATCCATCGTGTTAGACTTAAACTGATAGTCACATCTAAAACCTTTTTATTATATGATTTTCCCCCCACCACTTTTATATAGGTCAAGGTCATTGGATATCAAGCGAGAACTGGGAATAGATCACTAAGCGGCATGTTATTCCATTACCACAAAGTGATCTATTCCCCATTCTCTAAAAGGATTGTTTTGATAATTTAGATTCCTAATATTTCTTTTCCTTCCTCCTCACCTTTTTGAACTGTAGTATTACCAGACATGTGTGATATTAATTTCTTCATTTCCCGATTTTCCATTTCCAATTTCTTCAATTTTAAATCTTTTGCTTCGACTTGTAGTTTTAAATACTTGATGTAACTTCCAGCCCAGTGTAGAGTTTTCAATTTCGGTGCTCCCATTGCAATTCCGGGTATTTGAAATTGTAGTCGATTAAACTCCATGTTCATATCTTGTCGGTCTTGTTTTTCCTTTTCTAGTCTTTTTAATCTTTGATTCTCCCTGAACAAAGAGGTTGGATCACAAGGAATAGGACGAAACATTTTGGTCAACGATATCTTGAAGAATGAGCTTCTACGCAGAAAACCAACACATTTATGCACTTCCCCCTCCAACTTTAGGCTAGTAGTGGGGAGAATTACATTAACTTAATACTTATTTCCACTGTTACACTTGCTCCATTTTCAAAAAGGTATGTGTAAAATGGTTCTGGATACTGGTATTTTTCACGTCCTATATTTTCCTTAAGAAAGTTGAAAGCCAGTCTTTTCGAATATTCATTATGATATACTTCTCTTAAATTAACAAGAATTCCATCTTCCAGGAATTTCACTTGAATCATTGGTATTTTGCTGACATCATCTTTGTCTATCAGGGGTAGCCTGTAAGTGAACGTATTTGGTGGTAGACGTAAGGTTCTATTAAGTCGAGAACAGAATACTTTGAACATTTTCTGATCACTAATTGCAATTTCATGAATACCTATCATTTTATAGTATGAAGGTTCAAAAGGTACAGCACAAAACGTTTGTACTTGACAGTTTCTTGAAGAAGATGGTGCGTTAGGATTGAACATTTTTAGTCAACAGTTTCCTGACGAATAAGCTTCTACGCAAATAATTAACACATTTATGAACATTCCCCCACCAACTTTAAACTAGTGGTGGGGAGAATTTTCCCCCACCACTTCTTCAAGATTATTAATTTCAATTTGAATTACAACAAAAGTATTTGATGCAAAATCCCAAAAAACAGAATATGGAACAGTTTCTTCTACATCTTGAGATTCATTTTGCGCTTCAACTACTTCCATCATTGAAGGTTCTTGATCAATTTCTGTTACTTCTATCGCTTCTTCTACAGGATCTTGTATTATGTCGGTTGTTTCAACTTCATCTTCTTCTTCAACTAACGTAATATTTCGTTGTTTTACAATTTCAATTAATTGTATAAAAGAAGTATCTCTAGGAGACATTCTTAACCATACATGCAGCTCCAACAAATGTTGACTTACTAATAATAAAATTCGCAATTTATAGGACTTATTTAAAAACAATAAAGTGGGGGGACTACCTTAGTCCAATTCGGATTCGGATTCAGAAGACAGTAAAGGTGATATGGGTGAATCCAATGATGAATCTAATATGTATATATCAATTGCTTCTTTAACTATGTCTTCGTCACTATCGTTTATCATTTCTTCAAAGATTTCTTGTTCAAACTGTTCCATTTCTTCTTCATCCATCGTTGAATAATTATCAGTTTCGTTATAATTTTCCTCTATATTGTTTTCTTCCATTTCGTCTGTACTGATATAAACATTTTTAACTTCAAAATAATTAACAAATGGAGTATCTTTACACAACATATTTGTTCACCACTTCTTTTACCTCAAATAACAAACTATATATTGCTTTCTTAGTCTTATATTCTTTTACTCCCCACTCTTTTGCACAATATAAGGGAAGGTGGGGGGAGAGCGTTTTGTAGTTATTCTTCTCTATCTAGGTTAAATTTCATTGCTAGCACATCTACTATAATTTTCTGCTCTTCAACTTTATCGCGAATAAATATTGTCCAGGGAAATAGTTCATTAATATTCTTGATTGTTACTTTTATATCATACAAATAATCAATATGTCTTAGTAATGAAACAATAACAACAACTCCTATCCCATTGTTCGCCATAATTGTTTCTTCAATTTTAATGCGTAAGTTTGTTATCAAACTCCATATATTAATATCATTGGCTGTGAAACCATCAAGTCTAGTACTCATCTTGACGGTGCAAGTACAGACTAAAAACCTGGAGGTTCATAGTCCGCCTTTTATGAGTTTTAAAAATGGGGAGGGGGAAGGAATAAGGATTGGGAGGGGATAGGGTGGGGGGTGAGGGAAGGTTTGTGTGGCTATACTAGCCACTACACTAGCCACATTAGACCCAAGAGCCCACTTGTGCTACAAAGTAGCCACCAATGCTAATATTTTCCTCGTGACACCTCAGTATATCACCCCGCCAAATCAGCATACGTTCTCTAGTATTTGATGTTACACAAAAGAACTTACTATCATGATACAGAATAGCTGAACCAATTATAATATTATATCCTAAATTTAGCCATTTGTGCGCTTCCGAAATGAATCTGTCTACCATATCAAGGGGATCTAGTTCATTGAAATAAAATGGTCTCATTTGTTGATCAAGTTCAATGCGAATTTCATTGTCATCTTCACTCTCACTGCTACTATCATTTTCATTCTCTTCATTTTCATTCTCTTCATTTTCACTGCTACTATCATCTTCATTCTCACTGCTACTATCATCTTCATTCTCACTGCTACTATCGTAGAAATCTATCGGATCTTCTACATGTTGATGGTAAACATCAGCAAATTCGGAAGGATTGAACTCTTCATTAACGTGAGGAAGCATTTTAAAACACAATAATGCTGTCAAAGACAAAACAAAAAGTGCGGCACGTGAAAGCAGAATGAAGGAGAGAACAACGCTTGCTCCACTTATATAGCAATATGCAAATGAGGAGACTGGCGTGGGGGGAGCGTGACGGGATTGGTTCAATTCAGTCCAGTTCATAGCGGTGTAAAAATAAAACGAAGAAGTGGATGCGGCGCATGCGCAATAACGTGAAACCAAGGTTTGAGGTTAGAACTTTCCAAGCGCAGTAGCACTAAATGGGGTAATACAGACTCGGCGCATGCGCAATAGCATGGATTGTTCCTATCCGAAGAACTCGTTTTTCCAGGCGCAGTAGCACTAAATGGAGTAATACAGACTCGGCGCATGCGCAATAGCATGGATTGTTACGATCCGGAGAACTCGCCTTTCCAGGCGCAGTAGCACTAAATGGAGTAATACAGACTTGGCGCATGCGCAATAGCATGGAGTGATTCCGATCCGTATACTAGGGTTTGAGGTTAGAATTTTCCATGTAAGCTGCCATGTTTAATTCAGTTTAACTAGATGGAGTCAACAACCGGTCATAACCGGCCATTAACCCGAAGGAGTGGGGGAAGGGGGGGGGGATTTTAATCTCCATTTTTTTTGGGGGGGGGGTTCCGCTTGAGTGAACACGGTTTCCGCTTGGGTGCTCATGCGGAACGGATCTTCCCACGCGATAGTCAAGGGACCAGAACCTTCCTTCTATTACTACTACACGGATATAATTGGCCGCGTAGCAGAACTTATTTCTGCTAAGTCGCATGTAAGCTAAATAGCTTACATCCCTAAATTTAAGTCTTAGGTGGCCCTGAAAAGGGCCGTTTGTCCCTATGGAGCTAAACTCACACAGGGACTTCGGTGTGTACCCACTTGTATAAAGGATTTGCGCAAATATCGCATTTATCATTTGGAAGATTGAACTTGTATGCCCAATCATAACTTCCTTTGTAGGTTCCACCTTCATTTAAAAAGAGTCCGAGATTAGAATCTGTTGCAGCCAAACCGCACTCACAACACATTTGAGTTCCATCTTGGAATTTCCACCAAAAGTATTCAATGTATCCAAAGTTTTCTTTAAAAAAGGAATACAGAACTTCTTTTAGTGGTGCTGGAAAGTTTACATCATTAAATGCAAATTCCAACATGTCTCCATTTGCAAGGATCTCTTGCAAGCATAATGTAAATAGAGTAGTCATAGCTACGTTGTTGCGGTAATGACCTCTCGGATTGGAATGAAGACTGGAATAGCGAGTGAGTAGACAACCGGTCATGACCGGTCATTCACCCGGAGGAGTAGTAGGGGAAGGAGTGGTGGGAGGAAGGAAAGAAGGGGGGGGGGATTTAATCTCCATTTTTTATGGGGGGGGGGGTTCCGCTTGAGTGCTCATGCGGAACGGTCATTGACCCTTCCTAACACAGAACCTTCCTTTCATTACTACTACACGGACAAAACTGGCCGCGTAGCAGAACTTATTTCTAAGTCGCAAGTAAGCTAAGTAGCTTACATGCGTAAATTCAAGTCTTAGGTGGCCCTGAAAAGGGCCGTTTTTTTGCCTCATAAGGCAACGCTTACCAACTATGAGCTATAGCTTGGAAGCAAGGGATTGTTTGAGGCTCATGCCGCAATGTTGTGCAAAAACGATCGAGCCACCAGTACAGATCGTCAAATCCTAGAGGTTGTTGAAATAACAAGCTGTGTTGACCTTTGTCGTCGGTCACAAAGCTTGTTATTTCTAGCACATCACCATCCTCTATGATTTGCAACATTTCCCTGAAAACCCCATCAAGAGACAGACGAGGGTTTCGGGGATCCGCGTAAATTGTAATAATTTCATCATACTGGATCCGGTATGGGATCTCAAGCCTGTTGTTGTCACCTTCGGGTTCCGAAACCTCGTAGGTGTCAACAACGTGCTCGTGGAAAACTGGTGTCTCGACCGGCGGCATCGCTGTCTGGAGTCGGAATGAGAAAGCGAGTGTAACTAGTAACCGTGACTGGAACTGTATAATGAGTCCCGGTCATGACCGGTTATTAACCCGAAGGAGTGGGAGAAGGAGTAAGGGAAGGGGAAGGGGAAGGGGTAGGGGTAAGGGGGGGGGATTTAATCTCCATTTTTTATGGGGGGGGGGTTCCGCTTGAGTGCTCATGCGGAACGGATCTTCTCACGCGATAATTGTTGTGTGCTAATGAAGACTAATTAACTTGCAAAACAACAGTCTCTCTCTTTGAATGCTGATGATATTTCATTAACACACAATTCCTTGCACGCTATGTGAACCTACACCGCCAAAACAATGCAAGTCAGAGAGGTCATATAACTGTACATCGACCTCAAAAAAGTAGGTCACGGGACTTAGAGTGTTAAAAAATAATGGGGGAGAAACACAATGCTATAACGCATTGTGTTTCTCCCCCATTATTTTTTAAACAAAATTTGGAAAAGACTATGTGAATTTACTGTTTACGCCCCCACCTTGTAATACGATCCTTTTTATCCCTGAGGAGAAAGTCTTGAGAATCTAAAGTGTTAAATCTTTTCTCTTTACACAAATTGTCACAAACTTTAATTTGATATTTTTTGCCGTTACATTTTGCCAATATGTGTTGGTGGTCAACAACACTTAGAAAAAAATATCTCAAACCTTTCTTAAGCCTTTCTCCTCTGACGGATATTATTTCAGAATCGTCTTCAACAGTGGGGGTTTCTGCCAGTTGTGGTTCGGAAAGATGTTTAACGACATGTACACGGCAGAAACTCTCGTTCTTAACACATTTCCTTCCACAAGCTGATCCTTTCTTAATTCCCCTAGTGAGCATTTCAGGGCAAGTAGTGGGGCGGCTAAATGCCCTACGACGCTCTTCTTTTAATAATTGGAAACGCTCTGAAGGAGCAGACCTGGGTGGTTGATTTTTAGGATAGGTGTGATCTTTAGAAACTGGAAGTGGTGGAGTAGGAGGCATTGGTGAAAGCGGAATAACAGGTGCACTTAGGTGGTGAACTAAGGTTTCGATTGATGGTTCGTTAGATCGAGGAGCTGGCTTCTGCGGTGGCGGCATGGAGTCATTTGAAGACGAAGGCGGTGAAAATATGCTGCGAGATGCGTTATTGCCGGCCGGAGGAAAAGGAGCTCCAGAAGTTGAAGGCGTGGATTGAAGTTGATCCTTACACCAGGCAGGAACATTTTTCAGACGAAGAGTTTTCTTCACCGGAGTTGAAACCGTAGTAGAAGTTGTAGTAGTAGAAGTTGTTGTAGTAGAAGTTGTAGTGGTGGAAGTCGTGGTAGAAGCCGTAGTAGAAGATGTTGGAGGCAGAGATGACATGGTTACAAGTCTGTATTCGCAGCGTAACGTCTGGAATCAGAATAAAACGTTAGCCGTAGTCGGTGCGTCTTTTATAACGGTATGTTAATGAGAAGGGTTAGCGACCGGCCGTGACCGGAAGGTGGAAGGAGTGGTGGGGAAAGGAGTAGTGGGGGAAAGGAGTGGGGGGGGGGATTTAATCTCCATTTTTTATGGGGGGGGGGGTTCCGCTTGAGTGAACACGGTTTCCGCTTGGGTGCTCATGCGGAACGGTCATTGACCCTCCCGAAAGTGGGTCAAGGTCGTTCAACATTTATAAAAAACCAAGGTGATGGGAACAGTAGTAACTGTTCCCACCACCCTGTTTGCCTAACGGTTCCCACTCCCAACCCACTAGTTACGTTCTGCAAGGGCCATCGATGCAATTTTGTTTGGCCCGTCCGGGTCCATCCGTAACGGGCCGGTCCGGGTCCGTCCGTAACCGTTAATTCGAAGGGAAACTGGAACAGTTAATGCAGAAACGCAACTCTAACACCCACCCAACTAAACCCACCCATAATATTCCTAAACAAAATGCAAAAACCTAGTCCGCAATTTGCGGATGTCCCACCCCTTCTAAGTGAAGTTCAACGGAACTTCTGAATTTACAGTTAATCTACCCCCTATCATCTAGCTGTAAGGCAAAACAACAGATTATTATTAAAAACAAAATAATTCAACACAACCAAAATACCATCAATATTCTTAAAAATTAATACACCTTAAAGCTAAACACAACTTATAACTAACATCGCAATGCGCATATTAATTCTTAAAATAAGTGCACCTTACAACTAATACACACACACACACACACACTACATTGCATTAAAAAACGCAACGTAGTATAAGAAGTTCAAATATATATAGGCCTACTATATATTTGAAACCTCTTACCGAATCGCCAACGACTTTTCGCTATGAAAATTCGTTGACGACTGACGCGAAGATCAGGCTCGTATCGCTCCTCAGATTTTGAGAGGTGGGGGAAGTGGTAGGGGGAGTGAAACACAATGGTGGGAGGAATTAGCGCATGCGCGGTACGGTTATTTTCACTCCAGTACGGTCCAGTTCACAGCGGTATAAAAGTCAAATAAGGAGTCGGAGCAAAACCAAGGTTTGAGGTTAGAACTTTCCATGGGAGCTGCCATGTTTAATTCAGTTTAACTAGATGGAGTCAACAACCGGTCATAACCGGCCATTGACCCGAAGGAGTGGGGGAAGGGGGAAGGGGGAAGGGGGGGGGGATTTAATCTCCATTTTTTATGGGGGGGGGGGTTCCGCTTGAGTGAACACGGGTTCCGCTTGGGTGCTCGTGCGTAACGGATCTTCCCACGCGATAGCCGTTATAAATGGAGATTGTTCATCGCACCGCGACCATTAATTAACTCGCATTTGCGGTGTTCACATCCTTCCTACTCATTATATATACGTTTCGCCAACTTCATTATACAAGTCTAATTGCTATTAACCTGAAATTTCATTTACATTAGCACATGTCGTCCTGTTTGAATCACCTTCGCGTGCTCGACGTTATATTTCGTTCATCTGTCTTGTTCTCACTCCTACACGTCTGACATACTTCTTGTGATGGATACGCAATGTTTGAAATTGAAACTTTTGCGGACACAACATATATTACGGAATAATTCCAAACCATCAGTTTCAAAGACTAAAACGAATTTAACAAAGGTTAGGAAGAAGTTAAGTTTTAACCCGTTATACTCGGCTAGAACTCCGCGGGTTAACGTTGACGATACTGTTATTCACAGTATTTTACGTTCGATGTTACGTTTCTACAACTTCGAACTTGTTACACCTATCGACTGTGTTCAACAGGTATTTCTATTTCATCCCCACCATTCTTTATATAACCGCGCCCACGACAATTCCTGCTTCATTATTCTATACGCTCTTCAACTAACAACAACTCCGCTCTAAGTTACGCTACACAAAAATGGATACGAACCAGGAACAAGTACAAGTTCACGAAATATCATCTACTACCCACCCGAGAGAGAATCCTCCGAGGACTTCGCCTCCACCGAATCCACAGGACCCCGTCCAAGTTTCGGATGTATCTTCGACGGCGAGGAATGATCTTGAAGCTATTCTTCGGTCGCTCGTCGGTTTCGACTGACCTGTACGACGGTCAACATTAAACTGAACTCTTAGCAGTTCAGTCTTTTTTAAAACTCCCTCCGGATGACCTTGAAACAATTATCCCCTCTCCTTTTTCAACTAACTTCTACTTGTGTTCAACTGTTGAATTTCGGTTTTGAACTGACTTTTACTTTATGCGCAGGTTTGGTTCAAACGCAAACCCTAACCCCTCCCCCTCATTTAATAGCCGACCGGAAGCTGTGTGCCCCGGCGCATGGCTTCCGGGGTTGCTGACCTGAGCCAGCGGTAACCAAAACACACTACTAACGTGCAGGACGATGAAAAAATTTTTTCAAACGATGCCTAATGTTATATACACTTGAGGATTTACAAACTGCCTTATTTGTGCATTTAGCTCTCACTGTGCTTTTTTTATGTTTTTGAAACTAATTATTTGTGCAATAAATGTGATTATATGTAGTTAATGTCAGTAATTAATTATTGTGAATATAATGGGATACTTTACATTTTCTTGTATGGATTAACTTGTTGTATTTTTACATTACTTCAATGTATTACTCACTCATTAAACCTATTATTTTGTTGATTAAACATTGGCAGTCATTGGAACTTCGCTAAGCACCCAGTTCAGCTGCGACGGGAATATTTTATAACCATAAGTATTGTCGGGAGATGACTGGTTCCTGAGGGGGTTGAGGCAAGGCCAACCACACACCGTTTGGGGGGTGAGCGAAATTTACATCTAAAACCTCCCGGTCAATTGGTTAACTAAAGAATGAAAACAAATTTAGATTAACAGTACCATAACACCATAACCGAAAGTTTTCGGCCCTAGACATTTAAAAAGCATGGTTTCGTTGTTAGAAGTGAGGGTCGTAAACAGATGATATTGATGTAGTGTGATGAAAAGATGACTTAATATTACGAACGATCGAAGTCCCACATCATGGCGTAACCTACCCATCATATGGCTTAACCCGACATACCAACACGGCACTGTGTAATAGGCCGTGCTGCGGACAAGGCCCCTATAGTCTAGGTCTGCGATGTTATTCAGGACCCGTACATCTACGTGTGGCCAGCCTTATCGATGTTGCCGTAACCGGCCCGACGTGCATTGAAATCGAAAGTTCTACACATGACGTTATGTAGGTTCTGTTCTAATATAAAATGAAGTGTGACATTATTGAAGTGATTTAATTTTAGATTTTTAATTTAAAAGAATGCATATTAGAAGCCACGAAATCGCGTACCTGAATTTACAACATTTTTGCCGATTTGTGCCAACTCAAACAGCTGTTAAGCATTTGTTTTAACTAACTGTGAACGTAAGACAAAATTTAAACATAGTATAATTTAAGAAAATAGTCCGATGAGAGTCGATACATTGTTGTTAAATTTATTCTGAAACAAATTTTTTATTCTGTGTTACTCATGGTATATATACATATATAAATATATATATATATACATATATATATATATATATTTATACACATATCGTATGGCTCATTTAGCCAGCCACCATGTTTTAAGAATAATAAAATAAATTCTGCGTTGCAGAGCACCTGAGTCAGTATTTTAAGCATTGACTATGTACACTAACGTGAACGTACAAAGTCAATAGTGTCCAAAGTCACGTATACAAAGTCACGTAGTGTACAAAGTCAATGGTATAAGTAAAAATCTGTTACACATATAATATCTTACACATAGTAAACATAACAATAAATGACAACAATACAGGGCGAGACGGAGTGAGGGGAGACACAGCTGTTAAAATTTCCATCGGACTATTTTCGTGCATCTTACTAACTGACAACATCGATAGCTAAGAATAATGGAAATCAACTGCCAGATGTTTAGTTGTTGAACCTTACAATAATTTCGAAGCTCCTAGTATAAATGAACAGATACATACCACTGGACATAATATAGATGGCTTGGTGTATCTGCGCTCATGGCTTTCGATGAGTATATAAAATACCCCCCGTCGCAGCAGACCTGCGTACTCAGCGAATTTCCAGATTAGTAATATTAATTTTGACCAGAAGAACTTGTAAACAAAATTTCATCACGTGCTCATAAATAGGGAAATAAATGTCTATTCTCCTTAAGATATAGGGAAAGAGTATGCAGGTATGCTGCCATGGGATACACTAAAAGTATGTTTTTAGCATAGAAAAAAATTATTTCGACCATATAAAGCCATATAGTAAGTTTCAGCAATATCTGTCCATAAATAAAAGAGTTTGCCTATTCTCCATATGATTAACATGGGAAAAGAGTATGCAGGTTTGCTGCCATGATATGTACAAAAACCAAGATTTTTTTACCTTAAATTGATGAATCTCAACCAAATGAAGCTAAATACTAAGTTTCATCCAAAAATATTGGTTAAAAGGTGAAATATCAACACATCCTTATTCTCCATAAGATTAACATTGGAGCCCCAAAAGAAAATGTACTATCTTTAGACTTTGTAATATCTCGGTAACCAATGAAGATAGAGCAAAGCTTCAAAGTACTAAATTGTGTGTTTTTTTGAGCTAAATCCAATGGTCAAAATAAAAATTTAAAATTTTTAAAATTTACATATGAAAAATGCAAAAAACCCATTTTTGGGGTACAAAACCCCCCAAAACTACCCCTTCCGGTAGGTCGATATGTCTGGTTTTCGAACTCATCCGAATAAACGTAGGATCACACATCTCTCCCAAATTTGGTGTTGATCAGACCATTTTTACGAGAGTTATCGTGTCTAGGGACACATACATACACATATATATATATATATATATATATATATATATATATACATATATATATATATATATATATATATATATATATATATATATATATATATATACATATATATAAAAATTTTAATGACTATTATTTTTGATCTCTGGGCACCTAAAAACGAAAAAGTAACATGGTCCCGGGCTTAGGTCTTACCATGAGACCTACGGTAATAGCTTATTCCCTATGGGAAATTCGCTAAAATTGACTTTATTCGCGTTTTGTCTCAGGTCAAATGCAACATTTTTGTATCTTGATGACGACCCGTAGTTACAATAGACCGATGTGTTTAGAAAAGTAACCCCACCCGGTCCCTCATCCATCCTCTTTTCTCGAATGTTATGAGCACAGATCCCGAGCCATCTATATTAAACGAGTGGAATTTATAACAGAAGAAATAAACGGTATCAGTTAACTGACACATACTTTCTCCCAACAATATAAAAAAAGATGTTAAAAGCTTCAAACATAAATGTCTTGATGACTCAGTCGGATAGCTACCAGCTGAGCAGCGCGAGTTTGACCCTACGCGCGTCTGTGACGTTTAACAACGTACTGCGTTTACCGCTAAACGAAAAATTGAATTTTCTCCGCGACCACTTGACATAGAGCAAAAATTTTAAATACTGGATTATTTAGTTTTTTGAGCTTGATTTAATGGTGATAAGTAAAATTTATTTCAAAATAACAGCTAATTTGAAAATCCAAAAAATTGATTTTTGAAACACTTATTACGCCATAACTTTTGAACGAGCATTTTCTCGGAGATGCGGGTTGTGTCATTTTATTCACCATTTTAAGCTTAATAAACCACAAAATTTTAATCAAAATCGTTAGAGCCGTTTTTGAGAAATTTGGATTTTTCAAGATTTTTGAGGGTTTTTGGGGGTAAAATACCCTTAAAAATCTAAAATTCAAAAAAATGAAAAAAACGCCTGGAATTATCGTGCGTTTGGACCTACATACCAAATTTCACCAAAATCGGACCATTAGGGCATCCTCTAGCTCTGTTTACATCCTGACACACACACACACACACACACACACATACACACACACAGACATCACTCGAAAACCACTTTTTTGGACTCAGAGGGCACCAAAACGGATAAATTTACCAACAACTCAAATTTAAAAAATTTGACTAAACCAATACTTTCTCAATATAAACATTTATAGGGGGAAAGGGGGCTCCAAAATGGATATATACATCATCAAACTAATGCGAAGTGTTTTACGAAAACAATACTTTCTCCATATACTATGGTATAGGGGGAGAAAGTAAAAAACAGAGTATATCCCTCAAATATTGGATTTACAAGTTTTAAAAAACATTAAAAAATTTATTCAGAAAGCTATAACGGTCAAAGAATAAGTCGGTCTTAAGACTATGTTAACAGCCCAAAAATGACAAAAATACTCCTTAACAATTGAGGACAAAATCCTATTAAGTATAAATCCTATTCCTGAGCTATTAAATTACTATACCAAGTCTTTTGAAGGAATCCATGAGTCTTCAATTTTATCGAATCCTAACCACCGGACTTTAACCATATCCTTTTTCCTTTGTAAAACCTTCTCAACAAGATATACATCACCGACATTTGATTTCAACAATTCATGTCCGTAGAATCCACCTTGAAGTAATTCACCCTTGTTATCCTTCAATAAGTAAGTTTCAGGTATAGTTGGTTGCACTTTATAAACTGTAAATACTTCATTAGTCCAATTTGGTAGATATCTTTTACTAAATACACCTTTGTATTTGCTTATACGAACTTTATCGTTGACCTTAAACTTTTTTGGTTGCAACCTTTCCAATTTAGGTGTTGTATTATTTCTGATGCGTTGTAATACAACTTTAGCATTAGCACTGTTTACTTGGATAGGTTTCATTCCGATGGTACGATGATATTTGTTGTTATATTCTTTTATAAGTTGTGGTAATATGTCATACCACACGTATGATCCTCGTTTTGAAAATTGTTTGTACATCGCTCCTTTCAATGTTCTATTGAATCTTTCAATTATTGAAGCTTTAACTTCAGAATTTGTAGAATAATGATTTATTTGATATTTCTTCATCAAAGCTCCAAAGTCTTTATTAAAATATTCTTTTCCATCATCGGTCTGTAGATGTTTGATTTTGAATTTATTTCTTTGTATCGTTGTTTCCATAGCTTTAGTAACACTCTTACCAGTCTTATCCTTCAATGGTAAGGCGTCAGCTATTTTAGTAAAACAGTCTATAATTGTTAAAATATATTTAAAACCTTTGTTTAATTTACTGTGCGGTATCATTTCAATTAGATCAGCTTGATAAAGATCATTCATTCCCTTAATAATTGTACTTCTTCTGGGAAATCTTCTTCTTGCTGGTTTATGTAGTTCATTTACAATCTTGTCCTTCACACTTTCCATCTTTAGGTGTTGCTTTTACACCGCTTGTAAAAATACTGATCCGTACAATAGTTCATTCTCTTTTATATAGTTTGAATATAGGTCAAGGCCATTTTCATATTAGTGTAAAAAAGAGGAAACATGGCATTGAGCTTGCCATGTCCCCTCTTCTTTACGGAAAGGAAAAAGGAAGAAGGTAGAGGACGAAGAACAGGTTTACTGGTCGATAGGGTTCAGGGAGTAGTGGCCGAACGGTAAAGTATTAATTTTATCTTCTAAAATATGGCGCTTGTCATCTTTGTAGCTTAAAGCCCACTTTGTTTGTTTGACACTAAAAAGTTGATGATTATAACTTCTAATAGTGTTGAACGTTGCAGTTGTTTCGACATCTTCAAACAAACATCTTTTATAATGTTCAAACTGTACGTTCTTCTTCAGGAAAGAGGTTTTTATTCCTTTGGCCTTTTTTGTGACTTGATGTTGATTCCTTTCGCTTATGTACAGTTGAAATGAATATAGTTTGGACATTAATGCTACAATTTCCATCATCGGTACACCATTTGTTTCATCCTTAAATTTTCCCAATACTTTCTTGTTTCTGTCGTTGTCGTAATTTGGATGGTCCTTGGGATAATCTGAAAAGTCGAAATCATCTTTATATATAAAGGTGCGTAAATCTTCGTACATGTCATTTGTTTTAATCCAGTAAATTAGTGCATCCGTATCCATATATGCAATACCAATGTTCTCTCTTCCATAATAGTTAACCATCTTCTTATAATGAAACTCGTACATGTGTGTTTTGGAAATATCCAAGATTGACATTCCAAGATACAAAGGACGATCCATTACAACTGACTTCTTGTTCATGGAAATAACAACTAGATTTTCATTAATAATTACAGATGAACCAAAGTTTGGTTGTTGCACTAATTTCTGTAATTTTACTGGATCAGTTACCAATTTGATATCCTTATGTTTCCTTTTGTTTTCCAAAGTCTTGCCAAATATTGCGTTGTTCATTAGTTTGAAGAAATCTTTTTGAAAACTTGATGTAGCGGCAGCTCTTCTTCTTGTGTTATTGTCAATGTACGGTTTTAACCAACAAGATTGAGAAAATTGTAGTACTCGATTAATTTTTGTAATTTTCAATCCCAAGTCTAAGGCCTGTTGTATCATCCAGTAGTGTCCAACATACCTAGACTTGTTGGTTAAAGTCATCAATAATTTCGGCCATCTTCCAGTTGGAGAAACTTCAGTCTTCGGGAGAAGTGGTAAATCGTAATGTTCGTCGTGAAGATGTTCGGGATATTCAAAATCGACGTCAAATATGTAACCAGTTTCTCCATATTTCGGTATATCCATTATGTTTCCAATTGATTCTGGGTCTATCCATTTGAAATTATCATATGGAAGGGGATTCGACATTGCCCATCCGTATAAGTTATTTGCATCAAAATAACCCAGGAATGTTGTTGGTTTTGATGCATCATAATCGGGCAAATATTTGTTGTTTGCCTTAACATAACGTGTTACACTTTGCGTCAATCCTCCTCGAACTCCTGATTCTAACATCAACACCATATCTATATCTGTAAGAAGTTGTATTTTACAATTTGTTTCTTTTAACATGGCTTGCCACGCTAGTCCAGGCGAAGTGTACGAATGTAGAGGGTCTAATCCATATGACGCAAAACACGTATTTCTAAATTCTTCCATCACATCACATAATAAAGTCACATCTAATTTAACATAGAAGTCTGAATATTCCCCCAATGTTTTAAATCCTAATTCGTTCCATACTTTGCATGCATGATCATAATCATCTTGAGATATATCCATGTCGTACAGTTTACTTTTAAATTCTTCTTTTGGAGGTAGTGATGTTTCATTAAATCTTTCTAAACTGTCTATGTAATCATATGGGAAAACTCCTTTTCGAAGTACCAGATCCAGTTTATCGCTGTTTACAATCTTCTTCGTTTCGATTAAATCTTGTTTCCTTAGGTTTTCAGAAAGTTTGGACAAACTCGACGGCAAAAATCGGTAGGAGTCCAAGAATCTTAATTTGACGTTTCCAACTTCTTTGGAAAAACTTATAAACTTCTCTGAAGTTTCAGCTAACACATCGATTTTACCGTCGTCTCTTCCTAATTCAGGTATTATAAAATGAGCGTCGTACCCACTGAGATTATGCAGAACCACAGGAATAAATAGTGGTAAACGATAGCTCAAGTTGCATTTATTACAAGCAGCACCTCTGTAATAACCTGTGAGGTGGTCGTGATCTTTAACTTTATAATTCTCAATAGTAAAATCATTTTTGCACAAGAAACAGTGAGTCGCATTTTCATGTTGAATTTCTTCTTCTTCGTCCATCGGTTTCATTGGTACAATATCTGTATATAAGCTTTGTGTATTTCTAGCTATTGAATATAGGTGATCAAGAAATATTTTTTCCGCATTTTCACCACGATATACTAGAGGTTCTGAAGTTAATCCATATCTGTTTAAATGTTCTTCTGATAATGTTGATTTGACCATTAAACAAAAACTGTTTGGTTTGTGCATTTGATACTTTACACTTTTTCTTGCTTCACAATTTTCATCTTCAACTGGAACAAGTGTTGATTCAAAATCTGCATACACAACTAAAGGGATACGGTATTGATGGTGAACTTTTTCAAATGAAACGAATGCTCTGCTTTGCGGAGGTAAAATAATCTTTGCTTCATAATTATTGTTACATAATCTTTTGTGCTCTTGTAACCATTCTCTTCCTTGTCTTCCTTCTCGTTGAAAATTAAAACATCTCTTGCAAATCAACTTTTTATTTCTATTTTTTGAAAGTTGCTTATTAACAAGAGAGTCAAATTTTTTTATGTACACATAGTGAGACACATCTCCTCGCGTTAGTAGTAGTAAATCCGTATGATCTGGTAGCTCTTCTTTTGCAATACGTAAAGGATACACTTTGTTTGAACTATCTAATGCAAAAACATTAATAGACGTGCCGGGATTTTTCTTTTCAAACTTTGATATATCTTTTGTAGAAACGGGATACGTTATTCCTTGAAAGTTATACCTGTGTCTTGCATCTTCATATTCTTGGTTGGGTCTACATGGATTTCGTAATACAAACTTTGACGTCATAGCATAGCGAAAACATTCATTATTTTCATTTTGAACATTAATACAAGACTTAGAATTTTCAATTCTTTTTGGCAAAGGAATATAACTAGATCCCATTAGTCCGTATCCATGTTTGTGAACTCTTATATCTAATCCTTCAATGCTTGTAAGACTCCATCCGGATCCTCTTCCTTCGTGTTCCTGAAGTTTGGTTAATATTTCTTCTATACAATTTTCTACTATTGAATCAATGTCTGAACTTCCTATGATGGTTCGGTTTTTTGTTATGAATCCTCTTGGTGATAATTCTTCTTGTACATTTATAAACATAGCTTCTAGTAATAAACCAAATTTAAGGAAGTTCAATCTTTTCAATTCATCTTTTAAAGTTTTACTTATAATTGGTTTTGCTTCTTCAATAAATTCTTCTAGATTTAAGTCTTCATTTTGAATTTTATGATGCATTATGACTTTACCAGGTAATGCAAATACTTGTAGATTTGGTAAAGTAGTTGAAGGTCCTGCTAAAATTTCATCTTGTTCTTCTTGTTCTTCTTGTTCTTCTGCGTTGTTGTGAAATAGTTCTTTATGTATTTCTAATAGAATATTATCGTTGAACGATTCCGAACATTTATCGCAACGATACATGTTTACTCTTCCAAATTTCGCCGAGAAATGAAATGGGCTCTTTTGTTCCTCCTTTTATAAAGGTTCCCCCACCACTGTTTCATCTTCATCTTCATCTTCTTCACTATCCGAGGAAAATAGTCTTCTACAAACCGATTGTTCATTCGTATTTTCTATTCCAGTTGGAGTTTCAGTTTGTACTTCTTCATATTCAAACGATGACGAAGATTCTGATATTACTACGCTTAAATCTTCATTCTCCACATCATTGATGCTTTCAACTTCTGATGTTATTAGATCTATATCCATATCATCTACGCTTTCTACTTGTGATGTTTCACTGATGTTATCCTCTTCTTCCATATTTAAATCTTCTAGTTGAATTTTATACAATATTTCAACAAGAGGTTTCCTTGGATAATCGGTGTTGTCCACAGGAGCCATTTCAAGTAAATGAGGAATAACTTTTTGCGATTCGGCTTATATGATATTTTGATAAGTATGTCAAGGTCATTTTAGATTAAGCGAGAACTGGGAATAGATCACTAAGCGGCATGTTATTTCATTACCACAAAGTGATCTATTCCCCATTCTCTAAGAAGTGTTCAATCAATAGCCAAAGGCCAAATCCATTTCCTTTTTTATTTTAATCTTTTGTTACATAGTTTATTGGTTGACTGTTTGAATTTTCAATGTGTTGTCTTATTATTTGTTCCAATTCTTCTATTTTTGCCTGTTTTATCATTAGTTCTGTACGTAATTCATTAATGTAATCAGCCGCTTTGTCCACCGTTCTTGTTCGTATTTCACCTAACATAACACCAGGAATCAATCTCTGTAGTCTGTAAAACTTAAACTTTATTCTAGACTCTCTTGCTTTAGCCATTTCTCGAAGCCTTTGTTTCTTATTGTCTTTACTTGTAGTCAAGTCCATACTCGTTACAAGTTCGCTTTCGGAATAATTCGACTATAGTAGGCTCGTCCTTTATACATTTTCCCCCCACCACTTTCAATTTCCCCCCACCCTACTAATATAGGTCAAGGTCATCCGATATAACGCGAGAACGAGGAATAGAGCACTAAGTGGCATGTTAGTCCATTACCACAAAGTGATCTATTCCTCGCTCTCTATTCTACATCTAATTTTTTTGGGTTTTGCTAATTTTTATACTTTTTTTGTTGTTTTTCTTTGGGAGGAAACGTGTGTGCAGATGTTACTTATGAGAATGTCCATTCTTCTTCAACTCTTCGATAGTGTCCAATAATGTTATCAAATATGCGTTGGTTTTCTGTAAAGTCTGTATTCTGCTACATCCAATTTCAATGGTAGGCACCATTAATTGTAATTTTGTCAATTCTATCTTTTCTCTCTTATATCTTTCTTCATTCTTAGGTTTTTTCTTAGTCTTGCTGAAGATGGTGTTATTGGTTCATACATACAACTTGGATATGGCTTTGACATTTTCAACACTGATGTAGAAGACACTTGCAGCTGTTGATCTTCATAGTAGTTTGGTGTTGGAGTAGAAAAACATTTTGATTCTGAATTTTGTTGGCAATCTGAAGTTGAAAATACAGGTGTTGCAGAAGGATCAGCCATCTTTCACTGTTGCCGTACAAAGTGAATTCTTCTCTAAACTTCTGCTTCTTTTATCACACTTCCCCCACCACCGACTTATATGTTCTTCCCCCCACCACCGACTTATATGTTCTTCCCCCCACCATAATAATACAGTACCAGGTTAACCGAGCCTTGCTCGTTGGTTTTAATTCAGTTTTGATATAGTGTCATTAGAGCTATTAAATTTCTCCCAACAACCAACTATACCTCATCACAGTTAACAGCTGTTTCAAAAACACTGCTTAATATTAATGTTCCTTTATTTTTGTATACCTTTCGTTGTTATTTCGTTACCAAAATAGCAACCCATAAGACCAATGTTAAAAATTACGATTTTTAAACTTAAATTCTGACAAAATTCGATTTTTCCTGGGATGGAGGCCTTTTCTAAACTTATTTTTGGGCCAATACACTTTTAATTGCAAAGTTTAAGCAAAATCTGACAGCTAGATTTCGAGATCGTGGAACACACATCCCTTCAGACATTCCTCGTATTATAGTATAGGATACTTGTTTCTCACACTTTGTACCATACTTCTAATGTGACGTCCACATCTTCCTCCTTTAAGTATTTTATAAATTCCGGGCTTCTTGATGACACGCCAGGCATATTTAGATAGCTCATCACTTTGTGATGGCTTTCTTCATTATGTATATAACAATATACTTGCATCAACTTATGTTCTTGTTCTTTTGACGATACGAAATTTGCAACTGAAGTCCATTCTTCATATTTGATCTTGTAATGACGCACTTCAAATTCCATTATGTTTCTTTTAATTCCGAAACAATAATAAAACTCTCCTCAGACAACCTGTATTTATACACGTTTCCCCCACCTAGCTATAACCCCCCACTACTTTCCCCCTCTCCTTTATACGTGGAAGGGGTATTATGGTTTGAATGCACGATACTTAATAAATTCAAACAAACACTGTGCACAAATGTTGCAAATTTTATTACATGTTTGGAATTTCATTATTTGAGCTTTTACAAAATGAACTAACCTACCTCCATCATCTTGGAATTGTTCAAAATCTAAAACAGACGCTTTTCCACAATCATGACACATTTTTGTACCGTCTTTAAAAGTATAAGCAAGATAAATAGCAAATCCATAATTTTCTTTCTTAAATTCAATGAGCATTTCACGAATTGCTTTAGGTATTTCACACTCATTTGCTCTTATGATGTAATGGTAAAGAAACCCATTATTGATAATTTCTTGTAAACACAGAACTAACAACCTATCCATCGTGTTAGACTTAAACTGATAGTCACATCTAAAACCTTTTTATTATATGATTTTCCCCCCACCACTTTTATATAGGTCAAGGTCATTGGATATCAAGCGAGAACTGGGAATAGATCACTAAGCGGCATGTTATTCCATTACCACAAAGTGATCTATTCCCCATTCTCTAAAAGGATTGTTTTGATAATTTAGATTCCTAATATTTCTTTTCCTTCCTCCTCACCTTTTTGAACTGTAGTATTACCAGACATGTGTGATATTAATTTCTTCATTTCCCGATTTTCCATTTCCAATTTCTTCAATTTTAAATCTCTTGCTTCGACTTGTAGTTTTAAATACTTGATGTAACTTCCAGCCCAGTGTAGAGTTTTCAATTTCGGTGCTCCCATTGCAATTCCGGGTATTTGAAATTGTAGTCGATTAAACTCCATGTTCATATCTTGTCGGTCATGTTTTTCCTTTTCTAGTCTTTTTAATCTTTGATTCTCCCTGAACAAAGAGGTTGGATCACAAGGAATATGACGAAACATTTTGGTCAACGATATCTTGAAGAATAAGCTTCTACGCAGAAAACCAACACATTTATGCACTTCCCCCTCCAACTTTAGGCTAGTAGTGGGGAGAATTACATTAACTTAATACTTATTTCCACTGTTACACTTGCTCCATTTTCAAAAAGGTATGTGTAAAATGGTTCTGGATACTGTATTTTTCACGTCCTATATTTTCCTTAAGAAAGTTGAAAGCCAGTCTTTTCGAATATTCATTATGATATACTTCTCTTAAATTAACAAGAATTCCATCTTCCAGGAATTTCACTTGAATCATTGGTATTTTGCTGACATCATCTTTGTCTATCAGGGGTAGCCTGTAAGTGAACGTATTTGGTGGTAGACGTAAGGTTCTATTAAGTCGAGAACAGAATACTTTGAACATTTTCTGATCACTAATTGCAATTTCATGAATACCTATCATTTTATAGTATGAAGGTTCAAAAGGTACAGCACAAAACGTTTGTACTTGACAGTTTCTTGAAGAAGATGGTGCGTTAGGATTGAACATTTTTAGTCAACAGTTTCCTGACGAATAAGCTTCTACGCAAATAATTAACACATTTATGAACATTCCCCCACCAACTTTAAACTAGTGGTGGGGAGAATTTTCCCCCACCACTTCTTCAAGATTATTAATTTCAATTTGAATTACAACAAAAGTATTTGATGCAAAATCCCAAAAAACAGAATATGGAACAGTTTCTTCTACATCTTGAGATTCATTTTGCGCTTCAACTACTTCCATCATTGAAGGTTCTTGATCAATTTCTGTTACTTCTATCGCTTCTTCTACAGGATCTTGTATTATGTCGGTTGTTTCAACTTCATCTTCTTCTTCAACTAACGTAATATTTCGTTGTTTTACAATTTCAATTAATTGTATAAAAGAAGTATCTCTAGGAGACATTCTTAACCATACATGCAGCTCCAACAAATGTTGACTTACTAATAATAAAATTCGCAATTTATAGGACTTATTTAAAAACAATAAAGTGGGGGGACTACCTTAGTCCAATTCGGATTCGGATTCAGAAGACAGTAAAGGTGATATGGGTGAATCCAATGATGAATCTAATATGTATATATCAATTGCTTCTTTAACTATGTCTTCGTCACTATCGTTTATCATTTCTTCAAAGATTTCTTGTTCAAACTGTTCCATTTCTTCTTCATCCATCGTTGAATAATTATCAGTTTCCTTATAATTCTCCTCTATATTGTCTTCTTCCATTTCGTCTGTACTGATATAAACATTTTTAACTTCAAAATAATTAACAAATGGAGTATCTTTAGACAACATATTTGTTCACCACTTCTTTTACCTCGAATAACAAACTATATATTGCTTTCTTAGTCTTATATTCTTTTACTCCCCACTCTTTTGCACAATATAAGGGAAGGTGGGGGGAGAGCGTTTTGTAGTTATTCTTCTCTATCTAGGTTAAATTTCATTGCTAGCACATCTACTATAATTTTCTGCTCTTCAACTTTATCGCGAATAAATATTGTCCAGGGAAATAGTTCATTAATATTCTTGATTGTTACTTTTATATCATACAAATAATCAATATGTCTTAGTAATGAAACAATAACAACAACTCCTATCCCATTGTTCGCCATAATTGTTTCTTCAATTTTAATGCGTAAGTTTGTTATCAAACTCCATATATTAATATCATTGGCTGTGAAACCATCAAGTCTAGTACTCATCTTGACGGTGCAAGTACAGACTAAAAACCTGGAGGTTCATAGTCCGCCTTTTATGAGTTTTAAAAATGGGGAGGGGGAAGGAATAAGGATTGGGAGGGGATAGGGTGGGGGGTGAGGGAAGGTTTGTGTGGCTATACTAGCCACTACACTAGCCACATTAGACCCAAGAGCCCACTTGTGCTACAAAGTAGCCACCAATGCTAATATTTTCCTCGTGACACCTCAGTATATCACCCCGCCAAATCAGCATACGTTCTCTAGTATTTGATGTTACACAAAAGAACTTACTATCATGATACAGAATAGCTGAACCAATTATAATATTATATCCTAAATTTAGCCATTTGTGCGCTTCCGAAATGAATCTGTCTACCATATCAAGGGGATCTAGTTCATTGAAATAAAATGGTCTCATTTGTTGATCAAGTTCAATGCGAATTTCATTGTCATCTTCACTCTCACTGCTACTATCATTTTCATTCTCTTCATTTTCATTCTCTTCATTTTCACTGCTACTATCATCTTCATTCTCACTGCTACTATCATCTTCATTCTCACTGCTACTATCGTAGAAATCTATCGGATCTTCTACATGTTGATGGTAAACATCAGCAAATTCGGAAGGATTGAACTCTTCATTAACGTGAGGAAGCATTTTAAAACACAATAATGCTGTCAAAGACAAAACAAAAAGTGCGGCACGTGAAAGCAGAATGAAGGAGAGAACAACGCTTGCTCCACTTATATAGCAGTATGCAAATGAGGAGACTGGCGTGGGGGGAGCGTGACGGGATTGGTTCAATTCAGTCCAGTTCATAGCGGTGTAAAAATAAAACGAAGAAGTGGATGCGGCGCATGCGCAATAACGTGAAACCAAGGTTTGAGGTTAGAACTTTCCAAGCGCAGTAGCACTAAATGGGGTAATACAGACTCGGCGCATGCGCAATAGCATGGATTGTTCCTATCCGAAGAACTCGTTTTTCCAGGCGCAGTAGCACTAAATGGAGTAATACAGACTCGGCGCATGCGCAATAGCATGGATTGTTACGATCCGGAGAACTCGCCTTTCCAGGCGCAGTAGCACTAAATGGAGTAATACAGACTTGGCGCATGCGCAATAGCATGGAGTGATTCCGATCCGTATACTAGGGTTTGAGGTTAGAATTTTCCATGTAAGCTGCCATGTTTAATTCAGTTTAATTAGATGGAGTTAACAACCGGTCATAACCGGCCATTAACCCGAAGGAGTGGGGGAAGGGGGGGGGATTTAATCTCCATTTTGGGGGGGGGGGGGGGTTCCGCTTGAGTGAACACGGTTTCCGCTTGAGTGCTCATGCGGAACGGATCTTCCCACGCGATAGTCAAGGGACCAGAACCTTCCTTCTATTACTACTACACGGATATAATTGGCCGCGTAGCAGAACTTATTTCTGCTAAGTCGCATGTAAGCTAAATAGCTTACATCCCTAAATTTAAGTCTTAGGTGGCCCTGAAAAGGGCCGTTTGTCCCTATGGAGCTAAACTCACACAGGGACTTCGGTGTGTACCCACTTGTATAAAGGATTTGCGCAAATATCGCATTTATCATTTGGAAGATTGAACTTGTATGCCCAATCATAACTTCCTTTGTAGGTTCCACCTTCATTTAAAAAGAGTCCGAGATTAGAATCTGTTGCAGCCAAACCGCAATCACAACACATTTGAGTTCCATCTTGGAATTTCCACCAAAAGTATTCAATGTATCCAAAGTTTTCTTTAAAAAAGGAATACAGAACTTCTTTTAGTGGTGCTGGAAAGTTTATATCATTAAATGCAAATTCCAACATGTCTCCATTTGCAAGGATCTCTTGCAAGCATAATGTAAATAGAGTAGTCATAGCTACGTTGTTGCGGTAATGACCTCTCGGATTGGAATGAAGACTGGAGTAGCGAGTGAGTAGACAACCGGTCATGACCGGTCATTCACCCGGAGGAGTAGTAGGGGAAGGAGTGGTGGGAGGAAGGAAAGGAGGGGGGGGATTTAATCTCCATTTTTTATGGGGGGGGATTTAATCTCCATTTTTTATGGGGGGGGGGATTTAATCTCCATTTTTTATGGGGGGGGGGTTCCGCTTGAGTGCTCATGCGGAACGGTCATTGACCCTTCCTAACACAGAACCTTCCTTTCATTACTACTACACGGACAAAACTGGCCGCGTAGCAGAACTTATTTCTAAGTCGCAAGTAAGCTAAGTAGCTTACATGCGTAAATTCAAGTCTTAGGTGGCCCTGAAAAGGGCCGTTTTTTTTGCCTCATAAGGCAACGCTTACCAACTATGAGCTATAGCTTGGAAGCAAGGGATTGTTTGAGGCTCATGCCGCAATGTTGTGCAAAAACGATCGAGCCACCAGTACAGATCGTCAAATCCTAGAGGTTGTTGAAATAACAAGCTGTGTTGACCTTTGTCGTCGGTCACAAAGCTTGTTATTTCTAGCACATCACCATCCTCTATGATTTGCAACATTTCCCTGAAAACCCCATCAAGAGACAGACGAGGGTTTCGGGGATCCGCGTAAATTGTAATAATTTCATCATACTGGATCCGGTATGGGATCTCAAGCCTGTTGTTGTCACCTTCGGGTTCCGAAACCTCGTAGGTGTCAACAACGTGCTCGTGGAAAACTGGTGTCTCGACCGGCGGCATCGCTGTCTGGAGTCGGAATGAGAAAGCGAGTGTAACGAGTAACCGTGACTGGAACTGTATAATGAGTCCCGGTCATGACCGGTTATTAACCCGAAGGAGTGGGAGAAGGAGTAAGGGAAGGGGAAGGGGAAGGGGTAGGGGGGGGGATTTAATCTCCATTTTTTATGGGGGGGGGGGGTTCCGCTTGAGTGCTCATGCGGAACGGATCTTCTCACGCGATAATTGTTGTGTGCTAATGAAGACTAATTAACTTGCAAAACAACAGTCTCTCTCTTTGAATGCTGATGATATTTCATTAACACACAATTCCTTGCACGCTATGTGAACCTACACCGCCAAAACAATGCAAGTCAGAGAGGTCATATAACTGTACATCGACCTCAAAAAAGTAGGTCACGGGACTTAGAGTGTTAAAAAATAATGGGGGAGAAACACAATGCTATAACGCATTGTGTTTCTCCCCCATTATTTTTTAAACAAAATTTGGAAAAGACTATGTGAATTTACTGTTTACGCCCCCACCTTGTAATACGATCCTTTTTATCCCTGAGGAGAAAGTCTTGAGAATCTAAAGTGTTAAATCTTTTCTCTTTACACAAATTGTCACAAACTTTAATTTGATATTTTTTTTCCGCTTGAGTGAACACGGTTTCCGCTTGGGTGCTCATGCGGAACGGTCATTGACCCTCCCGAAAGTGGGTCAAGGTCGTTCAACATTTATAAAAAACCAAGGTGATGGGAACAGTAGTAACTGTTCCCACCACCCTGTTTGCCTAACGGTTCCCACTCCCAACCCACTAGTTACGTTCTGCAAGGGCCATCGATGCAATTTTGTTTGGCCCGTCCGGGTCCATCCGTAACGGGCCGGTCCGGGTCCGTCCGTAACCGTTAATTCGAAGGGAAACTGGAACAGTTAATGCAGAAACGCAACTCTAACACCCACCCAACTAAACCCACCCATAATATTCCTAAACAAAATGCAAAAACCTAGTCCGCAATTTGCGGATGTCCCACCCCTTCTAAGTGAAGTTCAACGGAACTTCTGAATTTACAGTTAATCTACCCCCTATCATCTAGCTGTAAGGCAAAACAACAGATTATTATTAAAAACAAAATAATTCAACACAACCAAAATACCATCAATATTCTTAAAAATTAATACACCTTAAAGCTAAACACAACTTATAACTAACATCGCAATGCGCATATTAATTCTTAAAATAAGTGCACCTTACAACTAATACACACACACACACACACACACACACACACACACACTACATTGCATTAAAAAACGCAACGTAGTATAAGAAGTTCAAATATATATAGGCCTACTATATATTTGAAACCTCTTACCGAATCGCCAACGACTTTTCGCTATGAAAATTCGTTGACGACTGACGCGAAGATCAGGCTCGTATCGCTCCTCAGATTTTGAGAGGTGGGGGAAGTGGTAGGGGGAGTGAAACACAATGGTGGGAGGAATTAGCGCATGCGCGGTACGGTTATTTTCACTCCAGTACGGTCCAGTTCACAGCGGTATAAAAGTCAAATAAGGAGTCGGAGCAAAACCAAGGTTTGAGGTTAGAACTTTCCATGGGAGCTGCCATGTTTAATTCAGTTTAACTAGATGGAGTCAACAACCGGTCATAACCGGCCATTGACCCGAAGGAGTGGGGGAAGGGGGAAGGGGGAAGGGGGGGGATTTAATCTCCATTTTTTATGGGGGGGGGGTTCCGCTTGAGTGAACACGGGTTCCGCTTGGGTGCTCGTGCGTAACGGATCTTCCCACGCGATAGCCGTTATAAATGGAGATTGTTCATCGCACCGCGACCATTAATTAACTCGCATTTGCGGTGTTCACATCCTTCCTACTCATTATATATACGTTTCGCCAACTTCATTATACAAGTCTAATTGCTATTAACCTGAAATTTCATTTACATTAGCACATGTCGTCCTGTTTGAATCACCTTCGCGTGCTCGACGTTATATTTCGTTCATCTGTCTTGTTCTCACTCCTACACGTCTGACATACTTCTTGTGATGGATACGCAATGTTTGAAATTGAAACTTTTGCGGACACAACATATATTACGGAATAATTCCAAACCATCAGTTTCAAAGACTAAAACGAATTTAACAAAGGTTAGGAAGAAGTTAAGTTTTAACCCGTTATACTCGGCTAGAACTCCGCGGGTTAACGTTGACGATACTGTTATTCACAGTATTTTACGTTCGATGTTACGTTTCTACAACTTCGAACTTGTTACACCTATCGACTGTGTTCAACAGGTATTTCTATTTCATCCCCACCATTCTTTATATAACCGCGCCCACGACAATTCCTGCTTCATTATTCTATACGCTCTTCAACTAACAACAACTCCGCTCTAAGTTACGCTACACAAAAATGGATACGAACCAGGAACAAGTACAAGTTCACGAAATATCATCTACTACCCACCCGAGAGAGAATCCTCCGAGGACTTCGCCTCCACCGAATCCACAGGACCCCGTCCAAGTTTCGGATGTATCTTCGACGGCGAGGAATGATCTTGAAGCTATTCTTCGGTCGCTCGTCGGTTTCGACTGACCTGTACGACGGTCAACATTAAACTGAACTCTTAGCAGTTCAGTCTTTTTTAAAACTCCCTCCGGATGACCTTGAAACAATTATCCCCTCTCCTTTTTCAACTAACTTCTACTTGTGTTCAACTGTTGAATTTCGGTTTTGAACTGACTTTTACTTTATGCGCAGGTTTGGTTCAAACGCAAACCCTAACCCCTCCCCCTCATTTAATAGCCGACCGGAAGCTGTGTGCCCCGGCGCATGGCTTCCGGGGTTGCTGACCTGAGCCAGCGGTAACCAAAACACACTACTAACGTGCAGGACGATGAAAAAATTTTTTCAAACGATGCCTAATGTTATATACACTTGAGGATTTACAAACTGCCTTATTTGTGCATTTAGCTCTCACTGTGCTTTTTTTATGTTTTTGAAACTAATTATTTGTGCAATAAATGTGATTATATGTAGTTAATGTCAGTAATTAATTATTGTGAATATAATGGGATACTTTACATTTTCTTGTATGGATTAACTTGTTGTATTTTTACATTACTTCAATGTATTACTCACTCATTAAACCTATTATTTTGTTGATTAAACATTGGCAGTCATTGGAACTTCGCTAAGCACCCAGTTCAGCTGCGACGGGAATATTTTATAACCATAAGTATTGTCGGGAGATGACTGGTTCCTGAGGGGGTTGAGGCAAGGCCAACCACACACCGTTTGGGGGGTGAGCGAAATTTACATCTAAAACCTCCCGGTCAATTGGTTAACTAAAGAATGAAAACAAATTTAGATTAACAGTACCATAACACCATAACCGAAAGTTTTCGGCCCTAGACATTTAAAAAGCATGGTTTCGTTGTTAGAAGTGAGGGTCGTAAACAGATGATATTGATGTAGTGTGATGAAAAGATGACTTAATATTACGAACGATCGAAGTCCCACATCATGGCGTAACCTACCCATCATATGGCTTAACCCGACATACCAACACGGCACTGTGTAATAGGCCGTGCTGCGGACAAGGCCCCTATAGTCTAGGTCTGCGATGTTATTCAGGACCCGTACATCTACGTGTGGCCAGCCTTATCGATGTTGCCGTAACCGGCCCGACGTGCATTGAAATCGAAAGTTCTACACATGACGTTATGTAGGTTCTGTTCTAATATAAAATGAAGTGTGACATTATTGAAGTGATTTAATTTTAGATTTTTAATTTAAAAGAATGCATATTAGAAGCCACGAAATCGCGTACCTGAATTTACAACATTTTTGCCGATTTGTGCCAACTCAAACAGCTGTTAAGCATTTGTTTTAACTAACTGTGAACGTAAGACAAAATTTAAACATAGTATAATTTAAGAAAATAGTCCGATGAGAGTCGATACATTGTTGTTAAATTTATTCTGAAACAAATTTTTTATTCTGTGTTACTCATGGTATATATACATATATAAATATATATATATATATACATATATATATATATATATATATATATATATATATTTATACACATATCGTATGGCTCATTTAGCCAGCCACCATGTTTTAAGAATAATAAAATAAATTCTGCGTTGCAGAGCACCTGAGTCAGTATTTTAAGCATTGACTATGTACACTAACGTGAACGTACAAAGTCAATAGTGTCCAAAGTCACGTAGTGTACAAAGTCAATGGTATAAGTAAAAATCTGTTACACATATAATATCTTACACATAGTAAACATAACAATAAATGACAACAATACAGGGCGAGACGGAGTGAGGGGAGACACAGCTGTTAAAATTTCCATCGGACTATTTTCGTGCATCTTACTAACTGACAACATCGATAGCTAAGAATAATGGAAATCAACTGCCAGATGTTTAGTTGTTGAACCTTACAATAATTTCGAAGCTCCTAGTATAAATGAACAGATACATACCACTGGACATAATATAGATGGCTTGGTGTATCTGCGCTCATGGCTTTCGATGAGTATATAAAATACCCCCCGTCGCAGCAGACCTGCGTACTCAGCGAATTTCCAGATTAGTAATATTAATTTTGACCAGAAGAACTTGTAAACAAAATTTCATCACGTGCTCATAAATAGGGAAATAAATGTCTATTCTCCTTAAGATATAGGGAAAGAGTATGCAGGTATGCTGCCATGGGATACACTAAAAGTATGTTTTTAGCATAGAAAAAAAATTATTTCGACCATATAAAGCCATATAGTAAGTTTCAGCAATATCTGTCCATAAATAAAAGAGTTTGCCTATTCTCCATATGATTAACATGGGAAAAGAGTATGCAGGTTTGCTGCCATGATATGTACAAAAACCAAGATTTTTTTACCTTAAATTGATGAATCTCAACCAAATGAAGCTAAATACTAAGTTTCATCCAAAAATATTGGTTAAAAGGTGAAATATCAACACATCCTTATTCTCCATAAGATTAACATTGGAGCCCCAAAAGAAAATGTACTATCTTTAGACTTTGTAATATCTCGGTAACCAATGAAGATAGAGCAAAGCTTCAAAGTACTAAATTGTGTGTTTTTTTGAGCTAAATCCAATGGTCAAAATAAAAATTTAAAATTTTTAAAATTTACATATGAAAAATGCAAAAAACCCATTTTTGGGGTACAAAACCCCCCAAAACTACCCCTTCCGGTAGGTCGATATGTCTGGTTTTCGAACTCATCCGAATAAACGTAGGATCACACATCTCTCCCAAATTTGGTGTTGATCAGACCATTTTTACGAGAGTTATCGTGTCTAGGGACACATACATACACATATATATATATATATATATATATATATATATATATATATACATATATATATATATATATATTTATATATATATATATATATACATATATATAAAAATTTTAATGACTATTATTTTTGATCTCTGGGCACCTAAAAACGAAAAAGTAACATGGTCCCGGGCTTAGGTCTTACCATGAGACCTACGGTAATAGCTTATTCCCTATGGGAAATTCGCTAAAATTGACTTTATTCGCGTTTTGTCTCAGGTCAAATGCAACATTTTTGTATCTTGATGACGACCCGTAGTTACAATAGACCGATGTGTTTAGAAAAGTAACCCCACCCGGTCCCTCATCCATCCTCTTTTCTCGAATGTTATGAGCACAGATCCCGAGCCATCTATATTAAACGAGTGGAATTTATAACAGAAGAAATAAACGGTATCAGTTAACTGACACATACTTTCTCCCAACAATATAAAAAAAGATGTTAAAAGCTTCAAACATAAATGTCTTGATGACTCAGTCGGATAGCTACCAGCTGAGCAGCGCGAGTTTGACCCTACGCGCGTCTGTGACGTTTAACAACGTACTGCGTTTACCGCTAAACGAAAAATTGAATTTTCTCCGCGACCACTTGACATAGAGCAAAAATTTTAAATACTGGATTATTTAGTTTTTTGAGCTTGATTTAATGGTGATAAGTAAAATTTATTTCAAAATAACAGCTAATTTGAAAATCCAAAAAATTGATTTTTGAAACACTTATTACGCCATAACTTTTGAACGAGCATTTTCTCGGAGATGCGGGTTGTGTCATTTTATTCACCATTTTAAGCTTAATAAACCACAAAATTTTAATCAAAATCGTTAGAGCCGTTTTTGAGAAATTTGGATTTTTCAAGATTTTTGAGGGTTTTTGGGGGTAAAATACCCTTAAAAATCTAAAATTCAAAAAAATGAAAAAAACGCCTGGAATTATCGTGCGTTTGGACCTACATACCAAATTTCACCAAAATCGGACCATTAGGGCATCCTCTAGCTCTGTTTACATCCTGACACACACACACACACACACACATACACACACACAGACATCACTCGAAAACCACTTTTTTGGACTCAGAGGGCACCAAAACGGATAAATTTACCAACAACTCAAATTTAAAAAATTTGACTAAACCAATACTTTCTCAATATAAACATTTATAGGGGGAAAGGGGGCTCCAAAATGGATATATACATCATCAAACTAATGCGAAGTGTTTTACGAAAACAATACTTTCTCCATATACTATGGTATAGGGGGAGAAAGTAAAAAACAGAGTATATCCCTCAAATATTGGATTTACAAGTTTTAAAAAACATTAAAAAATTTATTCAGAAAGCTATAACGGTCAAAGAATAAGTCGGTCTTAAGACTATGTTAACAGCCCAAAAATGACAAAAATACTCCTTAACAATTGAGGACAAAATCCAAATTCGAAAATCACCGCAATTATGAGAAAAAAATCACTGCTAGAGGTATACTACTTAAATTTTTCTAACAAAAAATCTGGCACACATATCAATAACACTGTAAACAACGTTGGTGAATGGAATTGGTTAATCGTGCGACGTCAGATAATGAGTGTTGTTAATCGATAGTGATCAGTGCTGTTAATCGGTGATTGTCGGGCGGTGGAGACGGCCCAAGGACGGGACCTTGGGGGACCTTGCTTACACAACCGGAGAAAGTGGCTGACGATCGTGCGTCTGTCCTGGGCGGGCCTGCTGCTACTATCGGTACGCGGCTCTCTTGGCTTGAATCGACAGATTTTCAATGGCTTACATTTTATAGCAATTTTCCTTATCCGGAAATAATCTCGAATGAAAATCCAAGACATCTTCAACTTTTGGAATCATCAAAACGAGCATCTATAAAGTAAGAGGAAGATAATCAATAATATCATTGATATGTGTAGCAAATAACTGAATGAGAGGAAATGAGTGATTGTTAATTTTTATGAAGATTATTTAAAGTTTAACTTTATTTTCATGGTTATTTGCCTCTGCTTATTCACAATTTGCCACCGTAGTAGACAAATACCTAAAATTAAAAATAACCCGCTTGAACATAAAATTGCCAAGATGAAATTACTGTGGTGGTGATGATATTTGGCAAAAAAGATGCATTTTAAGGAGGAATGGAAATATTATGATTTTCAAGGTATTTAAGTAAAGTTGAGTGGATGGAGTCATCTATTCTGTCATGATGATTTTTGGGAATATTGCCAGGGAAACTTCCTTAGCACATTTCCTTGCTCCTAAATTTACATTAGTTTTACATCAATACATACGGTAATTTTGGGTAAGCAGGTCTTAAACTTAATAATCACTACTTCTTTGTCCACAAAATGTTTTATTTATCTTTATGAACAATAATCTCTCAATCATTATTGGATATTTCCGTAAAGAGATAATATTTTCTTCGGAATAGGATGTGTTGCGCTGAGAGTTTAAATGTTTCTGACACTTAAACATAGGGATGTTATGTAACATTAAAATAATGGTAAACAAGTTTACCAACCGTAGTATGGCGGCAGCAGCCTCAAAAATGACGTGTTGGCGGTGCCCCACTCTGTATGTCTGGCGTTGTTGCACCTTCCATCGAACGATCGGTACTTGGACACTGAACAGACGGTCTGGGCTAGACAGGGACCTGATAACCTGGAACACAAAGAGGAAGAGCGTTATTAACCAGCAGAATGAGATACAATCCAGAGCATTTATCTTTATTAAGATCAACTCCTAACAATGTTTTCAAATCTAAAGTTGTCGGATGGCATTTAGGAATTCGTGTGAGAAAAGTAGAGCAGTAAGTGCCCTGAGGGGCATTCTTTACCCGGACACCAGTTTTGCTTATTTCGTGTCAACAGCCCAAGTGGGCCAGGGATGAAAAACATGGCTCTTGAAGGAATGCAGCTGTTAAGGTGGGGTAAGGTTACTCACTTATGTTAATGGTTCAATCTGTTCAGACCTCCCGTTCCATACATTGCATCACAGTATCGAGTTTTGCTTCAGTTGTCTTTTAGTTATAGATATTCCTAGTAGACAGGATTTGCTAGAAGGTTAATGGTCAAACAGAAGACACAGATCAATTAGACGGTCTTGTATTAACAAGAGTTTGACAAAGTTTCATATAATTGTTTTTTTCTCAAGTTAAGATAAAAGTCGATATTTATCGATTTTTAATGTTAACAGTTTTTTATTTATGATGACTTTGAATATAATAGAATTATATAATTATATATAGAATATATAATTATATATAGAATATATAAGAATATATAATTAGAATATATATAATTATAATAATAATATATATAATTAGAATATAGAATATATAATTATATAATTATATATAGAATTATCTCTTCGGTGTGTACTTTTGTATAACTTCATCATGTTTTGGTCATTAAAATCAAAGGGACTGGGCGGAGCATCTTGTCAATTTCTTTAGTGATCAGTGATACCAATTTACCCTAGAAATTTGCCATGACACCAATACTATCTTCGTCCCCAATTTAGACTGATAAGCTTGTTTCTTTGGTCATGGCCCTTTAGATTAAATTACAAATAGGAAGCATAACTAATGCATATTCTTAGCAGAAGCATTTATTTTCCTAGTCAATGGTATAGACTCCAATATTAGAATGGATCCATGAAACCGTTATAAACTTCTACAGATATTAAACCTGAAGCTTTCTATTGGAAATCTCCCAAGTATATTTTAAACAATTGTTGAATGTGAATAGAAAAGTTATCCATGCAGATCATGCAACCAAACAAAGAAAATTTTACCATATAGTCGTACTTTATATAGTCAAACGAAAGTAGCAACTAGTAGTAGGCCTACGTCTACATTCCTAAAATCTCAAAACTATCTCATTACTCAATGAATTATTCAAATTCCAAAAAACCGTGTTTCCTCCTCCAACAAACGCAAGTAACAAGCTCTTTACGGTCCACGGCATAAGTATGAATATCATGAATATGTACACACGTGGTCGGTCGGCACGGTGGAATGGTGGAACGGTGGAACACGGAAGAAATGTGGAAACGAGAACCGGTCCGACCGACTGATAGAAAGCCACCAACCGGAGTTACGTGTACGTGCAGGAGAGTGGTCTGGAATGTGATATAAGGCGTAATTATATCAGTCCACCAATAATGCGGACAGGTGTGACCGAGTCAGCTCAGGTGGGTGTGGAATTGTTTTGGTGGACAGTCACTTCGTCATGGTCTGCTATGTTTGAGACGTCGTGGAAAAGGAGAGTATCCGTAGTTATGGTGAAGTTAATAAGTAGAGAAAAATATATGGCTTTTAATAGGCTTCATGGTAGGTTTCTTTTCCAATCTTATTACGTCATATTTCACAAAATGTGCTGGCGGTTTCAGCAGCGCAACAGGGCTTTTCCTGAGTCATAATTTGGCTTGAAGGGCAGGTTGTATGATCTTGGAAAATAAAATATATGTTTTCAGAGATGTTAAAATAGTTCCTTTTCCAAACGTAGAATGGTGTCTTTCAAAGATCAGCTGAGATTTTACTAATAGGATAGGCTTTCTTGACCTATATTCGGGGTGAAGGGCGGGTTTCATGATATTGAAAAAAAAAAAAAAAAATAAGGAACAGGTTGTCTCGATCAATGTTTTTTTTTTGAATTTTGCATGTTATCTACTAAGGGCTTGTTGTGAATCTTCGCTTATAAGGATTTTCCTGGACTCCAACTCAAACTAGGAAAGGCAATACTATATTGCTAATTCACGCTCGCACGCAAATTAAATTTCGTCTACAGGACGAAAACTTTCCCTCAAAGTTTAGATTGAGAAGTTTACAAGATTCACGGAACTTTAATAGAAATATAAAATATAATTGAACTTGATAAAGGCGCATAATATAAAATAAAAATACTTCAAATTATAGTGAAGTATATTGCTTTTTATTTTGGATAAGATTATTCTAGGTCATGTCACTATGAAAAACTCATTCGCTCTACAGTAGTCTATAGTGTTAAAATATACAAGCAGTAACATTAAAATTAGATATCTTATCGTCTTTAGTATTAGCCATCCATTACATATAATTAAAGACGATCATTGTATACATCACTGGCTTTATATTCCACTAATAAATGTTCAAGTGCAAGGAATCCAGCTGCATCTCAAATTACAACCTAGCAGTAATTAAGAAGGAAAACATCACACATCCTCGTCGTAACAACCTTCACACTGGTCATTATCATGTGTTCGTGTGTCAATTTCTCAACTAATGATATTGTGGGATTAATTTCTCCTTTTGAAGAGGAACTTTGCCCATCTTGGAAAACACACGGGCCATTTTCTTCCGCGCTAAACCCGGTACATCGCCGGTTTTGAGGGTTTGTCCGATGGGTCCGGGATTTTTAGTTATTGGCAATGTTGTAAGTTTGACCACAAACATGTAGGATAGCAATTTTTATACATGTAATTAGTTTTAATCTGAACTTTTTTCTTGCGAGCAGTAAGGTAAATTTAATAATGAAATTAAGGAGCATGCAAACTTGTATTGCTTGCAAATCAGTTCGAATCAGTTGACATTTTACGGCTCTTTAGCTGATATAGGTTTGTACAGTGCACCATATTGTATGTAGACTATTATTAAGAGATTTTCATCCCTTTCTAAATTTTTTAGCTCCACTGGGATGAAATAAAAGGCAAGATCGAGAAAAAATAACTTCTTTGGGCAAAAAGGCGTTTTTATGTATCTCTTCTTTCTTTGTAACCCTACATATGTATAACACTGGCTTCGTTTGTTTTGAATGAGATTTAAGGCTAAAATTATTAATATCTTTAAAAAGCATGTCATTAAAAAGATTGACTTGGGATAGGTCAATCCATAGTACTGCGAAAATGTCCTGGGTTGGCCTAAAATCATATAGTAACCCTAAAAAAGGAAGAAAGAAAACTACGACCGGAAGTTGATACAATACATAATTAAAATATATTGCGAAACTAAAATAATCATGTTTCACAACACGATGAAAATAAATTCACGATTTGTAAATTTAGCAAGACAATCCCAGAGAGAGATGAAAATTCAGATAGCAGGGCGGAGAGTAAAAGTGGCGCCGGCGCGTGCCCCCACGGCCGCCGCGATCGCGTGAGCGGCGACGGGAGTCAAGGCCTTCTAGATTTGTTCCTGGTCAGTGCGCCGTGTACTATATCACCGCCGTTACTTTCATTCCCCGCCCACGCACTAGATATGTGGCTAATGTGCGTGCGGTTGCAAACACTGTTCGGGCCTCGAGTAACTTTTGTTTATTAATTAGTTATGTTGGTATAATGTTATTTTGCTTTGTTTACATGTTAACTGTGATATACTTAATGTTTAATAATTTGGAGTGAGCTGATATATTCAAGATTGAAGGTTACAAACCCAATCCAAGAGAACTTAAAAAAAAAGTTTCGATTGAATGGCGTTTATTGATACGCAATTCACACCATTAACTACATTCAGTGACGTGAACAAAGTCAAGTTAGTGTGTTTACACTAAATTCATCTTAGGTAGTAAATGTATTAGACATCAGTGAGTTTGATGCTTGTCACTGAGTTCAGTGGAAGTTGCCTTGTTTATAAAGTTAAATCGCGCAATTCAAACACAATGACAAACTTCACGTGAAATGTTCAACATCGACTTGTGCGAGAATAAGTGATAGCAGTGTTTCGGTCCAGACGTTCTGTTCTGAAAAATGGTCAAACATCCCTTGTGAAAAAGTTTGTATCCGGCCAAATATAAAATTTAGATCTGCTAGATCTGACAGACAAGGTTTTCATCCCATAAAAACCATATCTGGCAAATCTGGTCTAGGCACCCAGATATGGCAAATCAGGCCAGATATGGGAGCCAGATCTAGCAGATCTGGTTACCATATCTGCCATATCTGAATGCCTGATCTAGCAGATCTGGCTCCTATATCTGCCAGATGTAGCACCCAGATCTGCTAGATCTGGCTCCCATATCTGGCCTGATTTGCCATATCTGGGTGCCTAGACCAGATTTGCCAGATAGGGGTTTTATGGGATGAAAACCTTATCTGTCAGATCTGGCAGATCTGAATTGTACTCGTATATCTGGCCGGATACAAACTTTTTCATAAGGGATAAAACAATCTCAGATTAATTAAAAAGATGTTAACGTTAACTAATGGTTGGTTAACCAATAAACAGGATTAAATAGAATAGGAAACTTTTGATGAAATCAATGCTCTTTGATACTATAAAAATGTAAATTACTAAAACTTTTCTGAAAGACGGAAATCTAATATTCTAACGAAATGAAACCAACATTGGACAATTTAGTATTCAATTTTGGCAACTAAAAACTTCTGAGGGCACTATTATATTTGCATTTACATAAGTGATAGAAAGATAAAATGGTTTCGTAAAGAATATTATGAGTAATAAATTAATAGAGTAACTTTGAAGTCTTAAGTAATTCTAACGTAGAGCTGCAGGGCAAATATACCAAAGAAAGGATTTAATTCATTGTATGCTGCTGTATAATATTGTATATATTGAATTTAAACTGTATTTGTTGGATTAGATTTTGGATATTATTAATTTTATTTAATCCTTTCGATATGTCTATATAAATAACTTTGTATTAGTTACTTATCTCCAATTCAAATATGCCTATTGAGTTTCGATGATGTGTTTGCAGCTATAAGATTAGTTTTGAGCATACGTGCTTCAATATCGAAACTGATATTCCGAATGTAGGGCAGCGATGCATTAGATGGCGTTTACCCCAAGCTCAGTCTTGTCGTAGTGTTTGCAAGACCACAATGGTTTTCAAATGGTTATTTAATATTGATGAATATTCATTCCATACACCTCCATTAATTTATTGGAATTCCACGTATTAGTTATACAAGCTGGGTCAACATCGATCTTACTTATTGAATAAAAATATATATCTGACATTTGCATATTATTTAAAAAGTATATTTAGGCATAAAATTAAGTGTAAAGGAACAATTCAAGAGTGTATGTTGATGATGATTCTTTCTGTATGATTTTTTAAAATAGACAAACAAATTATTTTTAGTGATATCACAAAAAAGCGTAAGTAAATTTAAGCTTTAAGGGAAAAATTCCCAAATACTAGATTCATATAAAGATTACTCTCGAGAGAAAAGTTGTGATAAGATAATAACTCAAGAATTGATTCTAGGTCTACATCAATTTTAGCAATAAAGTACAAACATTTACTACCGTTTCGGTCTTATAGGGGCGAACAGGTTAAGGTTAAGTTGAAACCGCATGCTGTAAACACCCTGGTGAAAGTATTTTATGGACCATCGAATGCAAATTTACGATAACCACGTGGTTTGAAGTTGACCAACAGAGAATGTATATGAAATAGAACGGTGAATTATTTAGTGTCAATAGTGAATGTCAAAATCATTGTTCATACAATCTAAATAATGCATGATCAGGTAAAATAGTTGTGATGGTGCATTTTATTCCATAAGCAATCCAAAAAGATGTTTTAAAACAGATTTTAAATGTTGTTTAACAAGATTCACTGTTTGTAGTATTCTATAAAAATCGTGGACAAAATCAACAAAATAATCGGACGAAATCAGGGGAAAAGTTACCACATGGCTAAAGTTTGATAAACGTTTATAATAGGCCTAACCATGACTCTCACAACTCCTTGGCCGTATCTTCTTGTGAAAAATTCATAATCAGTGAAGTCCAATAGTTGTGAAACAATAGGAACGTTGAGTATAAAGTAGAAATGTCATAGTTTCTTAACAAAGATGTTTTAATTTTACGTTTACAATTAAGGCCCTTATGTGGATTCAGAGTAAAATCAAAGACATTTAGCAAAACCAAAGACAGTTGGACATAAATGAGGTGGTTCTAGTGACAAAGAGAGGTAATCTACGATCAGCTGATTGTGTTTGTAATTAGCTTGTACGTATCCCACAGCCCGACGCCGGCGTGTAGTAGGTTTGATTAAGTGCGTACACGTCTCAGTTAATTACTATCCTGGGTAATTATATGTATTGTATTACAAGCGAGTTTTTTCTTAGAATTCTTTGAGGTCTGAGAAGTGAAAAACATTGGTAATTGTATTTGATGATACTAGTTATAGTGATATAGATAAAAGCTAGTTATCCTTTTGTAGTTGAGTTGTAAGTAGGAATCAAGTTAAAATGTTGCAAGAGCGTATAATTTATTTGTAGCAATTGTCTTAAGATTGAAAGTTTTTTCTATCTATAAGTATTGTCTTTTAATAGAAACGTAATAAAACAAAAGGGAGCGGTGGTCTTAGAAGTGGTTCATCGTGGAATAATTAAGTTACTTGCAGATGTTTAATAACATATAAAATTTTGGTGCATAATATTTTATCTTAGAGATGATGTTTAATCGTTTTAATAGGGTAGTTAAGAGTGAAGGATAATTAATTAATGGTTTAGTAACCATTCTTAATTATTAGGACTATTGTGATATGTGATTAGTGAGTTTTAAATTTTACAAAACGGAATAGCGGAACAATAACCTTTAAAATATTAAAAAATATTAATACAACTGGCACAAAGATTACATTATTTTGATGTAATACTGTATAGCCTTCACACATTTGGAAATTTTAAGTTGGAAATAATTAGTTTTGAATGTGTTTTACCTACACTGGCTTTTAAAACTGCGGGGTAATATGACTATGGCTATCTTACCTTAAAAATTCTTTTGCTAATCTAATGGAACATTTCAAAATATTGTTACTTTATTAAGTCACAGTTCAACAGGATCTGAACAAAATGAAACATAGTTTCATATCACTTCAGTAGACTTGCCGCATTTTTACAGCGTTAAACCAGAACGACCATGGTAACCACCTTCTCACCACCCCCACGAAAATCGATTGTGTGGTCAAATTGATGAAACATCTTTTGGATACCTGATAATAATAGACTATATGTACAAAATCAAATAAATATTAAATTTACGCTTCCATGCCATTCATTTAATTAATGGTATAAAAACTATCAAAATGTATTTTTTGCATGTATTCCATGCAAGACTATCCCAAATAACACGGAGCTTCCACCTCTTGATGTCGATTTTAATTTAGATGATAGGCTAGAGTTCGTTAGCGTCTGAAAATTGATTCTTCTGATCATCAATGATAAGTCGGTCATTTGAGTTCCGAACGCTGTATTGTGTTCTATTGTTATAAGAATGTTTTAATTTAAGATATACATATTATTCAATATTTTTTATTATTTCTAGTAGAGAGTCTTTGCACAGGTCCATAGTAAAAGAATACTGTAAACGCTATTTCTACTTCATGAATAAACAGGAAGTCGTTGAAAAGCGATCAATGGCATTACAGATTATTTACACAATTAAAAGATTATTTATTTATGTATAATGTATTGACAATTTTTAAATAGCGTTAGCGCTTACCGTAAGAATTAACGTATGTTACAAAAACTCTACTATTATCTTAAATTTTTACGATAAACCGGGTCAGAAACAAAACCGGCCGGGACACCGGGAAAAAAGCGAAATACCGGGGCATGAGCAAAATACCGGGAAATGAGAAGTACCGGAACTGCATAAGTCAAACCGGTACATATGGCAAACCCCACATAAGTGACTTCAGCAGTAACATCAAACCAAATGAGTGAAATTAATTACTCTTCGAACCTCCCAGGTCAATAAAATGATTCGGTGCCAAATACCAGGTTGAGCCTGAAATAATTTGACCACCGGCAAAACCCACCTCTGACAGTATTGAATTGCAGGATCCGATTTCAATACGAGCTACCTCACAGGTTATGAATGTTAGGTTATAATAGGACCGCTGACAGTTGGAGTCGGCGCCAATTTCGCCCCGGGCGCGCGTAATAACAGTGGTCTGCTAGGCGGTTGACAGCTGACCAGCTGATAGCTATCAGCTGATTACGATTATACTCTCGATTCCCGCCTTTGCGCCAGCCTGCGCAACCAGTTACATATGCGAGGTTACTGGCCGACGTCTCTGGTTGCGGTGTGTGTTTAGAAATAGACGCAATCCCGGAACTTCTGGCAGGTTAAATTTCTGACCGATAGCGGTAACGTTGCCTACAAATCTGACGAGCAAGTCTAGAAACATGAGGTTTACAAGTAACCTAACCTAACTTGTAATAATATAACGTAACATTATCTCTTAGATATATTACATATAAGGAATCTTTCATGCTGGCAGGGCCCCATAAAAGGAATGCAATGAATTTTGATAGGTTTAGGAGATTTGTTCGTGTCAGTAGAAATAGTTGTCTTGAAAATTTGCTTCTGATAATAATTGTCTGGTTGGTCCAGTATGGCAACAATCAAGAATTTTAGGGTGGAGTGTTTCTGGGTCAGACGAAAGTGAAGGTGAAAGATATGGAAATTACACTGACATTTATCAAGTTACAAAAGCTTACGAGACCTGTACCATAGTTTTAATTAACTAAACCCGGTCCCCCAAGACTAGGTCAAAAACGTGTTTATAGCGAAAATACTGTGGTTGATGCATTTGATAGAATTTTTTTGTAAAGTGACCTATTAAAGTCAAATGCTAAGTTATAGTAAGTAAAATAAAAAAATCTTCAATTTGCAGACCTATAGTTTGATTTCCTACAGTTTGGGCCTCGTCCTGATGTACAACAATTGCTACGTTGATGTGTATGGGAAGTGTTTATGAGGAAATTCCGAACGTCCCCACTGTTAATGAAAGTAAAGACAGTGAAAGGAGACAAGGCTTATTAATATTGATGGTTATATCGAACATTTCAGCACAGATCTTCAACAGAAAAAAAAACAATCTGTGGCACCTGAGGTACGCCTACCTTTCCTTGACGTTCCTACATTTCAAACTCTTTCTCGGTCTATGGACAGATTCATATAAGGTCTACATCTTCCCTACTGATATGTATATGTCTGTTTGCAAACTATTTTTTGTTTAGGTCATAATATAAAAAGGTTAATGTCTACACTTATGGTTCGAAGATTACGATACCATCGCAATATCATTTGGGATATCAAATTATCCATGCTATACGATGCTTATCACATAAATAGTGTTCTCCATGCACTAATATCGCAATAGCAATAAGATATCGTACTATCCATCAGATACGATACTTATCGCATCGACCAACAGTGGAGCACTGTGCACCCCAGGAGTGGCTGCACTTTCACTGAGTGCGTGCATGCGAGTGTGTGTGTGTGTGTGAGAGTGTGTGTGTGTGCGAGTTATAGAAAGTGGCCGGAGAAAGGTGCAGTGGGAGGCTGAATTGGAAGAATCGGTCCCCATATTACGCAATGATAGGAGGCGCCGGCAGGTCATACTGATGTGATGGAACTCCGGGCTCTCTCTCTCTGAGGGACGGATGAAAGAGGGGCGGATAAAGAGGGGCCTTCAGGTGCTGAGCGCCACAGGTGGCCGTAGTGATTAGACAGTCAGATAATACCAAGGTTCGATTACGAAAGGTTGCAAAGAAAACAAGTTGAAGTGTTTGGTTCCTCAAGATTCAATCTTCGTTAAGAATCCAACATGATGGTTCAATATTGTTTAAGTTTAGAATATAAAGATTACAAGTGTAAAACAATTATAGATGACAAATCAATCGAATGTCTTTTGTTGAGATAGTGATTCCACAACAAGGGTGTATTGTAAAGTAAATCTGTATGAAAGATGAGTATAGAATATAGAAGAGTTTGTGACAATTGTGTATTTTTTTCTATTCATGGAAGCCGGTTTACCAACCTAAATACCGGATAAAGCACTGTAAGCAAGTTGTGAACCCTAAGCAAGAAATGCCCTCCCTTGATTAAAGTAAGCAAAAAAGTAATCTTTATCATAATGAATCCTATTGGGATGACTATATGATTAATTTATTATTCAACAAATATTGTCTAATGATTTGTTTATCTTAAATCTTCTGGTGTTCCAGCCTAAACGGTAATAGCGTTAAAATTAGGTCTATCATTACGCTCAGTTTTATATTTAAGTTCATTTTGATTAATTTCACATCAACAAGATTGCCTCTTATCACATTAAAGTTACTAATACAGGGGTTTGTGATAGGTTTCATCATATATTCTTACCAGAATATGTGGACTCGAGAGTTGGGAGTTCCATGATGAATCTTATAAGAAAAATGTGGCAGAATCGACGGTAAATTAATTAAAAATATTGCACCATTTTCAGAGGATATGAAATCGTCGCTTAGAAGCAACCACGAATTAACCAGATTATTATTTTGTAGACCAATGATTATTAGATAAAATTTTGTTAAGGATCGGACTAATGAACCTTTAAGCTAGGAGTTCTTCGCAATGATATTTAAGAGTGGTGCCTCTTCAGAATGGTTCAGTTGAAACGCCTATTTGTCAATAATCGGTTTACTTGATTTTCACACTATGAAAAGTAGTAATATGGTAAAATCATACAGCTTAGTAATCAATCGTCAAATCAAACATCTCTTTCAATAGTCTTCTTCGATAGTTACTAAAGTGGATATAAATTTTCTAAATAATTGGTAATCTATCTATACTTATTTAATACGCTAAGGGTTTTTTTTTGTCTTGGGAACTCCTCCTACAATTTTTAGCCGATTTTCAAGTTTTTGGTGTCGTTGGATAGGGCTTGGTCTGTAGTTGTTTCCCCCCCAAAACTGATGAGAATTGGACTGAAAATATAGGCGCTATCCACCATTGAAATCTCAAAATTTCCCATTTAAATAACATTGGGATTGAATAAAGCATTTTAAACATCTGTTAATAATCAGCTGTAAATACAAGAAGATTTAGGTAATTAAAGATATTCACAATATTGGGTTGGTCGGATGTCATTGATTTAGAGCTAAAAGTAAAATTTGTATTGTATTATAATAAATTGCTCGATTTCGAGCAACACATATACTAGTGAGAATTAAAATGCCTATAACGGTTTCATTTCAATACGTTGTAATAAGCTGTAAAAACTAATTTTAAGAATATGACAAAGTTCAAAAATGTCTCTACCAACACCAATATCTCAGACTAGTAAGGCACTTCAAAACTGTGTCCCTCAACTCAATTGAGTACTCCGTCCCCATTTTAAGTGGTCCACCTCTTTAACGTTCCCAATCAATCAGAACCATGAATATTCAATGGAATAACACCGTTTTTCAAACGGTTGCCACAACGGTGGCTAATAAAGCCAAAAGAATGGGAGAAAGTTATGAAGTGCTGTTGAGAATTGCAGGTGTCATCGTTGCGGTGTTACAGTCGTATCTGCGCCGCCCGGCGGCACTTCCAGCGGTTTCCGCCTTCCGCGAGAGGTATCTCAATGGCAAGTTCATGACGGAAAAGACTTTCGCTGTTAAGACTTGAAGTGTTTGAGTACCAAGGCTTTGTTTATTGACCAAAGAAAGGCGCGAGTTGAAGAGGTTTCTTCTCGTTTACCAAGTGTTGAGTCATCCAGGCCATCTTGGTCAGCTAATTTACACTAAAACAAGCTTTCTTTTCAAAATTATGTACACACAAAACTTATTCTCTGCTCTTAGCTCTTTCCTGTTGAGGTCATGTTGTAGCCGGGCTATATGGTCTTCTTTCATAATTATCAGTCAACTCCTAACAATGATGTACATATTCCATCTTGTTTTGTTTCGTTTGTTTGTTTGTTTCTTTAGTACAGTAATAGTATTTATAACTAAGCAGAGTCTCTGAAACATTATTTTGAGAAAGGTTTCGTGTGAACCTATTTATAGACTGTTATTGATTATGCTATTGATTTGAAGACAGTGCAAATTGATGAAACAGAGTCAACTATTTCTGAGGTTGGAAGATTTACCAAACAATTAAGACAACTCCAAAGCTGAAAGCCCAACTTCTAATTAAATCTTACTTTTATTTCAATCTAGTTTTTCCAAATGCTCACCATCATAATTTCGCAAATGGCAAGGTCAATTCTATGATTTGGAAACAACAAGAAAACTGGGAGCAGGAAGAAGGCTCCAGGTGGAATGCAGCTTTGATGAGCTAAACATCAATTACAGAGTGAAGCAGCAGCAGCCATTAGTAATGAATGTGCGGTCACAGGAATGAGTTAATTTACTGAGGTGGAAAGGGCAACACGTGTTAAGAGAGATTGAAGTCATGTGAAACAAAATCACGTGGCACTTGTGCACTTAGAGTGCGGGTTTATAATAAATTACTAGAGATATAATGAAGTCAAACGGATACTGAAATACATTTTCCATGAACTGGCTTTGTTAATATTTTTTCTTGAAAAAAAAAACACTTATGGCTAGATAAGATCTAGTATTGACAAAAATTTTCCAGTTATAGATAAATGAAGAGTTAATGGGATTGGAAATGATGTAGTAAGAAGGGTATGTGTGTATAGAACTTGAAAAGCCAGTCTGCATGTGTAGGTGTGATAAAAGAAAGAAACGGTCCAACAACCAAGCATGTGGTTGCGTTAAATTTCACCGTTTCCGTCGTCCTTGTTGTTGAACAGTTGTATTTCCGGTATTCCAAGAACCGCAAATGGAAGGTGGTTAAAGACTGTCTTTAGTGACCATAAAACTTCAACAGCTAATGAAAAAAAATAATGGAGAAATTTGAGGGAGGTTTGCAGTTGAGGTATTTGAAGTGCCTATTTACATACAGTGTGGTTGAAAAGTAACTTACACCCCTCATTAACTTTTTAACTATTTAAGATATTTGAAATCTGTTTGCGGCAACCTTATTCGAAATGAGATTATTGTACCATCATTATTGTAGCACCTCATATCTCAGAAGGTTGCCGCAAACAGATTTCAAATATCTCAAATAGTTAAAAAGTTAAGAAGGGGGTGCAAGTTACTTTTCAACCACCCATTTTGCAATGAATCATCAAATTAGTACTGTTTATTATAGTCATGACGAAATATTACAAGAAAAATTGAAATTGTGCATAAGAACGTCAAAATAAATAATAGGATAAGCGAAAAAAACTAGGCAATACAAAGAATATTAGATTATTATTAATTGCTGAATAAACTGGAACTGTTGAGTAATATCTCCACGTTGTTATAGGTATCAGGTTCTTGTAAATTGAACATGTTAAGAACTCCTATCAACGTACTCAGGTAAACCACACTGGGCCCCAGGTATTGTGAGAATCCAGGAAGAACTCTGAGAACTTGTACCAGACTTAAGAATTTTCCTGAGAATTATCTCAGAAACGTGTTGAACAACCCTAGGTCATGTGTCTATTTGTACCCTCCTGATCGTCAACATTGGATTGAGAGCTTTCTAACTAGTTCCCCCACAGTGTTCCACAACAGTTCCTAATCCAGCGACTTCAGTCACGGCTATAAATGTCACGGGTTGAGAGATCGTCCGTCAACTGCAGTGTAAGTCACGAGATTTGGTTGCTTTCCCCGTCCTTCACCCCCCTCCAACCTTTCACCTCAACACCGCCCACTCTGGACCAAGGTCAAGCATCAGCGGCTCATGCGATTGGACGACAAAGGCTCGAGTAGCCTACAGAGGCGAGATGAAAGCAGTGTCTTTGATTTTGTAATGCAGCTATCAAGTTTCTTGTTTTATATTAGATTACAGCATATTTGGTCACAGAACCAACAGGGTGGTACATTATTAGTCCAAATTCCGGATGAGATGTTTGAACGAATAATTTCAGTAAACAAGGAAACTCATGGGAGAGGTAGGCTAGAGGTAATTTAGAGGTATGCACTCAATTTCTTAATTTTAGAATTTTAATAAGTTCAGTCTCTTGGTGTTAAGAGATAATAAAAAACTTATTCTTAAGGTAGGTTTACACGGGAGAGTTTTTCACTCTCAAAGAGTTTCGTACTCTCGGCAAGTACTCGCAGAGGTGTTTACACAACCAGCGAATTTTCCAAGATTGTTATTCCCAGACAGTTCTCTGCGAGTACAATCAACAGCTGTCTGAGATTTTTATGAGAGTAACTAACTACTCTCCGAGAGTGAAAAACTCTCACATGTAAACCTACCCTTAAGTCTATTAAAAACAAAGAGCGAAAAGAAAATGAACATTTTGTCAGTAATGGAACTTGCAACTCTAATAGCTCTTGGTTTTCGAAATAAAACTGTCCAGATACTCTCATCAGAGGAATCACACAAGCACTAGTGTAGCTATCGTTTTATCGTTGGAGACGGATACTTACAACTGTGGTTATAAGTAGATTGAAGTGATTGGTTACAAAATGATGTAACCAAGGTGTAAACCACGTTAAAACTAAACCCTGTCTACAGTTGCCATACGTCATATATTTAAACTATAAAATACTGTAATATTAATTTTTTTATAAGCATTTTCCTTTCACAAATGAAAACATTATGTACCTTTTACAATTATGTAAAAGCTCAATCGATTTTATCAGCCTTTATGAGTTTTAGAATAGAAATATTCGATAATGAGAAAAATGTTGCACCATCATAATCCGTTCGCTTATATTTTGAACATATCCATCTTTTAGAGGAGAATAAGTAAATATTGAAATATCACAGGAACGATTTTTGATTTTACTTCAGAAGACAACTGACACATTACCGTAAAAAGTTGCACATACTCAAACGGTTTACTGTAAATGCTATTTAAAGGACATCATTTTCGGAAAACAAAACAACCGCAAACGGCTACTGAACAAATAGAACAACAGATCTATGCCTCTCTACTCAGGGCTTATACCATTTCATATCTCACAAACAGCAGACGACAATACTTTCACTCCTCGACAAACAGGAAAGTCGATCCTCACGGTGACATGTGGCAATCTGGGGACAAATTGGCGGCAAATACGTGTGACGACGGTGCTAGATGTCAACCGGAAGTTGACAACAACCGTCCGGAAGGCGGGAAGCAGTATGACGTCACACCACATACTAATTCTTCCTACTGTGCGTCACAACGTGAAAAACCTGATTTCATAAAGCGGGAAAGACCCGTTTTAATTTGTTTTGCATAACATTGTTCAATGAAATAGACAGTTTTGGAATAGATGTTATCTGTTCGTTAGAATAGTGTAAAAGTAGAATACACCCGTTGCAAAATATTATAGCTTTAGTTTCCTATTAATTTAAAAAAGTAAGCTATTTAATTAGGTTTGTGAAATGACTTTCGTTTAGCTTTGTTATCTTTACAAGATCAAAATTGAGATTTAAAAAAATCCTCATCAAAGATATATAAAAACATATTATTCTTCTAATAATGTAATTTTGACCCAAAGTACTTTTTTTTAACTCGCTATATGATGACGTAAATATCTAAAACAGCAAATAATTAACCTTAAAATAATACCTGTTGTACACATAATATTTTCTACTGTTTTTAACCTTGGAGAGTGGATGGACACTAGTTCAAATACGATAGCATCACATAATGTCACTATCCAAAGTACATGATTTATTTTAAGGGTAGACATAACAAAACCAATCTAAAACCACTATTTATTTTTTTTAATAAAAATTTTTTGCAGAGCCTAACAGTACACTTGAACAGAGCTTTGATTACATTTTTACTGGAAAAGCCAAAAGAAATGGAGATACAGTAATCTTTTGGACAACTTCTCCGTACAGCATCCCAATTTCAACTTCATTATCTCATAATAAACCGCCAATCAGGCGTGTAATCGACCAACAAGAAGTGTTGTGGTATGTAAAGCGTTAGTCAACGCGGTTAGTCGCGGTTGTCGCCCGCAAGGTGATTTTATCGCCGGCCTTGGAAACGGCGGCAGTAGAGCGATGGGTCGGTAGTTGGCTGAATCAGTCTTGTCGCCCGACCGAGCACGCGGCACGCCGCCGCCGCCGACCTGACTGCCGTAATGGTTACTCTAGTTTACTGTCCAGCGTTATCAGGCCGTACTGTAGTTTATGTTGAGATCCATTGACCACTTTAAATGTATACAGTTCCAACCGTCTATATCTTTTTATCGATGAAAACTAGGAGTAAAACAAAGATAAAGGTTTTTCCTTTTAGAGGAGACAATTTTAGGCCGCCTTGAAAATGTAAGTGAAATATAAAAATACCAATTAGGACAATTTCTTTATTTTACATTTCTTTATTTTTTTAAAATCATAAATTGGTCTAATGGAATGAGTGAATGCAAACATTTACACCGTTTTGAAATAAAAATAGGGGTATAGAAACAATGTATTTTTATCGGATTGTGATGCTCAAGAAAATAAACAAAGAGAAATATTTAATCTTTTCCCTCGAATGGACGTTGTATACCAGGCTACTTTATTAGCTTTCTGGGTACATGCGTTACTGGATATAGTATAAAAGCGAATGTCAATTAACTGGAGTGTACAACTAAGCCCCGTCCGGCATTAGTTTAAAAATCTTAAATGGCTGCCATTTTGAAGATCCACATAGGAAAATGATAATATTTTAGCGAAAAAGCTTCATTAGTACTCTCCGAACCTAGCTGCCAAAATAGACCACTTCATCCGATTGCCGGTGGTCAGCCATCATACGCTGTCGCGGTAGAATATCCCCCCAAGCTGAGTGGAATGTGTCGTAATGGGTTTACTAAATAACGGCTTACATTTAAACTTTATTATATTAGTTTGATTAGCGTTGTAATCCTATACCCGTATTCTAATATAATTTAAAATATCCTTGCCCTGGCCCAAGGATTACTTAATAATTATTTTAATAAACCTAGTGCGATACATCCCTCTCAGCTAGGGTGGAATATTCTAACACGGCGGTTAGTTGCCGACCGCCCGCAGTCGTTGGATGAAGTGGTCTATTTTGGCATGTCCGTTTGGAGGGTACTACTGTAATAATAATTTTTTTCCCGACCTGACCATTGGATGAAGTCGCCTATTTTGGCATGTCCGTTTGGAGGGTACTACTGTAATAATCCTTTTTTGCCCGACCTGACCATTGGATGAAGTGGCCTATTTTGGCATGTCCGTTTGGAGGGTACTACTGTAATAATCATTTTTTGCCCGACCTGACCATTGGATGAAGTGGCCTATTTTGGCATGTCCGTTTGGAGGGTACTACTGTAATAACAATTTTTTGCCCGACCTGACCATTGGATGAAGTGGTCTATTTTGGCATGTCCGTTTGGAGGGTACTACTGTAATAATCATTTTTTGCCCGACCTGACCATTGGATGAAGTGGCCTATTTTGGCATGTCCGTCTGGAGGGTACTACTGTAATAATCCTTTTTTGCCCGACCTGACCATTGGATGAAGTGGCCTATTTTGGCATGTCCGTTTGGAGGGTACTACTGTAATAATCATTTTTTGCCCGACCTGACCATTGGATGAAGTGGCCTATTTTGGCATGTCCGTCTGGAGGGTACTACTGTAATAATCCTTTTTTGCCCGACCTGACCATTGGATGAAGTGGCCTATTTTGGCATGTCCGTTTGGAGGGTACTACTGTAATAATAATTTTTTGCCCGACCTGACCATTGGATGAAGTGGTCTATTTTGGCATGCCCGTTTGGAGGGTACTACTGTAATAATCATTTTTTGCCCGACCTGACCATTGGATGAAGTGGCCTATTTTGGCATGTCCGTCTGGAGGGTACTACTGTAATAATCCTTTTTTGCCCGACCTGACCATTGGATGAAGTGGCCTATTTTGGCATGCCCGTTTGGAGGGTACTACTGTAATAATCCTTTTTTGCCCGACCTGACCATTGGATGAAGTGGCCTATTTTGGCATGCCCGTTTGGAGGGTACTACTGTAATAATCCTTTTTTGCCCGACCTGACCATTGGATGAATTGGCCTATTTTCAAAATACCACAAAAATTGGATGAAGTGGTGTACGGGCTTAACAAACATTAACTATTTTATTTTTTAAAACTTAATTGTCTAAAACCACAGGGTGTCTTTAAACTTCATAATTTGGCTAATTGTGTCATAATAAGCAAAATAGTTCACATGAAGGTATATCCTAATATCCATATTTACCCAGATATCCGCCATTTGGTTTTTTCCACTTCATAATTTGTATTTTGGTGATTGATTGATGCAGGAACTTCATATTTAGCATGGTCCTTTATACTACTAATTTCCATTTCCACAATAAAAGTTTTTTCTCCTATGTATATTTAAAAAATGGTGGCCATTTAAAAATTTTAAACTCAAATATTTTAAAACCGGTAAATTTTATCAATATTTTTCTAGACACACATAAGTTGATACATTTAATTGTCTAACCAATGATACCAAGTTTGTTAGGATCTGACAACAAATAATGGAGTTATTGTGATTTTTTTTTTAGCAGAGAAACGTTGATTTTGCATTAGAATCAATGCAATAAGATTATTTTAATAGATAGATCACGATAACTTTAATGTTAACTCTACTGATTGTTATCAGATCCTTAAAAACTTGGGATCATTGGTTAGAAAATTAAATTTAACAACTTCTTTGTATCTATTAAAATTTTGATAAAATTTAGGGGTTTTTAAAATATTTTAGTTAAAAATTTAAAATGGCTGCCACTTCGAAAGTATCAATAGGAAAACAATATTGTGAAAATGGATATGAGTATTATAAACGTCCATGCCAAATATAAAGTTCCTACATTAACCAGTCACCGAAATAAAAATTATCAAGTGGAAAAATAAAATGGTGGATATCTGGGTAAGTATGCATATTAAAAACATATCTTCATATGAACTGTTTTGGTTATTTTGAACCATTATTATGAAGTTTGGTGACGTACTCAAAGACATTCTTTATATCCTTAACTTATTGATAATTCAATAATGACTTTTCACTGAGGATAGACTAACAGGAATTCCAAAGACAAATGTGTTTTGACGTTGGTACAAGGATCTCCAGGACATCGAATTATCTTCGGTCTCAATCTGTTTTGTTCATCAGACGTTACCCCGGCGATCTTAATGAGGTAACTAATTAGTGCAGCGACTTTGGTTCTGGGAATAATCAGGTCATTAATAATTTTGCTGTTGTGTACGGGAACTTTTATTGATTAAATCATTAAAGTATGCTACCTTACTTTTTGCGTTACTTCATAGAAATATATTTTTAACACAGAACGTAGAATCTACTGAACATAAATAAGAATTTCTTCGATTGTTTAAAAATAATAGTTCAAGCTATTTAGGAAATAAGATTTGGGAGGTTAAAATAACTATTTTGATATATATTTGCATATTTATCCCCATTTAGGGACTGTCATTACAAAACATTTTACAGAAAATTTTTGAAAATTAAAAAAAAAATTATAGTTACTGAAAATAAAAACTGCCCTTTCAAAATCGGTCAGTACAATAAGGTGGTTTCTGAATGCATTTATGATTTGTTATTAAAAAAGAAACCTATACAGTATTCACTTCCGGACGAGTGATGGATGTTGTGAAAAAAATGAAAATGAAAATGGGTAATCGTGACAATTGAGAGGTTTACAGAATACGACTGGATTCTGTATGAGCCTGGATATAACTCACAAAATTTCTTGTGAAAAATGAAACGAAAGACTAAGATCCTTACCCTTTGTAATTATATTTTTATTTATTTTAGGGTATTAACTTTGATAGAGACAACAATCGTTACAAAAATGCTCTTTTGTTTAAATATGTACTAGAGTGCGTACTTTTTATTTAAAGCCATACAGTTAAATTTTTAATAATAATTTCCTAAAATTTAACATACCAAACTAACTCATCCTTTACTCTTCGCGAACAACAATTGTGTCCAGGTTTATGTTTAATTAGTTTATTTTTTTACTATAGCTTACACAAATTTTAAGCTCTTTTAAGACTTCAATCCAAGTATTCGCGAAAGAAGATATGAGTCGACTTCACAAAGTGTAGTTTCTACAACCGGAAGTTTTATGAATCGTGTCTTGAATGATGATATATGTGTGACTGATGTGCTGCAGTGAAGCGGTCTGTAAAACTTTTACATGTTGGAAACTTGTTGGCTCACTGTACAGTTTTACAGAAAAATGTTTTCAATTTTCAGTCTTAAAGATAGTAGCTTTTTCGAACGGTGACATTTCTTTAAACAGCTCGACCAAGATTTCTAAGGCCCGAAGCCCAGCCCGTTGTTTGGTATGCGGGCTGGCCGGCCCACCCTCTGGGGAAAGCGCTCAGAGGCTGCAGCAATGTGATCCATACTTTGGGACCGCAGGCCTAATCTTGTGTCATGCCCTATTTGAATTACTAATAGTCAAACCTTCCCCTCTACAAGAGAGATAACGTAAAGATTCCCAAATTCAGGGTGATCACTAGGATGTGCAGAAACTTCGGGAGCTGATTTTACACATGAAAATAAGAAAAAAAAGAATGTATAAACATGTGTATACAAATGATTCTTATAGCCTGTTATTTTTTTATATAGTCTGTTAAAGCCGCCATTTTTTTCACTTAATAGTTTTTATTTCTGTACCGAGTTATTTAATGACTTAATACTTGGCATAGAACTTAATCAAAACAATGTTAGTTTTTTATATTTTTTCCAATGTGCATTTTTAAAATGGCGGCCAATTTAAATTTTCAAAACAAATTTCTCAAAAAGCTGCAAATTTTATAAAACTTTTACTAGATACAAAAAGCTGACTATTTAAAATATGTAAGCATCGATTCCAAGTTTGTGAAGTTCTGAAAAGAAATATCGGAATCCTTGCGATTTTTTCTATGAAGAATTATTAATTACCATGCAAAAACAATATTTTCTTAATAACTCATATTTGTTTTAAATCTTCACAAACATGGTATCATTGATTAAGTAATTTAATTTTTCAACTTTTTTGTATACTGTAAAATTTTCATTAAATCTGGTGTTTTTGAGAAATTTGAGTTTAAAACTTTAAATGGCTGCCATTTTGAAGATACTAATAGTAAAGTAATATTTTTTTCTGAAAACTAACATTTTTGAGCTAAGGTCCGTTCCAAATATGAAGTAAATACATCAATTCGTTACAAAAATAAAAATTATTATGTGTAAGAAAACAAAATGGCGGTTAGCAGCTAAACGAAGCATGCGGTTATATAAATAATAGACCTAATAAATAAAAATAAATAAAACTTTTTCTTCTTCACATTTTTTTCCTTCAATATGGCGGATCACGAAGATATTTGTTGATATAAGTGTGGCTAACTTTAAGATTTTCATGGATTTTTAGTCCAAAGTGCAACGCATGTTAAGTTGCAATTGATCCTCTATGTGATTATATGCCATTTATTGCTTATTTTCACGTTCATAATCAGCTCTCGAAGTTTCTGCCCATCCTCATGAATCACCCTGTATATAAGAATAGGTATAGATATTAGGCGAACTACATACAGTCCTACTTCTAATTTTAAACACAGCCGTAAGTGCAACTATAAGTAGAACCAATTTAAGTTTAGATTTCAGTATTTCATAACGTAAGCGAATCCATATGACGATCTATTAATAAACTGTCTCAAAAAATTGCTATCATAAATGGAGTTTCAATTTAGGTTTATGAAAAATAAAAACTTTGTATTAATTTTATTTAGTTTTTTTTTTTTTTTTTTTTTTTTTTTTTTTTTTTTTTTTTTTTTTTTTTTTTTAACATTTTAGATATTGAAATATAACTACTGATAGCGTATTCGATAAATTGGAAAGCTTTCATTTTTGTGACAACAGGAATCTGCAACAGTAGCCACAAGTATGGAACAGTTATGCAACAGTATGGAACCATAGTAAAGCTATAAGTTAGGTTTGCATTATGCTTGATTTTAAGAAAACAATTTGAGTAAAACTAATGACGATAGATGTTTATAAAGTCTTTACGTTGAATAAATATGCATGAAAATATTTATTTTCCTCTCAATATCGTCGTATCTAATGGGTTGCCAAACCACTTTATCATAGTCTGTTTGACTCTGGGTAAATTATTTAATCAAACATCCAATGTATCATTTTTACATCAAGAAATGCACAGGTAATACGTTGAGTTATTTATTAACCATTTAACTGCGGTTAAACACAAGACGGAAATAGAAAGGGCGGGTCTAGACTAATGCCTTGAACCTTTGAAGGGCAAGGCTTACCGTTCCTTGTGTGATTCTGTCTCACCGACCTTCAAGAGGCATTCTTCTGGGATAACGGTTTTAGCAATCATGTAGCGATTCAGATTCCATAGTGTAATACATGGTACATGTAAGTTAGCTAGGAATACTATGCGATAAAAAGATTGCAAGAGGTTTATAGAGAAGTGAGCTGTAGGTGGAATAACACATGTTGGAAATGGGTATAGAAAAGTACCTTGAACCTTCGAAGAGCAAGGTTTACAGCTCCTGGTGCGATCTTAAGGACTTTTAGTGGAAATTCTTTTGTATAACAGGAAAAATTATCATATAGTGATTTGAATTCTATAGCTTAAAGAAGCATAAATGTGCGCTCACAAAGAAATAGTTGCTATAAAAAAGTGTGTGAGATTTTTCTTTATGAAGCAGTGCCCTTACTAACATATGAACAACGAGCAGGTGAAGATAAAAATTACCTTGAACCTTTTAAGTTCTTTTTTTGTTTCTTTTACAATCTGTGTTATCGACCTACAATATTAACTTAATTATTCTTGTAAAACGGCACAGGTGACCATGTAGAGATTTGAATTCCAGTTTAATGTCACAGCTTGCTGACAAAGGAACATGTTCCTTTGAATAGACTAACTGATACTTCTTTTGCAGTGGGTTATGGTTAGAACAACCAGATGGAAACGAACCTTGCTCCTTCAAAATAAAATTTTTATTGTGTCTCATGTGATCTGAATATGTTATTGATTTCTAAAGCTTGAATGTATTATTGTAAAATGTACATAAATTACAAGCTGGTTTGAATTTCTTGATGGTTGAATATGTGAACGTTTTTAAAAGTATAAGTCATTGTTGATAAGGGTATCAACGATTAATTTATAAAAAAATATTATAAGATGATATAATATTTTTTATTTTGAATAAAAACTCATCTGTATATTATCATATTACTTTTAAATGAATTACATAAAGCACTCATTGCTTTGTTTCAATAATAAACACTCTACTGAATTAGTGGGTTATACCTACCAATCCAATCCAACTGATTCAATCTAGTTAGTGAATTGAAATTTGGAAAAAATGATTAAAAAATCACATTAGGGATGATACCTTTATTTATAAGTTTAACTAGATGACCCGACAGACGTTGTCCTGTCGTTAATGTGAATATTAAATGTGAAATGGAATAAATAACAATAAATATATAAAAAAAAACAAACTCGTTTATTGTAATGCTTTTTGGTATACAACATTATTAGTCTTGTTTTCTGGCGCATAAATAAATAAGTTTGATGGGTTTCCGACACGGGAACAGGCGACATAGAGTTGGCCATGTGAAAAGCATGGATTTTCCAAATTGATGCCACAAACACTCAACGACTGCCCTTGCGATTTATTTATCGACATTGCAAATGCAAGTCGTACTGGAAATTGCAACCGCTTAAAGTCAAATGGCATGTCGTTTGGAATCATAGGGATCCATGGAATCAACACGTCTTCGCCTCTGTACTTCCCTTGTAATATTGTGGCTGTGATGACATTGTTCATTAAACTTTTTACTGCAAGCCGAGTGCCATTACATAGGCGTGGCTGGTTTATGTTCCTCAACATGATGATTGCCGAAACCACTTTTAATTGAAGATTGTGAGGTGGTAATCCCGGCAATTCAAGTGAATTTAAAAACTCTGTTGGATAATTAACAAATTATCTTGGTTATTAACAGAATCAACAGATTTGTATGTCACCAATCCACTGGGTATCTTATTTTGAATATTAATATTAATTTCTTTGACATCAACATTTTTTGCAGCTAAAATAACTTATCCGCTTAACCAAAAATGATTCTTGTAGTTTTCAACTATGTTTGGGAACACCATCTCGATAAGTTCGTTTGTTGATTTTGTAAAGTTACAAAAATTGGCAGGGAATGTAATGCATCCAGACAATGGGTCAACAGGTATTTTACCATTTCCAATTTCTAGCAATTGTTTGGAAAAGACTTCGCCAGATTGATCGTTCTGTAACTCTACTCACATGTTATTATTTAATTTGAGTGTTTTGACGTGGCTCTGGTGGTGGTACCAAGTGCCTACGAAAACTAACGGGCCTGCATACATTTTTGGTCACGTGTCCAGATGCGGCCGAATTTCAGCTGTCATCTCCATTTGAAAGCATTGCAATAGTCTGACTTGGCATCCGTTTTTACGTGTAATTTTTAAAATAAGTAAATGAAATTATAAATGTTGCATATCCTTCTAATCCTCATTAAATTACAAATTGAATGATACTAATACCGTTCCGCTGTGCAAAACTTAAAACTCTTTTTTTAGGTAAAAGAAAAACTTGAATTTCCACACTGTAGAATGCATTGACTTTTTTGTAAACAGATTTCTTCCAATGCTTTTGAAAATATTTCTAGGAATTAGACATGAAATGAATGTCTTAAACAGTAGTTTGCCAGTTATAAAATTTTATTTTCGATAAAACAAATTAAATTGTACCTTTTCGGTTCTAAAACTTTGTTATTTGCAACGAATACTTTTATGTAAACAGCTGATGAAAATTGTAAACAAAACTATAAGTTAAATTAAGTTTTGACTTTATCTCGTAATAAAAAATATCAGGAAAATTGTTAACTTTACAGTAATGGTATAATTTTGTTCCTTATTTAACCTAGATTAGAATATATAAGTTTTGTCTAATAACCTATTATCTAATTCCTAAGAGGTGGGAAATAAGTGAAGGATATCATGTTTTCACAATGTTATCTTATGGAAACTTGTACTGCAGATCGGCCGCAAATAGTCACGTGACTTTGGTGGTGGGGGGAAATATGCAGGCCCGTTAGTTTTCGTAGGCCCCGTACCAATGGTGTCAATTTGATTTGTTGATTTGGCTGCTGACGCAACACAATCCAGGTGATTCATTTTTAAACTTAACCTAAATGCTTTGCAATGTGGACAAACAACGTTCATTGATCCAATAGTTACGATCCGTAGTAAACTATAAGCAATTGCTACGTTATGATTGAAGGCGTCTCGATGAGGATTAAATACATTTCTAGGTCTATCTTGATGTCAGCGATTCCTTTGAATATCATTTTGCACCTCACTTCGTATATTGACTTATTCGTATATTTCTAGCATGTAAAGCATGCCGTGTTCTGCGGCCTAAGTTAGCACGTCTGATTGGTGGCATTATAACAAACAAATACGGTAGTTTTCTTTTGTGATTGTGGTTAAAAATGACTTTACACAGCAAACACCAAAATGTAAACAAATAAGCATATGTTTTTTAACTAATTCAAATATTAGTATTTCTTACATATGATCAAACCAAATGGCATTGGAAATTTTCAAATATCAGGTGCTGCCATCTAGCGAATAGATTGTTAATGGTTTGGGATAAGACTACAGGAGAACGTTGTCCCACAATATTAATGATTTATTTGTTCACGAATTATAAAAATAAACCCTTTTTCTCATTTGGGGAAAACCTTTCACCTTATACTAAGTATGTTATGTTTCATTAAATGTATTTGATTGATATTTAATCATGATAATTTCTTTGTAATTGGAAATTATCTTTTTTGTATCTCACAGTTTAATAAAAGCATTTTCCACCAATGTTAATTTAAAGGCTTTTTTTTTTAAAGTCAAATTACTAAATAATGGTTGGGTGGATTAAAATTTTTCTTTCACACAAACCTTAACCTGGCATTAAGGAACACAACAAAAAAAGAATCGTTCAATTTGGTGCACTCGTTCTCGAGTTATGGAGTCCCATCAAAAAAAGGGATTGTGATTTATTTATATAGATTACCACTTTTATCGTAGGTCAGGGACCTTAAAATTTACTTTTAAATATCATAGAATCCGTGGGGTCGGTCTTTGAAAAATTATTTGGGAAAATAAAGGAATAATCTTAATAATCTACTTTCAGTACAATTATCACATTACGTATTTTCAAAAGAGTGATCATAGTAATAAAACACATTTCCGTTCAAACAATTCTGAAAAGTGAAATACTTTGTATTTTTTTTTTTAATAAAGAGCAGAATTAATCAGTATAGTTTATACAAAAACCATGGATTATTGGTTTGAATGTTCCAACGCCACCATCTGGGTTTTTATTACCTACCATAACCTGTTGTTAGATGGCATCATTAATTAATAGCCCAATGACAAATGGAAACAGGACCCAAGAATCAAACCGTCGAGTATCGACTGGCTACGGTAGAGATGTTCAACTCAAGATTGTGAGTGAAGTAATCGTTATAATCGTTCGACCACCCAGTTATTGCAACAGCGGTTTACCTACAAAATAAATCTTTGAAAAAAATCTTGGGCATGCAAATAGACTAAAATATTCACAAAAACGTACAGTTTGATAATAAATAGAATAAATCTTTAAAAAAATAGTTTTGGTTTTATACTTATACTTACTAACTCACAGTTTTTATTTTGCCCTAGACTAAAAGAACAGTGCAAAAAATTCTTTAAGTACATAGAAGTAAAAGGATTGCAAAACTTATTATTTAGCACACTATTTTAATGTTTAAATTATTCATTCTTCGATTCATTTTATTTTGAAACATGGGAAGTTAGATTCGTTATGAGTTTTGAGATTAAATAAGATATCAGATTGGACTGGTATTATTAGGTGTGCCATATGACTTTTATAAATTACTTAAATTCTATAGAGCAGCTTACCAAGATGAAGTTGAAATTTAAAATTATTACTTACCCCAGCAATGCGAGCGTAAAGAGCAGTATCATGATGTGAAGCACTAAAGAGTCTTGAACTTAAAAGTCAATAATGACGTCACTAAGTGTTCACAAATTCACCAACACATTGTCTTGAACTAACGTAATACTGGAGTATCACGGCAAAACCTTACTACCTGAAGAAAGGAGTTTTAAATTACATAAAAAATTTTACCTAAAATTATTACTATTGCTAATTTAGTAGTTTAGTAGGCCTAATCATATTATTTAAATTAACTCAAAATATTAGACCATGTGAAAGTTAATTGGAATTTATATTCATAAATATTACAATTTTCCTTTAAACATGAATATAATAATCAATAGCGATAAGAGAAACTTTAACTTTTTATTAGGACAAGAAAATTCAAATAAAACATTCTCTAGATTTTTTGTTTTATAGTAAATTTTATGTTAATATAAGTAATTAAAAGTGAAGTCAATTGAAATTTCTATCAAATAAAGAATGAGATTGATTTGAATGTAAATTTAAAACTAGAAAATTGTTAAGTAAATCTATTTTTAATGATTTTTTTTGTTTTATACTTATGTTGCAAAAAAGTTAATTTTACTATTTTATCACATTGTATATTGAAATAAATATTAATATTCCCATATAAAATATTACTAATTTGAATAAAAATTGATCTAAAATGAAAAATATTAAAAAAAATTTAAATAATTTTTAAACATAAGTATTGTAAATGATGTTGTCGCTGTATGTATATGTATAGAAGGTAGACGGTACGCGGGTTATCCTGTGGTACTGGCGGATGCAGCAGACGCAGCGGTGGCGCACGGACTGACGCCGGGTCGCCGAGTTGTACGCCCGTGGGCGGGGAAAACACTTTCTCTGCGTCCTTGGCGCCCAACGTCACCCCGGCAGTGCTGAGGTACCCAGGGCCGAGGGGGGGGGGGCTTCTGGGGTGCCGGGTGCAGTGCGAGCGGTTTAGAACATATATTATTGTTAGATATCAGCTGAGTCGGTGGGTAGTGGTTAGCGCGCCGGACTTCAGGACCATGGCAGCGATGTCGTGGGTTCGAATCTTGGAGGAATCTCCAAGGTTCGAATCCGCGTTCTGCCAGTGACTTTTATCAGCACCTTTCACCTTGTACTGTAGCGGCTCACCCCCTTACTTTGTCTAATACGTTCCACGCACAGATCAATAGTCTATGTGGACGGTGCAAAGTAAGGCAAAAAAGGTCCGCCAACCTCTTTAAAAAAAAGTTGCTCAGAAAACGTTGAATTCCAATTTTGGAAGAAAAGTTAGGCCCCCCATACACGTAACGATCGGTCTCTTAGATCCGTCCGAACAGACCTCGTCGTGCGACCGATCGTTACGTGTATGGGGACGCTTCCGACCGATTGACTACGATTTTGGTCGGACGACGACTGATGAGAATCCCATCAGTCGTTGTCCGACCAGCCTCCGTCGTGCGACTGATCGTTGCGTGTGTGGGGACGCTTCAGATCGGTCGACGGCGGAAGGCCGAGTGGAGCCCGCGTATGTAGGCTCGCTCATTGTGAGTTTAATCACGGTTATTATGGTTTCGTTTTTCAGTTGGTGACACAACTCTGTATACTGATAGTTACCACTATCATATACACGTCTATTGATGCCGAAATTGAAGTAGGTGTATTAATTCGTAATTTGCGTTCGATACAAAAAATACACAAAATAAAAAATAGAGACTATGGTATCTCTGTACCTACTCTTACATAATCCAGTTTTTAAAATCTTCAGGCAGAAAAATCTAAAGTTCTAAGGACAGATTTCATTAATTATCGGTCGTTTGAAAGCTAGGTAGATGTGCAAATAATTGTGAAAACTTAATTAAAAAAAAAGATTTATGGTGGAAAATAAAAACACATGTTTTCTATAAAAACACAACAAAACGGCTTTATTTTAGATTTTTATTATATTTTTAGGCAAGGTTTGGCTGCCTTTTATCAGCATTTTATAAAAAACGTATATTAGCAATTTGTGAAAAATGAATAATTTTACTTGAAAACATCAAAGTTAAAATCATCCCTAGCAAAGATCAAGGGAGATGGTTAAAAAAACACAGATAAAGTATTTACAAAGAATGTTGTTTAAAGAAAAATACTGATAATAAATACATTACATTATTTGAATTTTTTTCTTATCTTGCGGTAATAGAAAATTATTTTTTACAATTTCGTTCTTCAAGATAAATGATTTTTTATGCATTCAGCAGGAAAACAAAGCATAAATGTACTATTTTTCTAGAGACCATTGCATATAACCACGGGCTCTATTCCTATCTAGGAGCCACTTCCTGTATGAGGGAATAACACCTCATCATGAAAATAACACCAACCATATGCGTTGGAATTTTTTTATGTAGCAATTTTTATAACATTATTATAAATGTAACACTTTATAACATTGGTTGCAAAATGCCGACTGCGAGTTGATCACCACGCTTCGTTCCGATCGGTCGTGGTTCGCCGGCCGTCGACCGATCGTTACGTGTGTGGGGAATCACGATTCAGAGACCAATCTGTTGCGATCGGTCGTGGTTCGCCGGCCGTCGACCGATCGTTATACGTGTGTGGGGAATCACGATTCAGAGACCAATCTGTTCCGATCGGTCGTGGTTCGCCGGCCGTCGACCGATCGTTACGTGTGTGGGGAATCACGATTCAGAGACCAATCTGTTCCGATCGGTCGTGGTTCGCCGGCCGTCGACCGATCGTTACGTGTGTGGGGAATCACGATTCAGAGACCAATCTGTTGCGATCGGTCGTGGTTCGCCGGTCGTAGACCGATTGTTACGTGTATGGGGGGCCTTAGTTTTACATTTGTGAATTGAAGGATTTTTAGCCTACGTGACGCAATCTCGGCTCAACATATTAATGGCGAACTTAGTTCACCGGTTGAGTGGTGGAAATGGTTGAATGGATGAGAAAAAAAGGAAAAATCAACATGGTTTGTGCCTCAATGGATATATGATTATTTTGTTCAATTTTTACTCCATCAAAAAAAAAAATTAAGGGTTGTGTCACAAACGCGGTTCTTGCTAAATATGAACAAATCAGGAACAAACTGATTAAATTTGGGCGTTACCATTCAGTGGATTAAAAACGTTTGAAACGTTGAATCAAATTGCTATCCAGACACCTACCTCATTTTATTCATTAATACATCCAATAGATTTCAGAAATAAGTAGTTGGAAAATTTAATATGTAATTTAATTAATAAGCTTTTTTAAAAATTAAAAAAATTAGATTTACGAAAAATGTTCATTTTTACGAATTGTACTCAATTTAGAAAGAGAAGAATTAAAAATCCCCAACATTAATTAATATGTGGACTTTAATTTCACACTTTTGTTGATTATCGAAACGATTTCCATATCCAGTAAGTGTTCATTTAAATATCAAACTCACTATTATCGTAGTGTTGATTCAGTTGCTTTCTTCGTAAATAATTGAGTCATCGTGTATACAAAAGAGCAAAACAAATATTTTATTTGCTACTATATCACCTTTTCAATACAGCAACGTTCTGAGAGGTATCACACGATGGTTCTGTAACATCAATTCATGTGGTGATATAGTGTCTCCAGGTGCAACATGATATTACGTTCGGTGATATTGCGTTACTCGTGAACCTAACAAAGGTTAGAATCTTGAAAATAGATGATTTTATGTTAAATAGTAAAAGGCTTAGTATTTAACTAAAACAATATATGTATTAAATTATTAAAGGATTCATTAGACACATGTATGTTAAACGTTAAAACTACTTGAAAGTTATACAGAATTTTTAATTTAAAAAGGGGTAGAAGACGAATACACCCCAGTTTAATTATTTATAAGCTTCTTATTTAGACTTATAATAATCTTATAAGTAGGCTTGAGTGAAGTTAACAACAAATTTCTTAGAATTCTCTTCAATGGTTAATTGTTGCCTCGACTATTGTGAAGAGATAAAAAACCGGTTATCCATCTATAGTTTCATGACGCCATGGAAAATTAATGATGGGATTTAATATGTTTATTGCCTAACCATCCATTATGACCGTACTTACATCCACTGCCATTGATTAATAAAACATTAGGCCTAATGAAGAAAAAATCAATAGGTAACAAGAAGCTTGAGTGTGAATTTTACAGTGAATATGGGTTATATTTTAGGCTATTGTTTTTATCTTGCATGTAAATTCGGTGTAATTACAGATAAGGTAGAGTAAACTAAATTGGGAAACAGGTTACAAATAAGTTTGTTTGAGAAGTATTGAAAATGTGAATTAAATTGAGAAAAGATTTGATCCTTTTGAGAAATTGATCCTTTTAAATGATCTATTTCAGTTTAGAGGTGACCAAAATGAAAATGTATTGATCATGCATATTATATATTTTTTGTTTTAATGGAACAAATGTGCACTTTAAACACTGATACATAGAAATAGGCCTATGTACTTTAATGTTGGGCATAGCCATCTTTCAAGGCAACAGGTTGAAGTCTATTAAACATTTCAAATATTGTGTTGAACCACTAGTAGTTTTTCCAAGAAACAAAATTTAGATAATATATTTAACCCATTGAAATCGATACTAAACTAACCTTTTATTAGTACATGAAAGTGCAGGAGTCCATTATTCTCTGGAAACATGAAGTTTAAAAACAAGATTGTTGTGTAAACAAAAAACATCATTAATTTGTTTTGTCGCAAAACCAACTTAGACATTATCGAACTTACCGTAAAATTATTTCATAAAAACACTGTTCGTAAAATTATTTCATAAAAACACTGTTATGTAAGTATTTATTTATTGGGCATTGGTATATTTTACAAATGCAATACAGTATTATCGAATAGAAAATTAAATAAAACAAAACTTTTAGTTGGAAATATTAAAGTACAAATTTACATAAGTTATATGTAGGTTTGCAACTTCATGGTTTGTCGACCCCACCGTATAAAGGTCGATATTTGGTGGGTTGAGCTCCGAGAGCCAATGGCGCAGCGTAATTATCAGCCAATAACCATTGTTGTGCAACAAAACAGCTATAATCAGCTGATTACATCAGGAGTACCACGTTAACACAACCTAAACGCATCGATGCTGGTTAATATGCTACTGTTGTACGTACGCAGCGTTTAACGTTTGTGGTGACATTGAATTGCAGGTAAAATAAATGAACATTCTGGATCATACTAGTTTCTACGAGTAATTTTCAATCAATATTTGTAACGTGGATTTATAAAATAAATCACCCCAAGAAAAATATTTGCAAAAATAATGATAATCTTTTTTGACTATTGTTGTGTTGTTCTTTAGTGTGTCTTCCAAAATGTTTAAATGGCGTTTTTTAATGTCTCATGTGTAGGTATGGAGTTATGGCAGTCATAATTAGTAATTAATCGTGGACTCAATTATTATGTAGAAATTTTCAACCCTCTAAAAAAATTGTAATTTGAATACTGTATACAGTACTAAGTTAGGGAATAAGGCTCTGTAGTAGTGATAAATACGGTATAATGAGTGATTTTAATTCACTAAGTTTATGCCGCTATCTTAATTCTAAAGGACGCCTCGTCTAGGTACTTCTTTAAATGATTTACAATAGTGACAATGTATTGTATGAGAGTTAAAAAAAAATAATAATACACTGCCACTGTATGTCACAGACTATTTACAGACTGTATATTTAGTATACTGTAACCATGCATATCTCCCCATTTTACCCAAATCTCAATAACGATTTATTGCGAGAGCGAAAACATATTCATGAGAACTTTTAACGATTTGCAACAAACTAGGTAAGGATGTGTAAATTGTTTTATTGCAACAATACATATACTCGTATAACGATAATTTATCCAATACATCAAGATGTACCATTCATTGCAAGTTTTGAAAAGTTAATTTTAATGTCTACCTTTTTATCCAGTATGATAACATTGTAGTTTTCAAAAGTACTTAAACAATTTTGTAAACTTATTCAATGATAATGGTACAACTTGCAAATATGATAAAGCTGTCTTAACGTAAATAATGTTGGGACATTAAGAGTCATCTTCACCCCTGGGCCAGTCGCCTATTGTTGCGCAGTCAGCAATGTTAATCATATGGCTTTTATGCTAAAAAAATGGTATTTTATTCCCCTGTTTCGGACGCCGTTTATCAACCGATTTTCTTGAAACTTGGTAAGTTTTTATATAGTTGAATAGTTATATTAAGCACCTAATACCTTGAAATTTTGAAAATTTTACAAAATTTTGAAATATTACTAAGGAAAATCGAGTTACTTTGCGACGTCACATAGCGTAATATTTGTTAAATTTTCAAAATTTCGAGGTATGATAAGAGTAATATAACTATTCAACTAAACACTTACCAAGTTTAAAGGAAATCGGTTGAAAAACGGCGTCCGAAACAGGGGAATAAAATACCATGTTTTGCATTAAAAGCCGTATGGTTAACATTGCCAACTGCGCAACTATGGGCTACTGGCCCAGGGGTGAAGATGACTCTTAAATTCACAAATTTTACCTATGTTTAGTACATTATTGTAACCCTGAATTACAAAAAAAAACCAAGACTACTTATAAGAACTTACAATAAATGGTCGATATTTTTTGAATTTTTATGAATCTTTAAGTAGATACGTACAGTTTTGAATTTAATAAAACGGTTCTGGGGTTTATTAATTTACTACTTTATTTTACTTAGTTTTTACGGTAATAATAGTTATTATTACTAAATCAAACGCAAATCAAAATTTATTATTATCGGTGATTTTAACATAGATGTACTGAATATTAAAGATAGAGCTGTAAAACAATTTAAAGATTTATTACATTCATTTAATTTACAATGGTCTATAAACTCTCCAACACGTATAAAAGGTAATTCTAAAACTGCAATTGATAATGTTATTTCAAATATAAGTGGTCTTATAGACATTGATGTTATAAACACAGCTGTCTCTGACCATTTTGGGCAGATGGTTACTCTAAACAATTTTTCTCCTGAACTAATACAGTCAACAAAAAAGTTACAACGTATCACCTTACCAGAAAATATTACAAAGCTCAAGGAATCTTTGAAAAATGAATCCTGGCTGTCTGTTAATAGTAAAGATTCGGTTGAGGAAAAATTTTCTGAGTTTGTGTCAACATTTTCTAGTCATTTGGACAAAGCATGTCCTTTACGAACATACGTTGAAAGACCAAATACCCCCGTCGCAGCAGACCTGCGTACTCAGCGAATTTCCAATGGAATTTTAGATTATTTACTTTCCCCATAAAAACACCATAGGATCGAGTATGTAGGTTTGCTACCATGGGGTTTTGTTAGAAAATCTAAGTTAATCAATAATTAGTGAATGTAAACACAAAATTGTATCAAGCTATGGCAATTTTTTATTTTCCCCATAAACCCCATGGGGGTGAGTATGTAGGTTTGCCGCCATATGGGTTTTCAAAGCAAGTATAAGTTAAACCCTATCTAGATAATGTACATACCAAATTTGATTAAGTTATGTCAATAAATAAGCAAGGTATAGGGTTTTCTTGATTTCCCATAAGGATAACATGGAAAACATATTTTTGGATTTTCCCCGTAACCAGTTATGCTAAGATAAAAATTCAAAATACCTAATTGTTTGTTTTTTTGAGCTCTTTTAAATGGTTTTAGTTAAAATTGATAAATTTTGAAAAATGAGGTCCAAAAATGCCAAAAACCCATTTTTGACCCCTTTGAAACCCCATAAAACCCCGTTCCCATAACCCGATCACGCTGGTTCGCGAACTCATGAAAATAGACCTGGTCTTACACCTTCATACCAAATTTCATCAAAATCGGAGGTCGCTGTCAAAAGTTATCAGTACCACGGACACATAGATATATATATATATATAGATATATATATATATAGATATATATATACATATATATGAAAATGAACTAATGGTGTTTTTGGCTTCTGGGGACCTTAAAACGAAAAAGTATCATGGTCCCGGGCTTAGGTCTTACCATGGCTACTACCGTAATAGCGTATTCCCTATAGGGAAATTCGCTAAAAAGAGATCATCGACGTGGATAACTAAGGGGATATTGGTATCCAGAAAAAACATTAAAATCTATTCAAAAATATTCTATAGCTCCCAAAATGAAAATTTTAAAACATTTTACAAACGGTATAGAACAATTTATAGAAGGGTAATCAGAGCAGCAAAAGCATATGATATTAACAGAAGGCTTGAACAATGTAATAATTTTTCTAAATCTGCTTGGAATATAATAAATGGTCACAAAGAACAAATTAAAAAACCTATGAAGCTTAAAGTGAAAGAAAAATATATTTCTGACCCCTTAAGTATAGCCCAAATTTTTAATTCTTTCTTCTCAAACGTAGCTATTAATAATGACATTAAACCCGAAGAAATAAAATGTAAAAACATTATCACAAAATCTATGTTTTTATGTCCTGTCACAGAAGAGGAATTAATATATGTTATCAAACATTTTTCTGCAAAAAAATCTACTGATATCACTGGTTTTTCTATGTGGTTATTAAAACAGATAATTTCAAGTATTAGTAAAATTTTAACAAAATTAATCAATCTGTCCTTTGAAGAAGGTATTTTCCCTGAAAATTTCAAATTGGCAAAAATCATACCTATATTTAAGAAAGGAGATCCGTCGGACGTGAGTAATTACCGACCGATTGCTCTCCTGCCTATCTTTGGCAAAATCATAGAAAAACTTTTTTATATTAGACTTACCTCTTTTTTGGATCATAACAATATTCTTTCAAAAGCTCAATTTGGATTTAGAGAAGGTTTCAGTACACTCGACGCTATAAATAACTTCCTTGAATTCATTCTAATTGGACTTGAAAAGGGTCATAAGGCTACAAGTGTCTTTTTGGACCTCAGTAAAGCATTTGATTGCGTTGATCATGCTTTACTTCTGAATAAACTTGAAAATTATGGTATTCGAGGAACTTCTTTTAAGTGGATTAAATCCTACCTTGAAGGAAGAACCCAACAAGTATTGATACAAAATAAATTGTCCGGTAAAGAAAATATATCATATGGTGTTCCTCAAGGCTCAATCCTTGGCCCAGTATTGTTCTTACTTTATGTAAACAATTTAGATGAAATAATAAATGTTAATCAAATTACACAATATGCTGATGATACAACTCTCAGTTTTACAGCTGATTCAACTGAAAATATAGGGAGTGTATCTTTCACACAGGTCAATTGTTGTGTTCAGTTTTTTAATAGTTTAAACTTAAGAGTGAACTATTCAAAATCAAACTACATAAATTTCAATTTAGGAAATGTAGATGAAAGCAAAAACCCAGTAATTATGATAAATGATCACATTTTGGAACAAGTCAATTGTGTAAAATTTCTGGGTTTAAACGTAGAACAAAATTTAACTTGGGAACACCATATTGACTATGTCTGTAAGAAAATTTCCTCAGGAATATTTCTTATGCGTAAACTTTCGAAATATTGTGGAACAAAAATTTTAAAAACAGCCTATTATGGCATAATTCAGCCACATTTATCTTATGGATTACCTTTATGGGGGGCTTGTGCCGATTCAAAATTTTCAAGGGTATTTATTCTACAAAAGAAATCTGTACGAATCCTAGCCAAGATAGGCAGAAGAGAATCGTGCCGATCAGCCTTTCGTAGTATGGAAATTTTAACGTTAGCAGGTTTATATATTTATCAGACAATTAAGTTTTTTCTAACAAAATGTGACTCAAAAATTGGCACATATTTTCATAATTATAATACAAGAAATAAAAATTTATTCAGAACTGGTTTCCACAGACTTGAAAATTACCATAAGTTGCCATGTTACGCTGGAGCTAAATTGTTTAACCATCTCCCTGAAAGCATAAGAAATAATAATGAAATCAATTTATTTTACAAAAAACTAAGAGAATATTTAATAAATAATGCGTTTTATAGTGTAGTAGAGTTTATAAACCACACCCATGCAAACACTTAGAAATTAATAGTTTTATAGTCTAAATAAAGTGCACTTTGCCCAATAATTTATTGGGTTTTGAATAAACTGGTGGCTCTATCTGTTTAGGGCTGCAAAAGTCAACACAATATATAACTATTGTACGTGACTGTTATAATAAATAAATAAATAGTAGTTTCAAGAATGATTTTTTCATAGTAAATAATACCAAGTATTGAATCTTCAGCAGTGCTGTGAATTTGTTTTGTTAGGTAAACCAACCTTACAGACGGTCAAAATGACCATTGTTACTATACACCACTTATTTTTCACGTATAAAATATACTACACTAGTATATACGAGTACCACAGTCGGTATTGAATCTTTAGTTATAAAGGATCATTACATGAATATTGTCTTAGTATGATATTAAATTAAATTTCCAAGTCTCGAAATAGTATGTGTCATTTAATGACAGCAGGCCATTGATATATGACATGTCAGTTCGAGTTTTAACAACGGTAACTTGTTTGTGATAACTACATTTAATGGCAAAATCCAGAAGAACCTGTTGGTTTAGATAGTCCCGTCTTCTTTAACCATTATGTCAGCGGCTCCCAAACACAGTTATATATTTTTAAATCATATTTGAACTCCTAAATGGCAAATTGTCTCAAATTCTTTTATAACTCTATTGACTATGTACACTCACGTAGTGTACAAAGTCAATGATAGTACTATCTCGTGATACGGAATGTTTGCATTTTGTAATTATACTGTCTAGGCCTATACGTCTTAAAGAGAAAAAAACTAAGGAAAATCATTAATAAATTAACAAGTAAGTATACTTTTTTACTCAACGCTTGGCATAAAAATCACAAACTACAAGTCAATATTTACCAACACACCCGTAGTACTGGGAAATTTCACTTTCAGTTTGTTTTAAATAGAGAGCCTCCCATTGACCTTCAAGCTACTTTCTCCGCCTGATGGTCCAAACAGCTTTGTGTTTCGTAATTCACGCGTGTGTGTGCTCGTGCGTGTGTGTGTACGTGAGTGTGTGTGTGCGTGCGTGAACGGCTGTGTACGTGCGCGCGCGCGCGCGCGCGCGCGTGTGTGTGTGTGTGTGTGTGTGTGTGTGTGTGTGTGTGTGTGTACAATGTCCCCATAAGTTGTAGGGCCTTGTGTGTGCATTTCACCGGATTGTGGGGCCTTTGCGAATTGTGGGGCCTTACACACGGCCCCACAAAAAATCGATTTTTTTGTTTTGAGCTAAAATTCCACTTTTTAGGGTCGATTAGGTTAGGTTAGGTTAGGTTAGGATAGATTAGGTTAGGTTAGGTTAGGTTAGGTTAGATTGATTTAGGTTAATTTAGGTTAGTTTAGGTTAGTTTTTTGTATAGGGCCCCACAATTCCAAATGGCCCCACAGTATTGTCAAATGCACACACATGGCCCCACAAGTTGGTGTGTAAACACAAGGCCCCATGTGTGTATGTGTGTGTGTGTGTGTGTGTGTGTGTGTGTGTGTGTGTGTGTGTGTGTGTGTGTGTGTGTGTGTGTGTGTGTGTGTGTGTGTGTGTGTGTGTGTGTGTGTGTGTGTGTGTGTGTGTGTGTGTGTGTGTGTGTGTGTGTGTGTGTGTGTGTGTGTGTGTGTGTGTGTGTGTGTGTGTGTGTGTGTGTGTGTGTGTGTGTGTGTGTGTGTGTGTGTGTGTGTGTGTGTGTGTGTGTGTGTGTGTGTGTGTGTGTGTGTGTGTGTGTGTGTGTGTGTGTGTGTGTGTGTGTGTGTGTGTGTGTGTGTGTGTGTGTGTGTGTGTGTGTGTGTGCGTGCGTGTGTGTACGTGTTTCAAGACTAAAGCACGATGTAGGCATCACGGTTGGCAGGAGGGATGCTGAGACGGTAGCGGGTTATATAATTATAAACAAGCGCGCTCTACATAAATTGTTATGTAAACTTCGAATGCGCTTCAGACATCACGTTCTGTTACGTAGTTGATCGGAAGCTGAAGGGGGCTTAAGTGAGAAGACAAATTATTACATAGCCACTCAAAATATAAGGAAAGCGTTTCGAAAAGGAAAGGAAATGTTTCTAGGTACTGGATCGGAAAATGCTTCTCTCCCTAATTAAGTATGTCTTAGAAAATACAGGCGACAGTTGAATTCCTAGATAAAAATGGTTTGTTTGCAAAAGTTAATTCTAATTTCGTCATTTTGAGCCCACCGAACTCAGCATCACACCTCACCTCTCACTTGGAAGCTGTTATATGTAACGATTTTTTTCAAACATCTCTGTTATCAAAATAAAGGTCACAGTAAAAATGACCAACATTAATACAATAATATTATTTTGATAAAATTGAATAAAAATATTTCTTTATTGAGGTAAATATGATCCTTCCTTATAGATAACCTTTAATCAACTAAAGTAACCTTATTTTGTACCATACAAGAACAACTAATGTGAAATATAACCATTAACTAATGAAATACAGAGAAAGTGGATAAAAATTTTACTATGCTGTTTTGTTACAAACAACAGGAAAAGTCATTCTGAAATAATAATTACCTAGCCTAACCTCAAAAAGGTTTCTGAAACATCTAAAAGGGCCTTCGGACTCTCTTCTACATTTCTATGTTTACTGTATTTTACACGTTGATAAAGGTCACCTCCACCTAAAAAAGTTGTTACTCATTTAAAATCAAATCGAGTTTGGTGCAAACTTTTTAACAAAATGCTGCTTCTACAAGTAACCAATATTGAACAAAACTCAAATCAATTCCAATTTTAATATTTCACATGCGTAGATAATAAATTGCTTGTTTTTTATTGTATAATATCATGAAAGTCATTTGAAAAATTATATAAAATAATATACATAGGATGAAATAGTCTGTAAAATTATTACGTACCTTTAAATTGAACAATAAACAATAAGTAATGATGTTCAACAATGAAAACCATAACCTTGAACAGCGGTGTAAAGCCCTAAAGGTCACAGTTTACAAAAGTCTAACAATAGAAAGGAATTTACCCTGGAAACGAAATGAGTGTTTTACTGATAACATTACTGAAATGTGAGTGAAGTAAAATTATGTTTTAATTGGAAATGGATAAAAAATTAAAATAGGGTAGGCAAGGCTTTATCATGTTGCCCTTCAATCTGTCAGTAGTTGCAGATTTGAAAGATTTTGATACCGTACTTGACGAATAAAAAAAATGATGACAGTATATTTTTGTTCTAGTTACCTATTAAATACTAATAAAGTACATAAAAGGACTTTGCATTATTGAAAAAAATATAAATAACATTAATAACCAGTAAGAAGCCGTTATGATACGGATAATAGCCATGATAGATTGTTCTACTGCAATTAAGCAACAATGCTTTTGTTTCAATCTTGCTTTTAGAATTTTTAATAACGAGACAATGGGTATTTTCTCAAATAATCGGAGAGATAAAGCCTTCAGGCAAGCCTTATAATGTTACTTTTCTTTACATTATCGTTTCTTGGAAGTTTTGCTTTAGGTTAGGAAGTTTACTTTTTTGCGATGAATATAAAAAATATCAGTAGCCTTCCTTACTTAACAGAAAATAAATGAAGATCGAATCCTGACATTTTTATCATTATACCTAATTCACTTAATACTTTTTAATTGATTTGTTTATGTAAAAACAAATGTAGAGTATTGATTTAAGAACCTTATATTAGAATATGATAAAAATTGTTAACTAAAAAAACTCAAAAATTAACGGTTCAATGCTTGTACAGTGTTTTTCTCAATTGGATTTTGAAGATTTAAATTGAAAACAAGTATACGTAAAAATATTGGCCTACTTGATAATATTTTCAAGAAAGTAAATATAAAAAAAATCTAGTTTCTTAGGGAAGTCAGAAATGAAAAACAAACGTCTACAACACTCAAAAATATATTTACACTTATACTGCAAAGAATACAGACGGTAAATATATCAAAAGATGGATAATGACAATCGATTTCGACTGGACACACCGATCATCTTCAGGCCCAAAGAGAGAATCATCTCTCAAACTCATAGACTGTTATTATTCAGTAGTATATTTCGTAACAATGGTCAGAAATGGCGTTTTCCGGCCTCGAGATCGAGCCGGAATGAGTTTAAAAAACAGGTGATATCGTGATTGAAAATTCCTTTTCTTCACAATTATTTAAACATTAAATAATAACTAGGGGATTGTAGGGGCAAAGGCCCCTAAAAATCTAAATGGTGATGTTGTCTCCAAAAAATAATTTTCAATTCATCACCTCCTTGCACAATTACTCAATTTCATCTCAAGTTGTAGTATGATTGTACGTTTTGATTTTCTAATAAAATATTACCTAATCTTGACGAAACATTTTTGAGTTATCAAATCAGCAATTTACCAATAATCTCTCCTTTATTCCTTTATTAAAATACAGTAGTCTATTTTATGGGAAAAAAGCTATTGCACTATTATACAACAGGACTCGATAAAAATAGTGTCCATAATAAGTTTGAATACTCAAGTAAATAAAATAGTTCAATCCAAAATTAGTCCTTTAATACTGTATACTCCTTCACCCTTTACCCCTGTGCCACCCATTCCCTCACACTCGCCGTGTCCCCCACGCCTCCCCGAGTCCCCGTTCAACTTTCGGGTCCAGTATTTCCTGTACCTCCAACACCCCTAGGGCCCGAGTAACCCCCATGCCCCGGACCTTGTGCCCCCATGTTCCTTTTCCCCCCATTCTCCCATAATGCCCGCAGTTCTTCAAAATGGTCCCCATGGTCTCTATGTTCCTCATTCCTCTTCTGTGCCCCCCATTCCCAACCAGCTTTCGTGCCACTGACATCTCTAGTGTCACTTGTGCCCACATATGCCCGTGCCTTCATTCTCACCATTTCAACCCATGTCACTCATGGCTCAATCTTGGCCCCAATACCCCCTAACCCCCAAGGCCACCTACACCCCTCGTGCCCCCTCCCCATACCCCTGCACCCATGTTGCTCTGTGCCCACATGCCCACCCTTCTTCCCCGTGGTCCCGATGCCCTCTATGTCCCCCATGCCTCCCGCGTGCCACCCCATACCCATCTAACAATCTTGTCACCGACGCCCCTGGTGCCCCTTGTGCCCCCACACCAACCGCCACCACATGCCCCCGTGCCCCTTATGGCGCCCATGCCACCCCAGACTGCCTATGTCCCCGCACTACCTCCATGCTGCTCTGCCCTCATGCGTTCCTCCCCATGCCCCCTATGTCCCCCATGCCCCCCTCGTGCCCTCTATGCTCCCATATCTCGTACATCCTGTGCTCCCCATGGTCCCGTATCGCCATCCCCGTTACCGTTCCCGTAACGTTCAGGTAATGGTTCCCGTACCGTCCTGTGCCCTTCGCAGTGCCCCCTATAAAGATTTCCCCCTTGCCCCCATGCTCCCTTCCCCCCGTACCACCGACGTCCTTGTGCTATGATTGTAGTCTATTTTGTTCTGTTCGGTCAATTAAGTATAACATTGATTAATACACTATGTTGTCCGTTTTCGCACACTATTATTTACATGAAAAGCTCCCCGACTTTATGGACTAACGGGCTTTTAATGTTTTCTTTACGAACTACGTAAAGAAATAAGCAGAGAAGGGATCAAACCAAAACAAAATATTCCTCATTCGGAGGTTATCCAATGTTAGTAGTTTACATAAAATGATTCAGTCGGAAATAAACAAACACTCAATAAAACGATTCAACTCTAACTACTCTAAATAGCCAGTATATAAAGCATTAATGTAATAACTAAACGAAATTCACTGATTAAAGACAATATATATTTAACAATTATATCAATCATGAAACGTCTAATCCACTTTTAATCGTGGTATATCAGCATATACAAAATCATTCTACTCCTGTCTCCATAGAAATAGATAGGGGCACGAAGAAGACATCCGTTGTGAATCAGTAATTTGCCCATGACTATCGGTGTTCTCCTTTTTTTATAGTGTATTGCCAATTTTTAAAGTTATAATTAATTGTATGGTTATCTTAACTCAAAATATCTGCTCAATAAACAGCTGAGTTTATGATAAAAAATATTAACTTTGACATCTGCTTAACTACACGTGCAGATCTAAAAATGTTCTTCCTATTAGATTAACATTGGAACTTCAAGGTCCAATGGGGCAAAGCCCAGGTAACTTTTGATAATTCTGGTATTTTTCCTTGCGTCCTTGGCCCAAAAGCTTTAAAATGAGCTATCATACGTTACCCTATCTTTATTCTAACTCGAGATATTTCGTGGGGACGGATTCGCTTACGGAAATATATATATATATATAGGTAAATGAAGTGGTATTCCTTTCTTTCTGTTAAGGCATTGACTATGTATGTGAAATGTAACAATTTTAGATGACTTCATTACTTTCGATATGTCAAATTAGTGCTTTGATGTTAGATTATATGTACACACATAATACTGTAATAATATTCTCACTGGTTAATTTCTTAAGTGAAATATTTACCATGAAGCTGGTTTATTTAGCGGTTCAATTCTCTTTCGCTCTGAAAGTTTAGGCTTTACACGCTCCGTTGGCTGGAAATAATTCTAAGCGAATATTGTACTTAAGTACAAGCCCGGACCAAAAGCAAGTAAACCGATAATTCGGATTAGTTTAAATCTTATGATCTTTTATAAGTACTTGTGAAAAATTTCAAATCTGCATTGGAATTTTGTGAATGGCCAAAGTAAATTTAACAAATGCAAAATCTAAATCAAATCATCTTATATTAATTAATAAACGAACAAAAAATCATTTAAATACTTAAACTATATTTAGCTTCAACGTGTTTTCTTGTATATGGCTGATTATTGGTCACTTTCCCAGAAAACTGACTGCAAAACAATTTACAGATATCGAATGACAAGCGGTTTACGATGACAAAAGACTGTATTTTAACTGTCGTTACAATCACAACGGAGAATTGTCTGTTGAAAATTAAACGTCAGGATTGTGAATTGTTAAAATTCCTAAAATCAAACTCTCTGATTGCCACAAGACCGTTTTCCAAAAAAAAATATTTCTATAATTTACAAAATTGATATTTTTATAATTTAATAGAACACATTTTAAATAAATATGTGACATATTATAATACAAAGATTGAACAACTCTACCATGTTTTAATATCAACAGTCAGGTTGTATCAACAATGGAGCCGTATGACGTCAGAAGAGAAAGGCGCAAATTAAAGTTATCAATAACAATGAGTTGAGCAATGATGACGTTTAATCTGCAACTCGACTTCCGTTTATTTACTCATCGCATTTCTTTTGGCATCCATTCTTATTTTCATAGGATTTATTTTTAAATTATTTGCACCAACAAGTAATTGTAGTATTGACATTATTATGCTGTGTATTATATTAGTTAGTTTTACATTACAATTATTTCTATATTTCTCCACCATCAATTTTATAATATTATGTTATGAGTTGTTCTATTATTTTGATAGTTGTGGGTTAAAGGTTCTGTTTCAAGTGAAATATTCTGCTTATTTGCTTACAGCTTTTATGGATGTTTGCGTTTTATTCTTGAAATAAGTGTTTATACACGAGCCAAGAATTCCGTATCGTGGTCGTCTGATTACAGCTCGTGGCAATTTGAGGATAATATGAAATTTGCCTATTTTTGTTGTTTCAAAAATACAGTACATATCATTTTGTAATTTAATAATAAAAATTAATAAAATACTTTCTAAACTTTCTTTTCTTCTTAGTAAAGTTTTTAAGACTTTTTAATATAAATTCCTCTAAGACTGGCAAAATTGCTCCATAGTGGTAAGCGGGACTGACTTTAAATCGCTTACATGATGTAACATGTTCGAATCCCCGCATTGCGCATTAAGTACCATCCACCTATAAAACTCTCTTTATTTTACAACCCTATAGAGATTTTGGTTCTTTATTAATGAGGCAAATTATCGCAAAAAGAGACAAAATAGAATTCATTTGAAATGTATAGCCAAATTATAAAAATGTATAAAGAGTAATCATTTTAAATTTTGAACGCAAACATTTTTGAACCATTTTAATTTTTTTTTAAGTTATATAATTCTGTTACAGTTAACCTAGTTTACATATAAGTTGTGCACTAGCTTATTTTGGTCGTTGAACATTCCAAAGCCACGGTTCAGCCCTACAGCCCATAGCCGATCAGAGTCGCATTGGAAGCTGACGGCATCCTTGGATTGGATATGGAGGGGGAGGTCAGAGGTTAAAGAAAGTGCCGAGCCGAAGACGAGGTATGACATCACCATATCGCTTTCTTCCTCCGCCCCCCGTACCAGATCCGGTGGCCTACTTCCGGCGAGGTGCAGCGTCCTGTCGTCCGGCGGAGCTAGTGGGCGCGGAGTGATATGTAACAAAGTGCAATTACGATTGGGATTGGAGCAACGAGGTTAACTATATATAGAGTGCTCAACAGGTAGGGAAAAGAGTCCCCTGTTGATTGGCGCCATTTTACCCATGATTCCCGCCGTTTCCTTGGTAACCAGTCCTATGTTAACATTTTTCCATGTTTTTTGCCATATTACCCACACCTATCCGACTTTTCTATAGTCATCAAACTCAAATAGCCTGTTCACAGACCATCAAATAAAAGTGGTTTTAAAAAACAAATAACAAAAAATCAGTTGTTTTAAAAGTTTAAGCCAACGAGGTTAAATAGATATAGAGTGCTTACCAGATAGGGAAAAGTGTCCCTTTTTGACTGGCGCCATGTTACCCACGATTCCCGCCGTTTCCTTGGTAACCAGTCCTTTGTTTACACTTTTCAAACAGTAATTTACCATTTTACCCACACGTATCCGACGTTTC